>CM035416.1:115809300-116171800 GCA_020310875.1 Ceratopteris richardii | reverse complement strand
ATGCATGTGTGTATGTATACATGTGTGTGTGTACATGTGTGTATGTATATGTGTGTATACATGTATGTATGTATGTATGTGAGTATGAGAATGAATATGTGTGTGTATGTATATGCATGTGTGTATGTAATATGCATGTTTGTATGTAATATGCATGTATGTATGTATATGTGTGTATGCATGTGAGTATGTAATATGTACGTGTATGTATATGCATGTGTGTATGTAATATGTATGTGAGTGTGTATGTAATATGCATGTGTGTATGTAATATGTATGTGAGTATGTGTATGCATATGTGTGTGTATGTATGTATGCATCTCTCTCTCTATCTCATTCTCTTTCTATTTCATCTCTCTCTCTTTCACTCTCTCTCTATCTTTCTCTTTCATCTATATCTCTTTCTTTTTCTCTCTCTCTCTCTATGTTTCTCTAGATCTCTCTCTTTCTTTCATCTCTCTCTCTCTATCTCACTCTATATCAATCGAAAACAAAACAATCACTTACATCGATGTGATTGTTTGGAGCGTTGTCATCAAGGTCCACTTAATGTTGCCCTTGGTCGAATTCCAAAGATTTGATGCCAACAAGCTCCTACAAAACAAAAGAGAAGAGAAATTAGAAAAGGGAAAACACAAAGAAAGAGAAAGGGTGCTACAGTATGTGCAATTCTTACCAAAATTTCAGATTTAGAGAAACAGAGATGTAGAGAAAGAGAGAGAGAGAGAGAGAGAGAGAGAGAGAGAGAGAAAGAGAGAAAAAGAGAGAGATGTGTGTACACAATAGGTTCGGAATGTAGTTCGCGCGCGCAAACTTGACAGTAGCAAACTTTGGTTCAAAATGCAAGCAGATGTCGAATTTTTGCTCTCGGGCCCGGTTAAAAGTTGCCTCGGTATAAGCATCGGTATAAGCATCGGTATAAGCGTCAGTAACTTACAGTAAAGTACCGACACCTATATCGGCGCTCATACCGATGCAGTGTATACCGATGATTAAATGACCGTCGGTATTGCATCCATCGTTTTTCAAGCATTTTCAACGGTCATACCGATGCCGAGGGGTGACCGTGGGTATGGGCAACATTGGTATGCCCCTCATATGTTGTAGTGCTCCCTACTTCAGAAATGTTCCCTACCTATTTGGTTCTTCAACTTGCTCGAGGTATATTTCAACATATAGACAACTTGACTTCTATATTTGATATTGCTAGCTAAGCAGAAAATACTTTCATCTAATAATAATGATTTAAAGAAAGAAAAGAAATAATGGATTAATCCAAGTTTAAAAATCTCACAATTCATGGATAAATTACAAGTGAATGGTGAGATTAGTATTCCTCACTGTGATTGCATCTCCAATCCTACACTTCTTTGTAGCAGCACACTAATCTTAATTCTCTTTTGGGATTAGGAATTTTGTCCGCAATGATTCTTTGAAATGATGTTTTTTGGTTGCTAATAATGAGTTCCGTTGTCAATTTATAATCAATTCTCTACGTTATTTTCAAAATAATAAAACGTGTCCCTTTTATGAGTGAACAAGTGATCCTCAAAATCATAAAAAGGTGTACCTTATATGAGCAAGCCATTTTTTCATAAACGGAAGTTCAACCATAACCTACTCTCCCATGTTTGAATTAATAAAAGAAGAATTACACAATGAATGTTCTTAGTGCCCTGGGATCCCCTGTATTCCGCAAAGCAGGGCTATACTAGCCCAAATGTTATGAGAGAACAAAGTTGGTAGGATAAGTAGGATTCAACAAATGACAAATGTTTAAAGAGAGTTGTTGAGAAGTTTGATGATTTTTTTGTCGCCTTGGTGAGCGATCCACTTACATTTAATCTTGTTGTTTTCCAAGAAAAACATGCTATGCTATCTAAAAGATGGAGTCTTCTTACAATTACATATTCTTCTACCTAAGAGGTATAGAGATTCTTCAATTGATCACTCTTTTTGATGGCCATCAAAGTTGATCGCACACCTTTCTTTCCATATTTTCAAGAGTGCTTAGCCTTTGATGGCATACCAAAAAGTAGAAGAGTAGCCAATGTTTTCTCCAAGTAGTGCTTGTTTCCAACTGATTTGTCTTGTTAAGCTCTAAATCTTGGCTAGAGAGCCAAATGGGGATGCATCTAGGGCATAAGAAGAAGAGATGAGAAAGGTCCTCTCTACCATAGATGCAATGCTTACTGCTTACACCACTAAGGAGCACCATAGATTTTATTAGCTTTGGCATTGGTCTAGATTCCACAATCGAGGATTCGCCACATAAGAACAATTTTTTTTGTTCTTAATGTGAGGGTGCCATAGGTCCTCGCACATGACTTGCCATCTGATGCTAGACAATTTCTAAGGACATCCCGTGTTAAAGGAGATATGCAAGTTAAGGTGTTTACTAAACCTCGAGAATTTTGTATTATTTGCTACCATTGGTTTATCTTTACCCTTGAATGCTAGGGGAGGGGGGGGGGTATTTCCAAGAAGAGGACAAGTCTTTTCGTGTTCCCAAGAGTTGAATCTCTATCTGAGAGGGCACCAATCATCAAAGTCTATTCTCCTAGCAAAATCTACGTCCTCATATCTTATCCAATGAATATCATGGTTCGAGAGATGTTTCCACTCGCTACAACCTTTGTTCCATAACTTCTTTGCTCTTTGGATGTTCTCCAAATCAACTTCTTTGATTCCCTTATGTTGGAGGATTCTTGTGTAGAAAGGGACTTGAATTTTTGTAGGAGAAGTAAGAAAGATAAGAAGAGAAATACAGACACTGGAAGCTTCTTTAGATTGATTATGAAGAGAAAAGTACAATCATAATTTATACCACAAAGTCAAATGCTCTTTGTGCGTAATGTGTAATCCCAAAGAGTACATAATCAAACAAGGTTACAAAATACCCAAGGTTCTTTTTGCCGTCGACCTTCTCTGCACCAGACCTCCACCTTCTCCAAGAGCTTGCACTTATGCACACCTTGCACTCAAGCTTCGAATAGGGGAGGAGGGATGGACACCTTCTGTCGATGCACACACAGCTTCAATGGGACCTTGTGTCGTTGATTGCCTTGCTTAGCACTCCTCTGCACACATCTAAGTCACACTTCTTGCACACCTTGCACTTGCTTCTCTGTGTTGCACACTCTGAATGTCTCTTGCTCTTTTCTCCTTTAGTGTAGACTATGCTCACCCTTGCTTAGTCTAACCAAGAATAATACATGCCTTGAGTTGAATGTCAGTTCATGTATGTACGCTCCTTACTAATAGTGTATCTTGGTGCTATGTCCCAAGATTGTCTCCAAATGTGTGAAGCCAACAAATCCTTGTTTTGTCTTGTAGTGACTTTAGGACAACAACCAAATTTTAAATGGGAGGCCATACTTTCACTTTTGCGTACCGCTTCCACGTCACATACCTTCACTTTTTGCCCTTCAATTCTTTAAATGTGTACCTAAAGGAGGGTTCACTTGAACCTTCCAAACACTTTAAAAACCCTTTGAACCTTAGAGAAATTATAGAAGGACAATCTACAACCTGCATCCACTTTCTCCAAAACATAACCTTTGTGAGCAAATCGATTGCGCAGTATGCAGAAATGCCACCATGATTCTTGTTCTGCAAAATCTTCAAAAGGGCTCTTGAGCTACTACCAAGTCCACGAGGAGAAGTAAAGAACAAGCACTAGTGAAGAACCAAAAGTGGGAATTGTGCATTGAAGAACATATGATGAGAATGGGGGGTAGGAGGAAAGTTTAAGGAGGGAATAGGGTAAGGAGGGGTAAGGGTGGGGCTGGGTACAAGAATAAAGGGAGGGATAGGGAGTAGGATAAGGGGCTCTCGAGAGGGCCAAAATGATAAAACAGGAAAGCTACAGAGGGTGCATAGGGTATGGTAAAATGATAAAATAGGAAAGCTACAGAGGGTGCATAAGGGGCTCTAGAGAGGGCCAAAATGATAAAATTGGAAGGCTATAGAGGGTGCATAGGGAAAATGTGAAAGATATGGTAAAATAAGCTGAGAATAGACCATGTGGACCATGTGTAAAATAAGAAACTCATGAAAAATGTGCATAAAATATGTGGGTGTGGACCAACACGAGAAGTAAAGTCTAGATTTTGGCGAAACTAATGCAAAAATTCAATCCATCGAGGTCAAGAAACATGAAAATGATCCGAAATTTGAAGAAAAACAGCCATCAAGGTGCAATCTAGAGCCAAAAGTATGTTTCTGAGAAAGTAAAAAAAAAAAAAGGTAAACCACCATAAGATGAATTTTATTCTATGGGGGGTAGGGGATGGAAAGAGAGAGAGGGAAGAGAGAGATTAGAGAGAGGAGGGAGAGGCTAGAGAGAGCATAGAGAGATTAGAGAGAGATTAGAGAGAGAGTAGAGAGAGGTAGAGAGTGTTGAGCCCATAAAAGTCATATTGGTCAAAGTCAACCACAGTCAAAGTCAACTACAATCAAAGTCAAACTGGTCAAAGTCAACAAAGTCAATAGGTGCAAAGTCAAAGTGCTAAAGTGCTGGTGTCAAAGTGCACATGTAGTGCACAATTAATTGTCCACAAAGGGTAAATTGGAGAAAGTGGGTTGCAGGTTGCAGAGGTATTTCTCTAATTTCCCTAAGGTTCAAAGTGTTTTGGAAGGTTCAGGTGAACCCTCCCTTATGTGCACATTTGAAGAGTTAAAAGGAAAATGTGAAGGTATATGAAGCGGCAGCGTATACAGAAGTGAAAGTATGGTCCCCCATTAAATTTTTTTGGTTTTAGTCTAAAGTCACTACAAGACAAAATAGAGAGTCGTTGGCTGCCACTTTTGAAGAAAATCTTGGGACATCAAAGTGAGCACCAAGATACTCTTGCAGTTAGGAGCATACGTGAATCGACACACTAAAATCAAGGAAGGACCATTCTTGGACCATTCAAGTGTAAGCAAGAGGGAGCATAGTCTAAGTGAAGGAAGAGAGAGAAGTGCAAGAGTCACCAGTGTGCGACGCAGAGAAGTGAAGTGCAAGGTGTGCATGGAGAGTGACTAAGGAAGTGTGCAGAGAAGTGCTACGCTAGTCCCCCAAGGATCCCAAGGTTTCATTGCAGTGTGCACGTGCCGACAGAAGGTGTCCAACCCTCCCCCTTATTGGAAGCTTGGTGCAAGGTGTGCACAAGTGTAGGCTTGGAGAAGGTGGAGGTTTGGTGCAGAGGAGTCCGACAGCAACAAGGCTTCACAAGAATTTGGGTATTTGGGTATTTTGTACTTGAGCACTCTGTGGGATTTTGCACAAAAGCATTTCAGTGTATTGTGCATCTCCATTGTAATTGTCTTATTATAATCAATCGGTAGAGGCTTCCAGTGTGTATTTTCTCTTCTTTCCTTTCCCTTTTCTCCTACAAACACTCAAATCCCTTCTTGTCCAAGAATCCCCCAACAGAGAGAGAGCAACAAGAAAAAAATACCATAAAAATAGTTAAAATTCAAATAAAATAAAAAAATCCAAAAACATAAAAAAAAATCTCAAAACATTCCTTTTGGAGCACTTATCCCACTCAAAACCATAGAGAGCTTTCTTTTCTCCTCCATTTTATCAAGAAAAATGCCATTGAAAAAAAATGAAAAATTATTAAAAACTTCTAAAAACAATTCAAAAAATTCTTTAAAAAATTCCTAAAACTTTTCAAAAAATTGTTCATGCAAAGGGCTATGAAATGGCTTATAATTTTCATAAAAACGCAAAGAAAAATCATGAAAATGGATAAAAGCTAATAAAACTTAAGCAAAAAAAAAAATTGTATGAGAAGGCTATGTACAACTTGGATAGATTTTGAAAGTTCTAGGAGATCTAGAAATCTTCATTGTGTTGATGAAAGGCTTTGGGCCTTCATATGAAGACTAATTGGAACTCTTTGCCCTCCATAATCTCTAATTGGACTATCTGATGGGGCCACCGTGAATCCTTCATTGGAATAATCTTTCTAGCATACTTCATCTTTTCTATGTTTGTTTCAGCCATTGTGTGCTTTAATCATCAAAATTTCCTTTTCACTATTCCAGCTTCTTCAGCCAATGTAATCATCTCTTTCCAAAGACCTCCAGGTACTCCTTCCACATCCTTGTAAATCCCTGCACTTACTGCCATGAAAATTATCATAAAAGAAGATATCCATACTAGTATCCATAACCCATTGACCATTGATATAGCTTTTAAATTGGCTTCATCTCTATTTCACTTAAGGGATTCTCTTATCTTCTCCATTCTATGGCCTTTGGTTGAGACTGTTTCACTCAAATCAGTAACTTGAATGATATCCTCTTTTTCTGCATAGACTTCCTCTCTCCTTGCATGGTTTGGAAAAATTCCATAGCAGGAAGATGAGTCTTCTGCATGGAGCCAAGCCAACATGATTTCTTCTTCATATAAGTTTGATTCTTCATATAGATCTATCTCTGACTTGTCCAACAATTCTTCTTCTAAACAAATACTAATTGTCTGCATGGTGCTGGTATGTCTTTGGTTGTCTCATCCTTCCTCTAAAAATATCTGTTGGAACTCTTTTCCCTCTTGCTTGGCCCACATGTTCCTTACCCCAGTCATGTAGCACATTGGCATGCCTTAACCAAGGTCTCCCAATCAAGAGGGGAAACTTCCTTGTACCTGTGGCAACCTTAAGACACAAAATCCAAGTTAAAGATGGTACCTTGTATCTTGACTGGGAGTCCAAGGACCACTCCCATAGGTCTTACTATGCTTTGGTCAACCAATGTTACAGTGAATTTGGTAGGTCCTGAAGGTTGTAGTCCAATCTTTTTCATGGTATGTTTAGGCATTAAGTTAATGCCAAAATTTCCATATACAATAACTCCTTGAAACTCATGTCTTGTGATAGTAACTATTTGATGAGGGCTCATATAATCTATGAGGGGAGCTTCCCCTACAATTCTATCTTTCTGCATAATAGTAGTCTTTGCCACTAAACATGTTGTAGAAGCCTCATCAATTATCTGCAAGAGCTCTTACCTGATTTTCACATCCATCTTTATTAAATAAAAAATAATGACCTGCATTTTCATGGATTTGAGTGGTCTCAAAGCTTCCGATTACTTAAGAGCATGCGCTCTATTTGACTTATCAAACTCCTCATGAGCCACTTGAATGCATGTCCAATGACATCACTAATACCTATGAGATCTTCTTTTTGCCTTGTATCTGCACACATGTTGGCTTTGCCTTCAGATGTCCCTTTGTCTTTGTTCAGTTCATTAATCCTTGACTCTTGACCTATTTCTAATTGAGCCTTCCCCTTGCTTCTTGTCTACACTGCAAAAGATTCAAATTCTTCTAACTACACCACTCTGGTAGATGGTGATGGCACATTGACTTGTTCTACAACTTCTTCTTTGCACACAGAAATCATTTGAATGTGTCTTGTTCTACAACTTCTTCTTTGCACACAAAAATCATTTGAATGCATCGTTGTACAAATTCTTCTTTGCACATAAAAATCATTTGAATGTGTGGCCCAGATGAAGATGCCTGGTTTGTAGGACAACAATTAGTATAATGGTCCCTAGCCTTTGGGCAGTTCCTACAAGGAGGGGCATTTTCTCGTAGAGTGTGCCTGCTTTGGTAATGGCCACATTCTCCATATTTGAAACAGATGATTAGCCTCCTTGGCCCATTTCCAAAGTTATCCCTATGTCTAGGGTTGTAATTGTTACTTGGATCGGGTGCTACTACCATCACATTGGTTGATGGTTGAGCTCCTCCTTGTCCATAGTATGGTTATAAGGGCATACCTCTTGAGTGACATTCTTGTGCCTCATGCCCAACTTTCCTGCACAACTGGCAAGTTACACTTAGAAATGGACACTCACTTACCACATGGCCCTCGTTGCTACACATGGTGCACCATAATCCATTTTTTATGTCGCCTCCCTAGAGTTCCTATAACTCCTGTCTAAGCCGTGCCAACTCTTCTACTTGGGCTTCTTCTTCTTTTTGTAGCTTTAGGGCCTCAATTTCTCACCTCAGCTCAGCTACTGCACTTTCCTCCTCTTTGTGGCGTTTATTCCTTCTCAAGCTCTCAAGATCTTTCCTTAGCTGAATTACTTTGTCCTCACATTCTACAGGACATGATAAATTCGAAGAGCTTGTCCCATACTAATGCCTAATTTGCTCCAATCTTGTGGTTGTATTAATAAACTCTTGTATTGTTATTGTCGGTAACACTAACTTATTTATTTTACATCATGTTGATATTGGAAGTGGTTTAGCTAGCCACTTCTTGATGAAAAAAACATGGGGAGGGTCAAGCAATTTAGCTATCAATGCCTTGGCTCTGGTGAAGAATTCTGGGAAGGTCTCGCTAGGACTTAGACTTAGATTTTCTAACTCCTCAATAATGTTTTCAGTTGTGTTTCCTTGTTGGAACTGTGTCCTAAATGCTTCCTTCATCAGGTCCTATGTGGTGAGCTGGTTGTCGGCAAACTGACGAAACCATTTTTCTGCTAGCCCTTCTAATGTTGCGGTGAAATGAATAAAAAATGCAGCTTCTCTTCCCATCAGACCCCTTGTCTTGCATAAGGCTAAAAATCCCTTAATGTGCTCATTTGGGTCTTCTTGTGCTAATCCGTTGAAGGATGGGAGTTTGATATTTAATCTAGAAAGTAAAGTTTCCAAGTCTACCTCAGCTTCCATATTCTTACTGATGATGTCGATGACAATGGACTAGTTGATCTTCCAATAACCTTCCTTCTTGTTGCTTTGAAAGGGACTCTCAAGGTTTTAGACTAGGATGCAGTCATGAGCTACTCATACTCCTCTTAGGCTAAGAGAATTCCAATAATAGAAAGATTACCTCTTAAGCCAATACAATATTGTCAGGTATCCTCGCACTCTTCTACACTTTTCAAATATTGCTTCTCCTATGCTCAAGTCTCCTTGTGGTCCATCATGCATGCCAAATTTTGTTGGGGGATTTTTGTGTAGAAAGGGACTTGAGTGTTTGTAGAAGAAGGAAGAACGATTAAAAGAGAAATACAGACACCAAAAGCTTCTGTAGATTGATTATGAAGAGAAAAGTACCATGATAATATATAGCACAATGCCAAATGCTCTCTGTGTGTAATGTGTAATCCCAAAGAGTACACAATCAAACAAGGTTACAAAATACCCAAGGTTCTTTCGGCCGTCGATTCCCTTCTCCAAGAGCTTGCACTTGTGCACACCTTGCACTCAAGCTTCCAATAAGGGAGGAGGGATGGATACCTTTTGTCGATGCACACACAACTTCAATGGGACCTTGTGACCCTTGATTGCCTTGCTTAGCACTCCTCTCCACACACCTAAGTCACACTTCTTGCACAACTTGCACTTGCTTCTCTATGTTGCACACTCCGAATGTCTCTTGCTGTTTTCTCCCTTAGTGTAGACCATGCTCATCCTTGCTTAGTCTAACCAAGAATAATGCATGCCTTGAGTTGAGTGTCGATTCACGTACGTATGCTCCTAACTGATAGTGTATCTTGGTGCTCACTTTTATGTCCCAAGATTTTCTCCAAATGTGTGCAGTCAATGAATTCCTGTTTTGTCCTATAGTGACTTTAAGACAAATATCAAATTTTAAATGGGGGGCCATACTTTCACTTTTGCGTACCGCTTCCACTTCACATACCTTCACTTTTTGCCCTTCAATTCTTCAAATGTCTACCACTTTCTCCAAAACATAGCCCTTGTAAACAAATTGGTTTTGCACTACCTATGCACCTTGACCACTGAACTTTGAACCCTTTGACTTTGACCATGTTGACTCTTGATGACTTTGTCTTTGATTGCTTTGAAATTGACCATGTTGATTTTGACCAATATGACTTGATGGGCTCAAGGCCTTAGTAGGAAACGAGATCATAGAATCATTTTGCCTAATTGCGGCCACCCATTTCCAATCTTCATCAACTTTGATGTACAATTTCATCTTGTTCCAGCTCTTCTAGATTGATCAAACAAGTCCAAAGACTTTTCGAACTCACTAGATGCTCAGAAAACAACAAGGTGAGTAGATGAAGATCCTTTCACCTAGGGATTCCTTGAAGCATAAGAGAGGAGTTGTCTTTAAGAATTATTTTCTCCCAAGAAGCTTAAAAATTGCACCAAGCTTTGAGAAGCAATTTGGTAGCTAATTTATATGCCATACCCCCCACATTTAGAATGCCCAAACGTGTAGATGCATTTTGATCAGCACACAAGTCCCACTTGATGTTGGGCACACCCCTCCTGTTGGGACCACGGGTCCAAAGGAAATTTCTACAAGTACTTTCAAGCTTTGCTAATTCTTTGTCTTTAGTTCTCCAACATGCAAGAAAATAGATAATAGATGAGATGAGGAAGGTGTTGATCACCATAGCATACACTGCCAGGTTGAGTGCATGCCCTTCCATTACGCAAATTTACTATCCACTTTGTCTAGAACCCAATTCAAATGTTGGCCAATAGTTACTTCAAAACCCATCCGGATACTAAGAAGCCAAAACATTTGTCGATAGTTTATTTCTTTATATTGCTAGTTAGTGAAGAAAATTGATGGGGTCCCCAAAATGCCCTTGAAAGCAGTTTTTAAGTGATTTATTTTAGATCCGGATGCAACACAGTAAACGTTTAGAAAATAATAGAAGGTGTTGATATTGTTAAGGTCATTATGCACAAAAGCATTCATGTAATCGGCAAAGAGTCTCGTAAGCATATGATTCTAACTATGAGGGAGCCGAAGGCCTTGGATGTGTCCTAAAAGGGCCCGATGGCAAACCATGCCACCACCGCCATCAGTGGAAACGGCAATGACAAGAACGGCTTTTTTTTGCTTCCTTGAAGAATGTAATAAATGTGATAGTTCATAGCATAATGCAAGAGAATGTTGCTCATGGATGCCTTGTACTCAGTTTAACTCGTGGTGTGGGGAAAAAAAAACTAGTTCTTGCTTAAGTGATACTCTATACTATATACTATATGAAGCAAATTGTTCGACCGATTGATCCTTCCAAACTCGATTTTTTAATGCACATATGTTGATAAAAGCTCTTAGCCCTCTATGTACGCTTGTAACAATATCCGTTTTTCTGCGCATTCTTTATCTTTCTCTCTCTCTCTCTCTCTCCCCCCTTCAGTTCTATGATTTTGTCTCTAAATTCACTCTCAATGGTTTCGATTTACCTAGGTCTTCTCTCTTTCTCAATTCTCTCTTTTTGTATCGGATCTCTTTGATTCTCTCTCTTTATCTCTCTCTCTCTATCTCTCCTTTTTCTAAGTTTCTGAGAATCACTGATTGTGAAAAATTCATACACTGTGGACACGATTATTTCCTACGTTCACGCAAAGTTGATCCTCATCATAACTATCAATCAGTAATTCTCATTTGTTCAATATTGTTTGAAATGATTCCCCAACAAATTTGTGTTAAAATCTATACAATCTACAAACACGTACGTACATACATACATACGTGCATAGATACATACATACAAACGTAACTATACACATACACACAAACGCACACAAGCATACACACTTTCTGGCACATATATACATTCACAATATTAATCTCGCATATATACACAAGTATACTACACAAGTAAAATAAACACATATCACATGCTCCTTTGTGGCGTATATATATACATTCACAACATCCATGTCGCAAATATACACAAGCACAAAATAACCACACAGAGCATGCTCGATTGAACTAACAAGCAATGAAGAAAACGCATATTATCCATTCACATACACGCGCGCGCGCGCACACACACACATACACACACATATATATATATATATATATATATATATATATATATATATATATATATATATATATATATATATATATATGCACGCGCGTGTGTGTTTATGTATATGTGTGTTCATATATCGATCTGTATGTTTTCATCATTAAGATTGACATTGATGAAGTGTATGACAAACTTTTGTGGGACTTCATTCTCCAATCTCTTAAAGACCTTGGCTATGGACAAAAATTCATTAAGATAATCTCTATGTTGTCAGGAAATGTGGTAGTGTAGATAAACATCAATGGCCAACTTTCTCAAAATATCTGATTACAACGTTCTATCAGGCAAGGATGCCCTTGGATCCTCTTCTCTTTGTGATAGCTGTCGATGGTTTGAGTTGCGTTGTTAGATATTGTGCATGTTTAGGTCTTATTCAAGGTCCCTTTCTTCCCTCAATCAAGACCACATGATCATGAGAATCTTTGTCGATGACACAAATGATTTTGTGCATGATGATCTAGCCCGCATCGATACCTTTTGGTGTTTCCTAAATACTTATTGTGAGGCATCTGGTTCTAAAATAAACGACTCTAAAACTGCTTTCAGAGCCGTTATTGGGCATCCACCTCAATTTTTTTCGTTGACCATGGTTGTCAGTTGGTCCACAGGGGAAAAATCTTTTGCATGTTAGGTATTTGGATGGGATTCGATGTTTAGATGTGTCATCGAAGGAACTGGCCTCTTTTTAAGATCGACAACAAGTTTGCATAGTGGAAAGGTATGCAGATGATCATGACAGGGCAACCACGGTGGTTAACACGTTTCTTCTCTCTTTGCTTATATACTTTCTCTATTGTTGGAGACCGAAGGACCAAGAGATTGACAAATTAGAAAGAACATGTAGAAAGTTTCTCTAGACAAGAGACCCTAAAAGAAGCGATATCCCAAAAGTTAAATGGGCTACTTGTAGAAGCCAAAAAGATCAAGGTGGTTAGGGATTCTAGACATTGAAGGAATGGCCAATAAACTAGCATCCAAATGGTTAATTAAAGCTTGGAGAAATAGGTAAGCCTCTTGATCCAAATTGAATTTTAGAAACAAGAGTGGTATTATGCTTGTGGGGCTTCCAAGGTGAAAAGTTCTAGATCTTAGCACTCTTTTTCTCTCCCCTTATCAAGAGGCTCAACCTTAGTTTTCTCCCGAGGGAAGATTTGGAACAAGGTGAAACAGTTTTTCAAGATCAATAAAGACTAGAAATGGGCAGTTGATATTAGACAAAATAATTGGAATTGGTTCCCTATCAAGGGAAGCAGAGGCATTTAGCCTTGGAACATCCAAAGATAGTAAGCTTTGGATCAAATGTTTCATTTGTGGAAACACCTCTCAAATCAAGCAACCTACCAATGGATTAGATTTAAGGACATTGATGCAGCTAGGAGAATGGATATGGAGAATGATGCCTATTGCAAATTAGATTTAGTGGGAGGGCTTGGGGACTCGCCTCCTTATTGGGCATGAATCCCTGAACCTCAGAGTCTTTGACGGCACAATGGAAAAAATCTTGATAAAATTCATAGATTCAAGAAGAATGTGGAATTTCATGTCATGCTTAATAGAAGATGGTGCCTGGATTGATCGAGTCTTAGGTGGGACTTCAAGTTTCAATCCCTTTCGCATCCCCTCATAGAGGTTAAAAAATCCTTTCTCATGTGGAAACTTCTCCACCACGGAATTCAGACCAATCTAAAATTAAAAAAAACATTATGGAGGCCCTTCATGGTGTAAACAATGCCTTCATGGAAATGAGGACTTGGAACACCTTTTCTTTTCTTTCCCCAAGTCAATGTCCTTCTGGTGGGTTGGGAGAATCATGTTACTGGAGGAACAAATGAATTGGAAGCAAGCATTTATTGGGTGAACCAAATGGTTGTTCCTCAACATTCTAGAATGCTATAAGAGGTGGGACCCTCTAGAAGATCTCAAAAGAGAGGTGTGCCACCAACTTTCGTAGCACTCCTAAAGAATGGTCGATCAAAACATCTCTTTTCCTTTTAGGCAAAATAATTTCCAACTGTAAGAATCCCTTGCCTTTTAGACATCATAAAGTGTTTTCCCTTGAGAGCAACAAGATTAAAAGCAAGATGCCCCCCCCCATGAGGGGGACAAAAGGGTTACCAAAATTCTTTGTAATGTCTTCAAGCAAGATTCAAGCAACCCCTACTTTGTAGAATTTGGGGGCTCCCATAGGTGCTAGGCTTGTTCATTTGTATAGTTTTCTTTCTATTAATCAAAGTTTGGGAGAGTACGATATTGTCGAACTTCCTTTTGAAGACAAAGAAACTACCATACTTTTATCATACATACTATGCTAATTAGTATATAAAATATGCTAATTAACATACACACATTGCTTATTAGCATATTGAATGCCTTAATTCATATATGAACCTAGTATTTAGCATGATTATTGTTTTAATTGTTATCTTAATGATAGGTAGCATATTCAATGGGTTGATAGGTGTACTCAAGGTGCTTAGTATAATAGTTGTTCTATTTCATCTACTAACTATGCTATCTAGAAAAGTGACTCTCGTCATCAACATAGTGACTCCTCTAGCTCGTGTATTCACTATGATACTAAGCATATTCACTAAGGTGGTTACTACATTCAGTACCCTATTTACGAAAACCCTTTGAAGGTCCAAAGAGGAATATCTACAAGAGGAGTAAAAAATGGTTTCTAGATAGAGAATGTATAGAACACCTAAAATTTTAAACAATAACATGAGATCCATCTCTTGTTTTGTCATAGAAATATAGAGAAAGTTCCCTAGTTTTCAGTGAAGTTTTTGAGAAAAAGGGCTTTTTGTGAATTAGATACATGTCAACATTTCTCCTAATCCATGCATGCCAACGGAACTCAGCCCTGACTTCAACCTTTTGAGATATAATCAACTTTTTGCATCAAGGTATTTAGCCACTAGCCATGGCTAAAAGGAATGATGTATTCTATGGACGATAAGTTGGATAATACTTATTATCCATTCAGGGTAAATATTATGCACCATGTATCGGTAGAAAATGTATTGTGGA
Organism: Ceratopteris richardii; assembly: GCA_020310875.1. Lineage (NCBI taxonomy): Eukaryota > Viridiplantae > Streptophyta > Polypodiopsida > Polypodiales > Pteridaceae > Ceratopteris > Ceratopteris richardii. Next base: position 116,156,938 of record CM035416.1, on the reverse strand, counting down.
ATATTGTGAAGGGTGTTGAAATTCCTACTACACCTCCAAATACAATTATTAAAGGTGATGCAAATGGTGTTGAAGATGATGTCTTCAATTTCTTGGTCATGTGGCGGCTCATGTTGCACCTAGTAAAAAGCAACTTCCTTGGGATGGCAAACAATGCACATGCACATGCATCGATATCCTTCTCTATCAACCGTGCCAATTGCTTATATTGGCTCTTTCAAAATAGAGAAAGACGGTTATAGTTTGTTTACAACTTCATACCAAGAGAAACAAAGGAACCTTGTGTTGTTCACCTCTAAAAATAGTTGGAGATTGGGTGTATGAATGAACAAAAACCAAAGATGTGAAGGGTCAAAGACCAAGACCAAAGACCAAAGATCTAAAGGATCAAATGATTTGTGCTAATGAATTTACTAATATATTTGAGTAATGATGTGTGTGAAGAAACCTAGGACCGCCATGACATTGGTTTCCCCCTTTAGGAGGTTTTTCCCCTCGCATGTATATAAATGTATAACCCTAATGTGTTACTTATCTTTGTACATTCACTTGATATTACATTAATTATTGTGTGTTATGCTCCAAGCTTCTTCTACTTCCTTGTGTTGTTCATGTGCTTCCATAGACCTCAAACTTCAACAATTGGTATCAGAGCATATCACTGTTTTATCTAGAGTGTCATCAATACCCCTCCAATCAGAGTCACAAAATCGCTGGAAAATTGGTGAGCATACTCAAGGTGATTAGATTTTCAAAACGACTTCATTCTATGGCATCAGAATTTTGATTTGAGCTCCTTTCCGCCTCCAAACACACTATCCAAGCACATGTGTAGACAATTTCAGCCTTTTGTTCCAAGCATATATATAGGTTTCGGTTCACCAATACAAGCGGCTTAAAGTCTACTACACGTTTAGAAGAGCTCGATAGGAAAGTTCTGTTTAATATTTTGAGATACATTCATTTTTTTGCATCAAGGTATTTAGTCAATGGCCATGTCTATAAGCAATGATGTATTCCATATGTTGACCACTGAGGACAAGGTGGATAGTATTAATTACTCATTATGGGCATATATGATGGGACATGTATTGGTAGCAAAAGGGTTGTGGAATATTGTGCAACATATTAAAAAACACCTACTACACCTGCAAATAGAGTTATTGAAGGTTATGCAGATGCCATTGAAGATGATGATCTTCAATTTCCTATTCATGTTGTGGTTCTTGCTCCACGTACTATAGAGAAACTTTGTTGGGATGGCAAAGATGATGAGGCACATGCATTGATATCATTGTCTATCAAATATGCCATTATCTCTCACATTCAATCTTACAATACAACAAAGGATGCTTGGGATACAGCTACAATTTTATACCAAGGAAGAAATGTGGCTCATGTTGCTTACCTTTGAAAAGAGTTAGAGAGTGAGCACATGAATGCAGAAGATTCCATGGACAATTTTATGACAAAGATCAAATATTTGGAGGAGTAGTTGATTTCTACTAATGAAGTTTTACTAGATATCTCATTTGTGTATATTGTTCTTAATGGTCTGCCGCATTCATATCAGAGTCTTGCTTCTACTCTTTTATTGATGATGAAAGCCAATCCAAATGCCTTAACATTGGAGGAGTTAGTCTCTATTATGTTGCATGAAGAACAATTCATGCAGAATAGGTCCTTTATGCGTGTTGCAAAACAATCTTTCTTAGCTACTCAGAAAGGCATAGGTAAATGGCACTCATCTACTAGTAAGCAAAAATCTGCTGCAATCTGGAAGAAGGGTTAGAAAGCTGAGAAGAAAAGAGAATTGCAAAAATAGTTTTGCAAATATTGTAAAGGAAATAATGATGCCACAAAGAGTTTTCCAAAACTCGTTACAAAAGAGACAAAGATGAAAGAGGCTAGAATGGTTATTGCAGGGACCTCTACACCAATAACAAGGTTTGATAATCTTGTGCAAAATGAAGAATGGGTGTTTACTACTATTTCCAATTATGACCCATGTTCCCATGAGCAATGTATGTCTACAGTAGACTTAGATGTTTGGTACTTCGATGATGGGGAACCAAACATACTACCTAGCAGCATAGTTTCTTTAGTTCACTTGAGCCTACCCCTATAGTGAATACTATCACATGCACAAACAACTCCTCATATCTTGTAATGGGAGTTGGTAAGATCATTTTCACTACTATTGATAGTAGTTTTCTCACATTGTGAGATGCTTTATATATGGCAGGGATCATGAAAAATCTATTTTCAACTTTAGCATTGGTCAGGATTGGTTTCATTGTCAAATGTTTTGATGATATGTGTACAATTCATTATCTCTAAAATTGCGATGTCATTATTGCTTGTGGCATTTTATTTCATGGGTTGTATAAGCTGATAGACTATGAAAAATCTATCAATGATTCAGCATTTGGTATTCAAGATTCTCAAGCTATCTCAAATGCAAAGCTTTCATATATAAGCTTTGGTCGTGTGAACTTTGGCTATAATCTGAGAAAAATGTAATGTTCCTGCTTCCCAAAAGATAATTAAGTTATAGTGGTTTATATAATTGCAATTTGTTCTTAATGATGTATGTGGTCCTATGCAGATACCTTCATTTTGGAACTACCCATACGCTCACTTTTATTGACCACTTTTATAGGCATAAATGGGTGTATTCATTGAAAGAAAAATCTGATCTATTGACATACTTTAAACAGTTTTTGGTTACGATTGTATCTGCATCATATATATATATATATATATATATATATATATATATATATATATATATATATTATGCCACACTTCAAGCTCACTTACGGTTTGAGACCCAAACTTGAATAGAGCTATGTTTTTGGTTTCTCCTACTTCAAACGTAAAGAGCCAACCATGCTTCTCACCTCTGGCTCTGTTCTTGAAGCCTTGACATGGATCTTCTACAAAAGCTCCATGTTGGGTGAACCTAACTTGCAAGCCTTTCTTAATTATTTTGGCCCACACATATTAGGTTTTTTGTAATAGTGGGAACATAGAGTACCTTTCTCAAAATATTTGTCATGCCATTCAAATCTTTGACATTATCAATATTCTCCACACTATGCTTTGTGTCATCCCCTGTTTGAACTTCATGTCTATGCATTGGACTTTCCAAGTCAGATAAGGGAGCTATGTTGCCTACAACATGATTTGAGCGTCGTGAATCTATGTAGAATAAAGAACCATCTTCTTTTACCTTCCTTGTGGCTTAGATTCGTCAAGAGTAATGAGTCATGTTGTTGATCTTCATAATAATTGTTGTTATGGCCTCTATTTTTATTGTTCAAGTTATGTCCACCTCTGCCTCTATTGTTGCCATACCACCTCTTCCACTTCATTTCTAGGTCTTCCCATTGAATCAACAATTCTGAGTGGTGTGGTTGGTCTTACCACAGATGGCACAAGGTTGAACATTGTGGCCTTGGGTCCTATCATGTGTTGGTCCTTTCTTCTTCCTTTTCAACTTGCTAGAATGACCATTCCAAACTCATTTGTCCTATATAATATGCTAGCAACAACATACACGGTTCCCTACTCATCCATATATGAACCCTCTTCAAATTTGGCCACTGGGTGTTCAAGTCCAAAAGGGTTGATCAAGGTTTTGAGTTGGACAATGGATCTTATCAACCATCCTCATAGATGCAAGAACCTGATTGGCTGATTCAAATATATTCGAATTGATTATTATAAGGACCTTCGGGTGTTTGTGAATAGGCTACCCCTAAGCTACCAACAAGCCTCTCCATACTAAATTACATTTCCAAATCACTAGTTTCAAAGCTCAATATGTAGGGATAGTCACTGAGCTGTTTAGCCCATGACCTAGCTATGTGATTGACACTAGCTTCAAAGGATCTCATGCTTTGTCTATCTTGAACTATGATTTTTCCATACCTAAGGTCCATATGCCTTCTCTATAACCATGTTGCAGTGTTCTTTTGTCACAATAACTTGTTCGTTTAAGGTTCCTCTTTTGGTGTGAAATCTTATCTCTTGAGTCACATGATTAGGAATACTTAAATTATAGTCTAATTGGGTATGTGATCAACAAAGTTATATTCCCCTTCTCCCTTTAGAATTTTTTGAAAATTTGTCCTATCTATACTTGAACTTGAGTAATTAGGTTTTCCTTGTACTTGATTCATGCCTAGTGCAACCCCAATCAATAAAAAAACCCTAATTGCACTTAGACAAGGCTAGAAATTTATTGAGGGAGTTAGGGATTCTTCCAACCTCAAGTTTAGTGTTGAGATAGTGCTCCAATGGCCAAGAAATATGCTCCCCAAGCATTGATCTATATTTGAGCTATCTCTTTGCCTTGCCAAAGAGGTCCAATTGCTTGCACAAATATCAATTTTTAGCTCCAAAATAAAAAAATAAAATAAAAACCTTAATTTTTTTGCCAAGAATGGCTCTCTATAATGATTGAGAAGGTTGTCAATTGTGATGGACAGAGTGTTTGTCATGGCTTGTGAATAGCAATGGACACGTCTGTCACAATTGACACTTATCTATCATGCAATGGATAGTGTCTATCATGATGGATGAATATCTCTTGTGATGGACAGAAGTCCCCACATTTTCTGTCTGTCATCACGATGGAAAATTCTATCACCAGTTGGTCATGGCCTATCAATCATGATTGATAGTTGTCTATTGTGATTGATGTTATCTATCACAATTGATAGAAGATGTGTCAATTTTTCTACAATTTTTATATTTTTGTGATGTGCACATGATCTACTTTACTATGTTGCACTCTCTTTTACCAAATGACTACTTTTACAATCTGTCACGATTGATAGAAGCTTTCACCTTGGGGTGCATACATAGAGATTATGTACCTGATGGACCTATTCTTGCTTATTTTGATGTTGGTACTTGTAAAATAGCTTAAAAAACACTTGAAAAAGTAGCACACAGTTGTTCTCTCTCTCTCTCACACTCTTACAAGTGAAATGAGAAGAATGAATGGGAGGTGAGAATATGAACAAATTTGGAGAAATTATGCAAAGCTGGAAATGGAGGTAGGGAGGAAGTAGAGATGGTAGAGGTGATGATGAAGGAGATGAAAAAGTAAAAAAGAAGTGTTTACGTATGATTCCAACGTCATGTCTCTACATCTTACCATCACATGCTCATTCTCAAAGCTAGATCCCCAAGAACATTGCCAAATTTGGTGTCACTCTAGCACAATGATGAGTACCAACATGGGGAGATCCACCTCATAGCTATCAATCTGAGGAGACATGAGGATGGTATGATGACCATGAGTGAATGAGTACACAAGTGCATGAGTGAGAAGCACACTAACATGCACACACATACACACATGTATACACAGTAAGACAAAGAGATTGAGCAAATGAGACTTCAAGTAGCCAATAAATGAGTTTACAATGCTCTTTGTTACTTCAATTCTCCACAATCCAACCTAAAAAATGAGATCTCTAGCTCCTTTTATAGTTTTTCACTAGCTTTGCCTGTGTTCATACCTAGTGTATGTCCTAGTTTAAAATTAGGTTTCTAAGCTAATTTGGGGGCTCAAATGAGCTCTAAAAATTATGAAAACTGGTATGTAGGTAAATCTACTAATCCTCAAGCCTACAGAATCCTTAGCTTGAACAAAATGGAGATTGGTTACACATTTATTTTGGAAAAAGAAACTTGGCCTATTCGTTGGATCTTTGATGACTCCCTAGTCTACTTGGTCTTGTTTGGCCTTCCCTTTGCCCTTGCTCCCTTTCACTCGATCGTCTCATGCTTCCTTTCTGCGTCACTCCACTAGGCCTCTTTTACTACTGCCAACAACAAGCTTAAGAAGGCTCTTTATGGACTCAAGTAATCCCCAAGGGCTTGGAACCAAAGACTTGCAGAGTACTTGGTAAAATGTGAATACAATCAAAGTCATGCAGACCCATCAATCTTTGTGAAGAAGGAAGGTCACAAAATTGTTTTCATTTGTATATATGCTGTTGATTTTATCATTACAAGGAATGATGAAGCCAACATCAACGACATAAAGAGGAAGCTTGGATGTGAGTTTAAATCTCTGATTTAGGGATTTTAAGGTATTTCCTTGAAATACATTCTAGATCTTCTAAAGAAGTTTGTCGTGTGTGATTCCACTAGAAGTAAATATTAAACTAAGTTCTCATGAAGGTGAAGAAGTGAAGGATGTGACCACATATAGGTCAAGAATTGGTTCTCTTCTATGATACTATGATAAGACTAGATATTGCCCATGTAATTGGATTTTTACAGGCACCAAGAGTACCTCATCTTTTTGCAACCAAAAGGGTATTTAGGTACTTCAAAGGATCAGTGAATGAAGGGCTATATTATCTGTTTAATAATGGATTACATGTACAACTTATTGTGATGCTGATTGGGTAGGTTTCATCGATGACAAGAGGAGCACTAGTGGATATGTTACCATGCTCGGGAATAAGACTATCTCATGAATGTCAAAGAAGCAACCAACAATGGCTCTCTACTCCACTTCCATTTCCCTAACAAGAAACACTATGCACAAGTCTCATGTCCATATAGAGACCTAGCACAAGTATCATTTGAGCTTGTGTGGTTCATACAATTGTTTTTAATCTTGATTTGCAGGTTAAGCAAGTACCTAATTTTTGTGAAAACATGAGTAGCATATGCTTGCCTCAAAAGTTGGTGTTCCATGCAAGGTCCAAGTAAATAGAAGTGCATTACCACTTTAGAGAGAAGATCATGTCAAAGGATATAAAGGTGGAGCATGTCAATATAAAGGAACAATACACAAATATTTTTACCAAAGCTTTGGATGGAGTAAAGCTACAACACTTCAAGGCATGCATTGGAATGAAGAACCTAGGCATTGAGACTTGAGTGAGAGTGTTGAAAATCATTTCTTAACCATGCAAACGGACTCATCTAGAGTTTTGCAAGTGGACCAATCAAAAAGAAAAATCCAAAGTCGTGGAATCAAGTTAGGAGCTGCAACAAATTCAATCAAATTCAAATTGCATCAATTACCCACCAAAAATGCACCTACACTGATTGATGTGTGGTTAGCTGCATTGTAGGAAAATTAAAAGATCTATATAAGCACCATTTTTCCTTTGTTTCTTAATTTCTATGCATTCCATGAGTTTCCCACTTAGGTTAGTGAAGTCCAAAACTCTAGCAAGCATCCTCTTGCTTTCTTATCCCGTTTTCTCATGCTTTCTCTCCTCTCCATCTAGAGGTATAGTTAGGCTTCAAGAAATTTGTTTGTACCACATTGCAAAGCATTGTTTTTTCTCTCGTTTTACTCATTTTTGTTGATTTCAAGCTTCATCTAGGCTCTTAAGATCTAGTTTAATTCGGCAAACTTTCTTTTTTTGTCTGTGTATAGGTAGGAAAAAAATAGAAGAATGAGTATATATCATTGTTTATGGACCTAGTGGAGGGCAAAAACTTCCATTGTTGCATTGGGGTTTAGAATCATCCCTTATCATATCATACACACAAAAATCTATGAACTATATATGGATACACAAAGTCAAGTGAAATCACTCAAGTAGGAAGGGGGATTGTTTGTTGATATATTTAGGTAGTGATGTGTGTGACCACACTAGGACATTTCCCCAGGCTTGTATATACACCTAGTGCCCTAATGGGTCACTGATCTTTGTACATTCTAGTGGTAATACATTCAGTATTGTGTGTTGTGCTCCAAGCTTCTTCTCCTTCCTTGTGTTGTTCGCATGCTTCTGCAAACGTGGAACTCCAACAATTGTTATTAGAGCAAGTCATTGCTTCATCTAGCGCTTCATCGACACCCCTTCGATCATAGTCTCAGAATTGCATGAAATTTGGTGAGCATACTCAGGGCCGCACTATCACAGTGCTTGTGCAGGCTATTTTGTTTTTTTGTGCCAAAGTTATATATAGGTTTTGGTTCCCCAGTATAAACATCTCAAAGTTTACCACATGTTTAGCAAAACTTCAAAGGGGAGTTCTGTTCAACTTTTTGAGATACAATCAATTTTTGAACAGGGTATTTTAGTTAGTGGCCATGGCTGAAAGCAGTGATGTATTTTGTATATTGGCTATTGAGGATAACTTGGATGGTACCAATTACCCATTATGGGCTTATATGATGCATCATGTATTGGTTGCAAAAGGACTCTGGAATATTGTGCACTGTGTTGAAAAATGTCCTATTACACCTGTAAACACAGTTGCTGAAGGTGATGCAGATGGCATTGAAGATGACAATATTATTCATGTTCCTATTTGTGCTATGATTCTTGTTGCACCTACTACGAAGAAAATTCATTCGGATGGTAGAGATGCTCAAGCACATGCATTGATAGCCTTGTCTATCAAATGTGCCATTATTCCTTACATTCACTCTTGTAGAACAGCTAAGGATGCTCGGGATACACTTACCACGTTATATCCAAGGAATGAGGCTCGTGTTGCTTATCTCCGAAAATAATTGGAGAGTGAGCACATGAATGAAGGTTATTCCATGGATGGTTTTCTAAAAAAGATCAAAGATTTGAAGGAACAATTGATTTCTACTGATGAAGTCTTACCTGATAGTTCACTTGTGCAGACTGTTTTGAATAGTCTTCCCAATTCATATCAAAGTTTTGCTTCCACTCTTTGTTTGATGATGAAATGCAATCCAAATGCTTTAACATTTGAGGGGTTAGTCTCTGCCCTATTGCAGGAAGATCAATGTCGGCAGAACAAGTCCATTATGCATGTTGTAGACCAAGATTTCCTAGCTAGTTAGATGGGCAAAGGTGAATGTATCTCTTCTACTAGTAAGCAAAAATATGTTAATTCTGCACAATCAAAGAAGGATGAAAAAGGTGAGAAGAAAACATAAAAGCAAAATTTTTTTTGCAAAAACTAGTGAAGCAAATGATCATGTCATAAAGAGTTGTAAAAAACTTGCCGCTAAAGAGGCAAAGAAAAAAGAGGTTGGAATGGTTGTTGTAGAGGCCTCTACACCAAAAATAGAGTGTGCTAATCTAGTGTAGAATGAAGAATGGGTGTTTACTACTGTTTGTAGTTTTGACCCATCTGCTCCTGAATAGTGTATCTCTGTAGTAGACTCAGATGTTTGGTACTTTGATAGTGGGGCAACCAAACATATTACCTTGCAATGTAGTTTCTTCACTTCACTCGATCTTGCCCCTACAGGGAATACTATCACATGCACCAAAAACTCCTCTTATCCCTTCATGGGAGTTGGTAAGATCATTCTGACTACTGCTGATGGTAGTTCTTTTACATTGTCAAATGCTTTATTTGTGCTAGGGATTAAGAAGAATCTGTTATCAGTTTCAGCCTTACCCAAGATTGGCTTGGTTGTGAAATTTATTGATGACAAATATACAATTAATGATCTATCAAATAACGACATGATTATTGCTTCTGGCATTTTATATCATGGGCTGTATAAGCTCATAGACTATGAAAAATTTGTGAATGATTTGGCATGTGCAGTACATGATTCTCAAGATATGTAAGATGCAAAGCTTTGCCATGCACGCTTTGTTCATCTGAATTTTGCTAGTTTGCTATGCCTGCAAAAATCTGAAATGGTGTCCTCTCTGCCCAAACTTGAGGCACCTGGTAAACATGTATGTGAGGGATATATTCTGGGCAAAATGCAACATTCCTCATTCCCAAAAGATGGTTCTGTTCAAGCTACTTAGAAATTGCAACTTGTTCATAGTGATGTATGTGGTCCTATGCAGACACCCTATTTTGGGAACTATCTTTACTTCATGACTTTCATTGATGATTTTTCCAGGCATGCATGGGTATATCCATTGAAAGCAAATTTCAAAGTGTTTATGTGCTTCCAACGATTTCTGGTTTTGGTTGAAAATATTTCAACATGTAAAATGGGCACGCTTTGTTCTCATCAAGGGGGGGGGGGGATATATGTCTTCTGACTTTAATGCATTTCTAGATGAATGTGGGATATGTTAGGCGAGCACTAGATTGTGCTCTTTGACTACATTAGACAAGATTTTGGAAATATGATTCTGATTACAAGAACACCAATGTAAGGAAAATGATACAAGAATATGTGATTGATACAAGATGTCCCACAACCCGGGATTGATAGGTATAGATAACTCAGCTAGAGATGATACACGAGATCCCACAACCTGGGATCGTAGGTATGGAACAAGATCTTTGGATGAAAAGAACTCCCTTTAGGGAGATGAACTAGATACAAGAAAGAAATCAACAAGATCTCATACTACGAGATTATAAGAGGACAAGGTTAGATGTTCAGGATACAAGACTACACAAGACTAGAACTCGAACTAGCACTTGAAAGTACTTACTTGGTGATCAGGACTCCTTGAGCTCCCAAGACTAGCATTGGCAAGACAGAGTATGTATGTGGCCAAGGCCTCCTTATATAGGATTTCAAGGGTAGTTCCCAAGGGTGGTTGAGAGTTGATGATGTCATCACTGATGTGAACAATCCAAACAGGACCTTCAGATGTCATAATTTAGCAAATAAATAGTCGATCTTAGGGTTTTGGCACATTCTCGATGCAATGGAAGCATTGGTTTCTCCAAATTCTTAACCAATCATGTAATATAATATTTGAATGGAATCTGAGGTTCATGATGGTTTCCTTTGTCCATGACATCACCTCCCCCTCAAGCGAAGAGTTCCACGAGGAGCGGTCATGTTCTCTGGCCTTGGCTTCATTGGATTTGTCTTATGGAATTCTCAAACCTTGATTGGTGCTCTTTGAAGGTTTTCTGCAAGTTACCAAGTACGATCAGTGACATCATACACTTTCCAATGAATAAGGTACTCCAATCTTCCTCCGAATATTCCGAAATCTAGGACATGATCGACTTAGAATTCTTCATGATCATCAATCTCAATAGGTGGTGAAGGACTAGGTCTCTCCCCCCTCAATGGTGAAATCTGATATGGTTTCAACATGGATACATGGAAAACTGGATGTATTCTCATGGTATTTGGTAGTTGGAGCTTGAAGGTGACCAGACTAATCTTGGCCAAGATGGTGAATGGACCAAATCTTTGATTATCTAACTTTGAACAAGGCCTTGAAGTCTGCAAATTATTTCCAAGTAACCATACTTTATCCCCAATTTAATACGATGGATTTTGAACAGGATGTTGATCTGCATAGTGCTTATGTCGTTCTTGAGCTTTATGGATCTCTTCCTTGAGTTATTTGTGAATGTCCATCAAGTATTGGGCATTGTCTCTGGTAGCTGGGTTCTTGACGTGATTTCGGAATTGTATATCCATCCTTGGATGTTGTCCATAATTTGCAAAGAAGGGAGTCTGCTTAGTAGATGCATGAACACTATTGTTATATGCAAACTCTACAAAGGGTAGCAGCTCAAACAAGGTATGTTGATGATAGTTGCTAGTGCAACGGAGATATTGCTCTAACACTTGATTCACCCATTCTATTTGTCCATCAGTCTGTGGATGATTTGTTATAGATAGTTTAACTTGAACACCAAGGAGCTTGCAAAGACTGTTCCAAAATCTGGATATGACTCTTGTGGACCTCGATCACTGACAATATCATAAGGCAATCCATGAAGCCTAAAGATGTATCTTAGAAAAATTCTAGCAATGGTTGCACCTGTGATTGCCTTGGTAGTTGGAATGAAGTGTGCCATCTTTGTAAATCTATTCACAATAACAAGAATGGCATAATACTTATCAGACTTTGGAAGATCTATTATGAAATCCATAGAGAAGGAAGCCCATGGCCCTTCTGGAATAGGTAAAGGTTGCAAGAGGCCATGAGGTTTATGTCAGGGTACCTTAGATCTATTGCAAGTATCACATGTTTGGATATATTCTTTGACTTCCTTCCACATTTGAGGCCACCAAAAATCCCTTGATAAAAGTCCTATTGTTTTATTCACTCCAAAATGTCCTGTTGCAAGGTTATCATGGCATTGTTGAAGTACTTGGATCCTGGGCTTTCCTGGACGGACATACAATAGGTTCTTATACAATACTAACCCATCCCTTTCCTAAAATTCATTTACCTCTTGGACTTTTCCTTCTTGAGCTTTCTACTTAACGTTACAAAACAATGTGGTAGACTCTCATGGATCAAATGATTCAAGGCTGAATCTTCATGATGGCTTGAAGAGATGGCTGCTAACTGGAGATGCTCAAGCTTCAGTAAAGGCCTCTTCACCCTTCTTTGATGCAAGGTAAGATCTTCTGGACAGGGCATCTAGCTGACATTGTTGACATCCTGGGCACTCTGTGATGATAAAGTCAAATTTGGATAGAAAGTTACTCCATTGAGATTGCTTTCTATTGCGGATGCAGGTGGTCATAAAATACTCTAAGTTCTTGTGATCTGTATACACAGTAACTTTGTGAGATGCTCCTTCTAGATGATGATGCTAGGTATCAAACATGTCTACTAGTATGGCAAGAAGCTCTTTATCATGGATTTAATAATTAATTTCTAGAGGGGAAAATTTCCTTGAATGATATGCAACTGGTTGTAGGTGTCCATCATCTCCATATTGGGATAGAATGGCCCCTTGGGCAAAATCTGATGCATCTGTTTCTAGGAAGAAGGGCTTGCTAGAATCAGGATGGACCATAATTGGAGCAGTAGTGAATGCTAATTTCAAGGTCTGAAAGGCTTTTTTTGCTTCTTTGGCCCATGATAATTTCAAGTTTCCCATAAGCTTCGTAAGAGGTGTCACTATCTTGGAGTAATCTCTGGAATATCGTGTAAAAATTGGCAAACCCTAGGAAACATTGTACATCTCGAACACAGGAAGGTAGTTTCAATCAAGGATTGTCTTGATCTTCTTAGGGTCCATAAAAATTTCTTTCTCTGATACAATGTATCCTAAAAACTCCACTTCTACTTGATGGAAAGAGCACTTCTCCAATTTCCCATATAACCCTTTTTCTCTTAGTTTCTCTAGGACTATCTTTACGTGATATTAATGATCCTCTAGATTTTTGGACAATATCAAGATATCATTGAGATATATTACTACAAAGTCATCTGAATACTCTCGAAAAATATCATTCATCATATGTTGAAAGATAGTTGGTGTCAGGGGAGCACTAGATTGTGCTCTCTGACTACAGTAGACAAGATTCCGGAAATACACTTTTGATTACAAGAACATCCATGAAGGGAAACCGATACAAGAATACGTGACTGATACAAGACGTCCCACAACCGGGGACCGATAGGTATGGAAAACTGGACTAGAGATGATATATGAGATCTCACAACCCGGGATCGTAAGTATGGAACAAGATATCTGGATGTTGATATATTTAGGTAGTGATGTGTGTGAACACTCTAGGACCTCCGGCCCACTTTTTTCCCTCTTTAAGAGGTTTTTTTCCCCGGCTTGTATATATGCCTATTGCCGTAATGGGCTACTTATCTTTGTACATTCTCTAGTAATACATTCAGTCTTGTGTGTTGGGCTCCAAGCTTCTTCTTCTTCCTTGTGCTATTCGTGTGCTTCCGCAGACGTCTAACTCCAACAATTGGTATCAGAGTAGGTCGTCGCTTCATCTAGGGCATCATCGACACTCCTCCGGTTGCAGTCTCAGATTCGCACAAAATTTGGTGAGCATACTCAAGGTGCTTCAGAGATCAAAACAGCTTCGCTATGTCGTGCCAAAATCGTGATCTGAGCTCGTTTCGGCCTCCGAACACACTATCGCAGTGCTTGTGCAGGCTATTTCATCTTTTTGTGCCAAAGGTATATATGTGTTTCGATTCGCGAGTATAAGCGTCTCGAAGTCTGCTATATGTTTAGCAGAACTTGTCTGGGCAATTCCGTTCAAATTTTTGAGATACCAACTACCACTTATGGGCTTATATGATGCGACATGTATTGGTTGCAAAAGGAATGTGGAACATTGTGCAGGGTGTTGAAAGACATCCTGTTACACCTGCGACTACAGGTACTGCAAATACATGTGCTGAAGTTGATGGAGATGGTGTCAAAGATGATATTCTACAGATTCCTGTTTGTGCTACTGTTTCTGTTGCACCTACTACAGAGCAAATTCGTTGGGATGGCAGAGATGCTCAAGCACATACATTGATAGCTTTGTCACTTATCACATTGTACCAGGCTAGGAATGAGGCTTGTGTTGCTTACCTCCAAAAATAGTTGTGGAGAGAGCACATGAATGAAGGTGATTCTATGGACAATTTTCTAACAAAGATCAAAGACTTGAAGGAACAGTTGATTTCTGCTGATGAGGTTATACCAGATAGCTCACTTGTGCAGACCGTTCTAAATGGTCTTCCTGATTCATATCAGAGTTTTGCTTCTACTCTTCGATTGATGATGAAAGGCAATCCAAATGCCTTTTCATTTGAGGAGTTAGTCTCTGTTCTGTTACAGGAAGAACCGTCCAGGCAGAATAGGTCCATTATGCGTGTTGTAGATCAAGCTTTCCTAGCTAGTCAGAAGGGCAAAGGAAAATGGAGCTCTTCTACTAGTAAGTAGAAATCTGTAAATGCTGCACATTCAAAGAACCAGGATAAAGATGAGAAGAAATCAGAAAAGCAGAAATTGTTTTGAAAGTACTATAAAGGGAATGATCATATCATAAAGAACTCTCCAAAACTGGCTACAAAAGAGGCAAAGAAAAAGGAGGCTGGAATGGTTGTTGCAGAAGCCTCTACACCAAAAATAGAGTCTGCCAATCTTGTGCAGGAAGAAGAATGGGCGTTTACTACTGTTTGCAGTTTTGACCCATCTTCTCATGAGTAGTGCATGTCTACAGTGGACTCAGATGTTTGGTACTTTCATAGTGGGGCGACCAAACATATTACCTCGCAGCGCAGTTTCTTCTCTTCACTCGAGCCTGCCCCTACAGGGAATACTATCACATGCACCAACAACTCCTCTTATCCTGTTATGGGAGTTGGTAAGATCATTCTGACTACTGCTGATGGTAGTTCTTTCACCTTGTCAGATGCTTTATTTGTGCCAGGGATCAAGAAGAATCTGTTATCAATTTCTGCATTAGCCAAGATTGGCTTGGTTGTGAAATTTGTTGATGACAGATGTACAGTTCATGATCTGTCAAATGGCGATGTTATTATTGCTTCTGGCATTTTATGTCGTGGGCTGTATAAGCTCATAGACTATGAAAGATCTGTGAATGATTCGGCATGTGCACTTCATGATTCTCAGGCTATGTCATATGCAAAGCTTTGCATGCACGCTTTGGTCATCTGAATTTTGCTAGTTTGCTATGCGTGAGGAAATCTGATATGGTGTCTTCTTTGCCCAAGCTTGAGGCACCTGGAAAACATGTATGTGAAGCCTGTATTTTGGGCAAAATGCAATGTTCCTCCTTTCCAAAAGATGGTTCAGTTTGGGCTACGCAAAAATTGCAGCTTGTACATAGTGATGTCTGTGGTCCTATGCAGACACCTTCTTTTGGAAACTATCTTTACTTCGTGACTTTCATTGATGATTTTTCCAGGCATGCATGGGTATATCCATTGAAGGCAAAGTCCGAAGTGTTTTTGTGCTTCAAACAATTTTTGGTTTTGGTTGAGAATCTGTCAGGATGTAAAATGGGCACCCTCCGTTCTGATCGGGGGGGAATATATGTCTTCTTATTTTAATGCATTTCTAGCTGGACGTGGGATAAAACACCAGTGTACAATGCCATATACACCTCAACGGAATGGAGTTGCTGAATGGAAGAACAGGTCACTCATGGAGATGGCGAGGTGTATGGTCAAGAGTCAGGCTTTACCACATAGTTTCTGGCTTGAGGCTGTCATGTGTGCATCATATTTACTTAACAGGTGTCCCACTAAAGCGCTGCAGTATATCACTCCATATGAGGCTTGGCATGATCGTAAGCCATCTATTGCTCATCTGCGGGTTTTTGGTTGTTTGGCATATGCACTAGTGCCTGAACAACATCGCAAAAAATTGGATAATAAGGTAGTAAAATGTATTTTTGTTGGGTACAGTTCTGAAAGTAAAGGCTATCGTCTGTATCATCCACAGACTAAATGCATTCTAGTTAGCTGTGATGTAGTTTTTGTGGAAGATGCTATTCAGCCATTGCTTTCATGTACTAAGGAGACATCTGTTAGCTCCAAAGACATGTATGATACTTTGATGCCTCTTTTTACAGGTGGACAGTCTACTGCTAGTCTTAATGAGGCAACTTCTCAGTCTTTGCAGGTTTCATGTAATGATGCAGATCATTCCATTTCTGATGCATATTTACAGGATGGACTTGTCGATGAGAGAGCTGATATTGAGGAGGCAAAAACTATGCCAAAATGGCTGGTGTAGACTTTGCGTGACAGCAAATTAGATCCACCTTTGTCATATCATACTCGTTCAGGCTCTCGTAGTGTCTCCTTTGCATCAGATTGCTATGCTGTGGCTGCATCTAGTCTCTGTGAGGAGAATGAGCCTGTTTCTTTTGATGAAGCACAAAATTTAGAAAATTGGATGGCTGATATGCAATCTGAATATGATGCTATAATGAAGAATGTTACTTGGTCTTTATGTGCCTTGCCTCCTAGCAAGAAAGCCATTGGTACTAAGTGGGTATACAAGATGAAGCGTAAACCTGTTGGTACAATTGACAGGTATAAGGCTAGGCTTGTTGCAAAGGGTTATGCACGGGAAAGAGGCATTGATTTTGATGAGACCTTTGCACCCACATGTCGTATGACTACTGTTCGGAGCATCTGTGCACTTGCAGCCCATCATGGTTGGAATGTACATCAGTTGGACATTATAACTAAATTCTTAATGGTGACTTGCATGAAAAAGTGTATGTTTTTCAGCCCCGTGGTTTTGTGCAGAAAGGGCATGAAAACCAGGTGTGCAGGTTAAAGAAGGCATTATATGGTTTAAAGCAAGCACCACATGCTTGGTATGAGAAGATACATGCCTATCTGATTGCACATGGTTTTGTGGACATTTCAACTGAGAGCACCTTATATGTTAAGCATGCTAATGATGTGCTTTTGATCATTGTTGTCTATGTTGATGACATGTTGTTCATTGGTCCCATTGAAAAGCATATTGTTGATTTTAAGGCTGATTTGCATGCCTCATTTGAGATGTCTGATTTGGGGCATTTGCATCACTATTTGGGCATCAAATTTATGCAAGTTAATGGTGGATTGGCTTTGTGTCAAATGAAATATATTGACACATTATTGCAGCGTTTTGGCCTTGAAGATTGTAAGCCTATTGCCACTCCTATGAAGACAGGTTTACGATTGAGTCTTCATGATGCTGGAGATGCATTTGATGTTGTCCTCTATCAGCAGGCTGTTGGATGCCTGATTTACTTATGCATTACTCGACCAGATATTTAGTTTGATGTCTCACATATGAGCAGTTTTATGCATTGCCCAGGTGTCAAGCATTGGCAGGCGGTTAAGTGCATCTTTCGCTACTTGAGTGGTACTCGGCTACTTGGGTTGTTTTATCCCAAGGGGGGATCACTACCGTGAGATTTTCATTCTTTTTCTGACTCAGACTGGGCTGGTTGCTATGACACTCGTGTGTCTACTAGTGGCTTTTGTTTCATGCTTAGTAGCTCATGTATATCTTGGTTGAGCAAGAAGCAGCCTATTGTGGCCACTTCCAGTTGTGAGGCTAAGTATAGGGCAGCTTTCACAGCTACTCTTGAGTGTGTGTGGCTCAGATGCCTTATGGTTGATTTGGGTGTTGGTAAGTTCTCTGCCACCACCATCTTCATTGACAGTCAGAGCACATTGGCAGTTGTGAGGAACCCTGTGTTCCATGCTTGCACTAAGCACATTGAGGTGCATTATCATTATGTCAGGGAGAGGTTCTCTACTGGGGAGATCAGCTTGGCATATGTGCCCACGTAGGAGAACATTGCAGACCTTTTCACGAAGGCTCTACCTAGGGAGAAGTTTGAAGCTTTCTGCAAAGTTTTGGGCTTAATTCCTTTCATGGAGTGATTTCCACATAGCTTGGCACTTCCTTATACATGAGTGCCAGCTCCTTGTTCACCGCATCACTCGCAAGTGGGATTTGTTGATATATTTAGGTAGTGATGTGTGTGAACACTCTAGGACCACCACGGCACTTTTTTCCCTCTTGAGGAGGTTTTTTTCCCCTGGCTTGTATATACACCTATTGCCCTAATGGGCTACTTATCTTTGTACATTCTCTAGTAATACATTCAGTCTTGTGTGTTGTGCTCCAAGCTTCTTCTTCTTCCTTGTGCTATTCACGTGCTTCCGCAAACGTCTAACTCCAACACTAGATTACAAGAACTCCCTGTTGGGAGATGAACTAGATACAAGAAAGAACTTGACAAGATCTCATGCTACGAGATTACAAGAGGACAAGACAGGATGTTCAAGAGCTATACTAGATGAGACTGGAACAAGGAACAAGACAAGAACTCGAACTGGAACTTGGAGAGTACTTACTTGGTGGTCACGACTCCTTGAGCTCCCAAGACTAGTATCCACAAGATTGATTTTGAATGTGTCCAACCCCTCCTTTTATAGGTTTTCAAGGGCGGTTATGATTTGATGATGTCATCATGATGTCATCTACTTGAAACAAGACCTCTTAGTGTTAGAATTGGGCAAATAGATAGTCGATCTTGGAGTTTTGGTACGTTCCGGATGCAATGGTAGCATTCGTTTCTCCAAACTCTAAACCAATCATGAGATATGTAAAGTCACATGGAATCTGAGGTTTAGGATGGTTTCCTTTGTGTCCATGACATCGCCTCCCCCTCAAGCGACGAGTTCAACGAGGAGCGGCCATGTTCTCTAGCTTGGGTTTCATTGGATTCTTTTTATGGAATTCTCGAACATTGAATTTTTCTCTCAAAATATTTTCTGTAAGTTCCATAGTACGATCATTGGTCTCATATGCTTTCCAATGAATAACGCATTCGAATCTTCCTCGAGAGATCCTTGAATCTAATACATGCAAGACCTCAAATTCTTCATGATCCTCAATCTTGATAGGTTTTGAAGGACTGGGTGTCTCTTGAGCTTCCTTGGTTTCTTCATGCGATACACCCTTTGAGCTTTTAGTGGAATGTTGTGGTGTTTCCAAGATCTTTGGTGCTGATCGTAGAGTAAGCACACCTCCTTGATTGAACATGAACTCCTCCTTATCCTTTACCTTCTTGATATCTTCATAACATGTATACTCTTTATCATTTGTAATGACTTTTGGGCCTTCAATAGTTCTTGATTCAAATTTTTGAGGAATAGTGTCTTGATTATTCAACACTCCTAGCTCTTGGAATTGGCTTTCTTTGAATAATTGATTCTCACATTGAACTACCTGATTAATAACATCCTCCAAGGTATTTGCTTGAGGCATGGATAGCAAGAGATATTTGACTTCAAGGTTGAGGCCACTTCGAAACTGATTAACCATGTAGTCTTCTTGATATGTAGTTCCACAAAACAACATCTTGATATTCAAGGCATAGCTTGAAACTGATCGATCATCTTGTCCTAGCAATTTTTACATCTCTTGGACATATTCGATCAAGTCCTTAATGGTAGATTGAATCTCCTTGCATAGGGAATCCATGGTTCCTAGTCTTGATGAAGATAGTCTTGCCAAAATGTTAGGGGAGCACTAGATTTTGCTGGCTGTAAGGGAAAAGGGGGTCTTCATGGGCATGATTAACTTGATAGGTACAAGACATGTTTCTATGGGTGTAGCTAAAATTATGAGACCCTTTCTTATATCATGGTCTAGTTGTACGGTCTCTTTTACAATTGGACTTCCTTGTTTCCCAGCTCTACAAGGCTGCCTCTAACTCTAGAGATTTTTCTCTTGTTGGTACAATTAACTACTATGTGCCCAAGGTTTCCACAATAGAGGCATAACTTGTTCTCTGTCCTTCTTTGTTTCTCTTGTGGTGTTAGAGGCTGGAACCTAGTAGCATCTATTTGCATAGGTTCAGGCATAGAATCATCTTCAGGAGTGGGTTGGAAGGGTTTCCATTGGCGAGGTCTTTCTTTACTTGTTTTTCTTGTTTCCTTTCAAAAAGTCGATTATCGCATTGAATAGCTTGCACGATGTATTCATTCAATGTCTTAACCTCTGGGATCATGAGTAGAAGGTCTTTCACATCATCTCTTAAACCCCATCTAAATTGGCTCATGAAATAATCTTCATGCCAAGTGAGATCATATATCAATTGCCTAAATTTTGATCCATGGGTAGAAGCAGTGCGGTTACCTTGATGTAACTTCCGAAGTTTTGTTTCTCCCACTCAACTTGTGTTTGCATCTCCAAATGTGGTGGTGCGTTCTCAAAGAAACCCCTCATAGTCCTCAAGTATTGTCATCTTCTTCTCCAAGATTGGGGCAAACCATGATAATGCTTGGCCATAGATCAAGGTTCGAATAAACCTGACCTTGGATGCCTTGTCAGGGCATCTATCAAGTTGCATACGAATGTACAATTTGACTTGCTGGAGAAACTTTGTGTGATCCCCATTGAACTTTTCTGGTATACAGATCTTGGGTTCCTTCATGAAGGATGTACTAGGCCATTGATTCACTTGAATACTCCCTTGATTTGCTTAAAGACTCTCAATTCGTTGTTGTAATTCTTGAGGAGTGCACCTACATGCACTAGATGTCCCATCTCGACTTGTGTTTGTCGATGAGTTAGGCCATTGACTTATTGTTGGAGACTCTGAAGTGATGCTAGAATCTGCTCATAAGCACTCTCCATGATGCCTAGTCTTGGATAGAAGCTAGTCTTGCCAAAATGTCAGGGGAGCACTAGATTGTGCTCTCTGACTACAATAGACAAGATTTTTGAAATATGCTTCTGATTACAAGAATATCAACATAGGGAAAATGATACGAGAATATGTGATTGATACAAGATGTCCCACAACATGGGACTGATAGGTCTAGATAACTTAGCTAGAGATGATACAGGAGATCCAACAACCCGGGATCATAGGTATGGAACAAGATCTCTGGATGGCAAGAACTCCCTTCTAGGAGATGGACTAGATACAAGAAAGAACTCGACAAGATCTCGTACTATGAGATTACAAGAGGACAAGGCTAGATGTCCAAGATACAAGACTAGACAAGACTAGAGCAAGAGACAAGACTAGAACTCGAACTATAAGTTGAAAGTACTTACTTAGTGATCAGGACTCCTTGAGCTCCCAGGAATAGCATTGGCAAGACTGAGTATGTATGTGGCCAAGACCTCCTTATTTAGGATTTCAAGGCTGTTCCCAAGGGCGGTTGCGAGCTGATGATCTCATCAATGATGTCAACAATTCGAACAGGACCTTCGAATGTCCGAATTAAGCAAATAGATAGTCGATCTTAGGGTTTTGGAACATTCGGGATGCAATGGAGGCATTGTTTTCTCCAAAGTCTGAACCAAGAATGAGATATAGGATTCACATGGAATCTGAGGTTCAAGATGGTTTCCTTTGTCAATGATAGGATAAAACATCAGTGTACAATGCCGTATACACCTTAACAAAATGGATTTGCTGAACGGAAGAACATGTTGCTCATGGAGATGGAAAGGTGTACGGTCAAAGAGTTAGGGTTTATAACATAGTTTTTGGCTTGAGGTTGTTATGTGTGCAACATATGTACTTAAGATATGTCCCACTAAAGCATTGCAATCTATCACTCCATATGAGGCTTGGCATAGTTGTCAGCCATCTATTGCTCACCTGCGTGTTTTTGGTTGTTTGGCATATGCATTAATGCTTGAACAACAACACAAGAAATTGGATGATAAATTAGTGAAATATATTTTTGTTGGGTATAGTTCTGAAAGCAAAGGCTATCATGTGCATCATCCACATACTAAATGCAGTTTGGTTAGCCATGATGTTTTTATCGTGGAAGATGCTATTCAACCACTACTTTCATGCACTAAGGAGACATATGTTAGCTCCAAAGACATGTATGATACTTTGCTACCTCTTTTTACAGGTGGACAATCTAGTGCTAGTTGTAATGATGCAACTTCTCAACCCTTATAGGGTTCATGTGATGATGCATATCATTCTATTTTTTATGTAGATTTGCGTGATGCACTTGGTTGATGAGAGAGCTAATATTGAGGAGGCAAAAACTATGCCAAAATGGTTGGTGTAGACTTTGTGTGACAACAAATTAGATGCACCTATGTCATATTATACTCATTCAGGCTCTCATAGTGCCTCTTTTGCATTAGATTGCTATGCTATGGCTGCCTCTAGTCTCTATGATGAGAATGAGCCTGTTCTGTTTGATGAAGCACAAAATTCAGAAAATTGGATGATTGTTATGCAATCTGAATATGAGGCTATAATGAAAAATAGTACCTGGTCTTTATGTGACTTGCCTCCTAGCAAGAAGGCCATTGGCACTAAGTGAGTATACAAGCTTAAGCATAAGCCTGATGGAACAATTGATAGGTATAAGGCTAGGCTTGTTGCAAAGGGTTATGCTCAAGAAAGAGTCATTGATTTTGATGAGATATTTGCTCCTACTTGCCGAATGACTACTATTCATAGCATTTGTGCACTTGCACCTCATCATGGTTGGAATGTACATTAGTTGGACATTAAAACTGCATTTCTTAATGGTGATTTGCATGAAGAAGTGTATGTTTTTCAGCCTCATGGCTTTGTGTAGAAAGGGCATGAAACAAGGTGTGCAAGTTAAAGAAGGCATTATATGGTTTAAAGCAAGCACCACGTGCTTGGTATGAAAAGATACATGCCTATCTGATTGCACATGGTTTTGAGAACAGTCGAACTAAAAGCACCTTATATGTTAAGCGTGCTAATGATGTGCTTCTAATCATCATTGTGTATGTCGATGACATGTTGCTCACTAGTCCTCATGAGAAACATATTGCTCATTTTAAGGCTGATCTACATGCCTCATTTGAGATGTCAGACTTGTGACATTTGCATCATTATTTGGGCATCCACTTTATGCAAGTTGATGGTAGAATAGCTCTATGTCAAACGAAATATATTGACACAATACTGCAATGTCTTGGCCTTGAAGACTGCAAATCTATTGCCACTCCTATGGAGACAAGTTTACAATTGAGACTTCATGATGTTGGAGATGCACTTGATGTTGTTCTCTATCAGTAGGCTGTTGGATGCTTGATTTTCTTATGCATTACTTGGCCATATATTCAGTTTGCTATCTCACAGATGAGCAGATTTATGCATTGCCCAGATGTCAAACATTGGCAAGCGGTTAAGCGCATCTTTCACTACTTGAGTGGTACCTGGCTACTTGGATTGTTTTATCCCAAGGGGGGATCACTACCGCCAGATTTACATGCTTTTCCTCACTCTAACTGGGTTGGTTGTTATGACACTCGTGTGTCTACTAGTGGCTTTTGCTTCATGCTTGGTAGCTCATGTATATCTTGCTTGAGCAAGAAGCAGCCTACTATGGCCACTTCCAGTTGTGAGGCTGAGTATAAGGTAGCTTTCAGAGCGACTATTGAGTGTGTGTGGCTCAGACGCCTTATGGCTGATTTGGGTGTTGGTCAATCTTCTACTACCACTATCTTCATTGACAATCAGAGCGCATTGGCAATTTTGAGGAACCATGTGTTCCATGGTCACATTAAGCACATTGAGGTGCATTATCATTATGTCAAGGAGAGGTTCTCTGTTGAAGAGATCAGCTTGGCATATTTCCCATGCAAGAGAACATTGCAGAAATTTTCACGAAGGTCTCTACCTAGGGAGAACTTTGAAGGTTTTCGCAAAGCTTTGGGCTTACTTCCTTTTGTGGATTGATTCCACATAGCTTGGCACTTCCTTATACATGAGTGACAACTTCTTGTTCATCGCATCACTCTAAGGGGGGATTTGTTTATATATTTAGGTAGTGATGTGAGTGAACACACTAGGAATGCCAAGGCACTTTTTTCCCTGTTTAGGAGGTTTTTCCCCCCGGTTTGTATATGCCCCTATTGCCCTAATGGATCAATGATCTTTGTAAATTCTAGTGGTAATACATTCAGTATTGTTTGTTGTGCTCTAAGCATCTTCTCCTTCCTTGTGTTGTTCACGTGCTTTCGCAGAGCTCGAACTCCAACATTGTTTAGTAGGGGGTCTACTATCTTATTCAAATCTAAACTAGCTTACACACACATGGGATACTGAATTTAAAGTACAATGTGGGTAGATATAGTTTTGAAGAGATGTCCTAAATATTAGGATTCACTTTTCTTGGATTATAGGCTTTATCACACCTAAGTGTGATAGATATCTTATGACCGTTGTGAGGGAGCTTTCAAATTTTAATTTTGACTTCAGAATTCATGTTTGATATCTTTCTCCTTATTTATTCAAGGGGCATCCATCCAAAGGTTCAATAATATACTAAGGTTGAAGCTTGAATTTCAACATATTGTTGACTAGCTTGTTTTTTCTCTTTATATATATATATATATATATATATATATATATATATATATATATATATATATATATATATATATATATATATATATATATATATATATATATATATATATATATATATATATATATATATATCATGAACTTGCAGGCTATTATTTAAAATTTTTTACCAAGCAACTATATTTTTCCTTAATGCCATAATGAAATGAAGAAAATGACCAATATTCTTGGTATGGATTATCATTGTTTAAATGCAGCTCCGAATGATTGTATTTTATATAGAGATGAATATGTAGACTCTTTGACATGTCCAAAATGTCAATTACCTCCATATAAGGAGGAAGAAGTTAAAATTCCAAAGACGATATTGAGACATTTTCTATTGGCTCCATGAATTAAGCATATGTTTCAAAGCCCAAAACCATCAAAGCTTTTGAGATGGGGATCCGATCGTAAAAGCACTTACGGAGTAACAGGAATCCAACTAGATAGTCCAACATTTCAAAACATTAATTCTAGATGGACTGATTTTGCAAAAGAGCCACACAATCTAAAGTATTGCATTAGATAAAGTTAATCCATTTTGAACAAAATCTAGTAATAAATGATCTACATTTCTAGTGGTAGTCATCAAATTTAATCTTCTGCCATATCTTAGCATTAAAAAGAGTATTTAATGCTTTCAATTTTAACCCCATGAAAAAGACATGTTAAAGACATGAATGTATATTTTGCTCCTCTCATGGAATTGATATAGCCAAAAGCATTTATCAAAGACAAATTACGATTCATGGAATTGTGGCATGGAATATACATGATTTTCTAGGATATGGCATTTTGGGAAGTTTATTCTTTGAAGATAATGAGATTTACTTAAGAAGCATCTATCGTTCCTACACATATTGAAAAAGAATTTTTTTACAAAGACCTTGATGCTCATCCTTGGTGGCAAGTCATTCATGTTTAACCTAGAGATTGATCATGGCTTGTAAAGGAATACCTTGATGCAAAAAAATGAGTATATCTAAAAAAGTTGAACAAAAATACCCTATAGAGCTTTGTTAAACTTATAGCAGAATTCAGGGGACTTGTATTGGTGAACTAAAACATGTATATATGTTTGGCACCAAAGGAAAAAATTTCCTACATAGGTGCTATAATAGTGCATTCAGAGGCGAACTGGGATATCTGAGATGATCAAAGGGTGTTGGTTTTGTACCGCTACAATGGGTGCTAGCATATGTGTAGAATCTAGGCATTGCAGTCGAAGGAGATTGACGGTTTTGAGAGGGGAAGTTCTGTTGACTTGTCACCTGAGGCCTCGGACTTGAAGCACTATCATTTCATGAATTGGAGTATCTAAAGCATTTCAGATTATGTGAAGGATGCTTTGGATTTTCTTGTGAACCACTTGAAGAATGATGATGAGTGAACATAGCAGGCACTTTAAGCCACTATAGGGCCTATCGCATTTTCTTCCTAGTTCAAGAGGAGCAGTTCAGAGGATATAATTGTTTATGCGAAGAAGACCTGAAGAAAGGGGTTAACGTTAACTTCAATATGATGAAAACATTGTATCACCTGCACACTTGAGAACTCAACAAGAGATCAAGAAGATCACGAACCCATTTAAATATAGAAATGAAGATATAAAAAGCTAACTTCCATGCATTTGCTGCGAAAGGTGAAGTCAGTCAGGACCATTTTGTGCAGTGCAGATATGAGAGAGCTGTTGTCCATGAATGAATGATCACAAACAATGAAAACAAGGGCGGAGATGCTATCTTAGGAGAACACCCAAAACGACTGTAGATCTACTGGTAAACTGTAGTGAAGGGACAAAGAAGAGCACGTGCCAACTCAAAAGGAATGTGATTGATTCTTTGTTCAACGTGATGCATTTGTTTTGGTAAGTACAGTAACTATGAGTCACTAATTTCCTGCAATTCTTTTGAGCATCATGATCAGAAATTTATGCTTACATGTATAGTTTATTTCTGAACATTGTATTAGAAATGGCGATGAGTTTATCGAAGGAATGCTTGGTTAAATAAATGACAGAGTTTGTGTTTGATTTTTTTTTTGGAACTATTCATGAATCCTCTCTTTCTATAGCTGCGCTGTTTGTGAGTGCCTTCTACTTAACTCACGATTGTAAATGAAAAATGACTTTTGATCAACTCTAAACAGATTTTACTTATGCTGACAACTGTACGTCATATAGGGAAGGCATCTTAATTGGAGGGAGACAAACCAAATGTTTACCTTTGCATGATCGCAGAACATCAACATAAATAATCCAACTTTTCGTAAACTATTGTTGGTTTAACTCATTAGAATTGAAAACAGACTGCTACAACTATGATGATAAACTGAATAGATAGAACTGCTACTGATTGGTGCAGCGTTATTGAACTTTGTCGTTTCATTAAACACAACATGGAAGATTCCTTAAATGAAGTATTCAAGTGAGTGATCTTGTTGGTAGAGAATAGAATCACTTCCTTGTGAAACTTGTGAAAGATCATGCATTTGTTGAATGGAAATAAACTAAAACATTAATGCTAAAGGATTTTTTTCTGAGTTTGTGGTTCCTCTGAAATAGATTTGATACTATTTTGTGCATGTTCATATGTTAGAATTTACATTCGAAGACGATATGGAAGGGACCTTTGTGTTTAGACTTTGAAAGAGAGTCAAATCAAAGTACCAAAATGAAAATAAATAAATGAAAAGTCAGAGCTTTTTGAAATTTCTCTTATGTGACTCGGAATCTTTCTTCTACACAAGCAGTCGAACTATCCCAATGCAAGGAGCTATGAACACGCATTTCTAGGTGTCCCCAAACGAGTCATATGAGGAAGAGATTCATGCGACCAATGTTCTTCAATTGTATATAAATGTTTTCCACTTGAAGGTTTCACATATGACGGCAAATGAATTGTTATTGAAACCTCTAAGAAACTCAAGGGAGAAACTTAAATCTAGATTATGATGAACCTTCAAACATGATATAAGGCTTGCCGTTCATAAAAAAAAGCCTCAAATTACCAAGAGTATTTGGACTCACTCACTGAAATTGACCTTCTAGTATTGGAATCTTTGCTCTCACTTTCACCCTCCTTTGCCCGAACCCCGCGACAACAGAACATTTATTGGAAAGAGTTGCCGGCAAGGAATTTTACAGCTTTCTTGATGGTTTCTCAGACTATAATCAAAGTAGCCATTGTTCGAGAAGATCAACAGAAGATGGCTTTTGCCACAGAATGGGGCATATTTGCATTTCACGTGATGCCATTTGGGCTAACAAATGCACCCGCCACTTTCCAGTGACTCATGTGTCATGTTTTTAAGGAATGCTTACGCAAGAATTTGGAAGTTTATGTCGATGACATATGTGCACATTCGAATGTGAGGCAGACTCATATCCCAGAACTAAGACAAGTATTTGACAAATGTCAAGAATATCAGGTTTGTCTAAACCCAGATTAATGTGTTTTCATGGTTAGACAAGGCAAAATTCTAGGACACATTGTGTCAAAGAATGGAATCTCTACAAATGAAGAAAAAGTGAAAGTAATTGCTGACGTAACTAGACCAAATAACGTAAAAGAGGTACAAGCATTTATGGGTCATTGTGGTTATTAGAGACGATTCATACACATGTATGCAATCATAGCCAAGCCTCTATACTCTCTTTTGACCAAGTTCGAATGGACATATGAGTGTGAGAATTCATTCAATGAACTTAAACGACATTTGTGCTCAGCACCTATATTAACAACCCTAGATTGGAGCAAGCCATTCCATGTACATGTGGATGCATCCAACTATGCCATAGGATGTGTGTTGGCACAACCCACAAATGAAGGTAATATAGACCTCCCTATAGCTTACGCGAGCAGACAGCTGAATGCAGTAGAAAGAAATTATACCACTACGGAACGAGAAGGATTAGGAATGATCTATGCAGTTATGAAGTTCAGGCATGATTTGTTGGCAAATAAGTTCAAATTCTTCACGGATCACCAAGCATTACTGTACTTAGTCAATAAGCCATGTAACACAGGACAACTGATACGTTGGTTTCTATTACTCATGGAGTACGACTTTGAAGTAGTAGTAAGGAACCTCTCAAGATTAACCACAGGAGAAGCTCCTCAACGAATAGCGGATGAATTACCGGATGCATATTTGTTTAACCTTGAGATAGTACTAGAATGAGCTAAGCCTATTGTCCCTATTCTCACATATGGACCTAAGAATCCTAGGATAAGGATCAAGGAAGGAGAGATTACCAAGTCTCAAAGATATCAAATAATAGCACGAAGCATATATAAACAGGATAATCAAAAGATTCTTGCTTGTTGTGTAGATGAATCAGAACATGCAAATTGGTTGCAATTAGCACATGTAGGTGCATTAAAGCAACATTATTCAAAACATCATACCTTGCAGACTCTACATACACTAGGAGTATATTGACCTTCTATGGAAGCAGATGTCTACAAGTTGTGTGAAGAATGCCCTGATTGTTGTGAAAGACCACCAGTAGAACATGCTATGTTATATCATATGTCTCTCACACCAGAATGGAGTGAACCCTTAGTGACGTACTTGAGGATGAAAAAATTCCCTCAAGGAATGACCTTAGCACGACAACGCAGTCTAGAGCAGGAAGCTCAAGATATTCACTTATTGGTGACAATCTATACAAACGAGGATGAGACGGATACCTAAGATAGTGTGTTCATGAAAGCGATTATTTGAGCGTACTAGAAACTGCACACCAAGGTGTTTAGGAGGTCATTTTGGACTCGATAGGATAATCAAAACCATTCTCTTTGCAAGATTATGGTGGCCCACTCTTCACATGGATGGAAATACCTATGTTAAGAGATGTGATGTGTGCCAAAGAACTCATTTTCCTACCCGTAGAGATGAAATGCCATTGAAACCCATGATGGGAGGACGTGCATTTTCTAAGTGGGGTATAGACTTTGTAGGACCCATTAACCCCCCTATAAAAGGTACACATGCTGAAAAAATTATTGTTGCGACAGATTATCTTACCAAATGGGTAGAGATCAAGGCCACAAAAAAGAATGATGCGCACAAGACTACAAAATTCTTATTTGAAAATGTCTTTACAAGATATGGACTGCCTATAGAGTTAGTGAGCGATCAAGGAACTCACTTTCTAAACCAAGTCATTGAATATTTGTTACAAGATTTTATGGTGATTCACAAGAAATCTGCACCATATCATCCCCAGGCCAATGGTCAAGCAGAAAGTACTAACAAGATCCTTTGTAACGTACTTACAAAAATCGTGAACAACAAACGTTCAGATTGGGACAAACAGTTACACCACGCTGTTTGGGCATATTGAGTGGCTTACAAGACCGTACTCAATGCAACTCCCTTTCAGATGGTTTTCGGTCAGAATGTTGTGCTTCCTTTGGACTTCTTGATACCGACCCTTCAGGTTGCACAAGAACATCAGTGGACTGGCCATGAATTATCATCAAGAATAATGGACTTGGAACGATCAGAAGAAACCAGGCTGAAAGTAGCAGCAGGTATGTATGCAACAAAGAAGCGACAGAAAGCCTATTTCGATGCACATGTGAAAGATAAAGGCTTAAAAGAAGGAGATTTAGTCCTAGTGTATACGTTGAAACAACATGCACGGAAGTTAGAAAAGCGAGGTTATGGACCTATGATCATTACCAGACTCTCGACAAGTGGAGTGGTACAATTAGCCACCCTAGAAGGAGACATAATGCCTAATTACATTAGTGGTTGTAGAGTCAAGCTTTATCAGGAACCTCTTACTGAGGACATGCTTAAACGACTCACGTTGGCAAAGAAGCGTAAGGAGGAAGAAAATAGAATATGAGCTGAAGCTCAAGCAGAAGTTATAGAACGCATTAAGCACATGAAGTTAAGAAGATAAGGACTAGGGGGAGAACATTATGACCATCTGGAATCAACACCCAGATACCCCATGGCTATGTGTCAAGCAAAGTCAACCACTCATCCTAGTATAGTGGATAGAAGACCATTTATTATAGTCAGGCTAGAGCACGGCAACCCTTGCCAAGAGCTCAGGGCTCTAATTGATTCAGGTGCTGCGACTAGTGCGATTAGATGGTCCCACTATAAGGACTTAGGAGTAGAAATGCGGCCAATTGAGGCATACCTCATAGGGCTAGGAGGCATGGAAACCCCTTGCATGGGTGAGGTAGACCTTCCTATCCTCATACACGAAGTGACCTTGACAGTGAAGCTACTAGTGTGCAATGATGACGACCTTGTAGAACCCCTAATCCTTGGCCAATATTGGCTATATGATCACTCAGTGGACCTAAATCTTATACAAGGCTCCTTGCAGATTGGAACCTTAGATCAGCAGCGAGTGATACCGCTTGACTTCCCTAACAACACTCCGCCTAAGGTATGTAACCCTAGACCATATGAACTGCATGCAAAGGAGGACCGGAAGATCTTTGGCCAGATAAGTCACGTTACATTTAATCCAACCCACGTGGGCTTCGCGATGGACAATTGCCATTCACAAGAATGGAAGGAGATTTTCCCTTGGTCTTCTTGCAAATTTTAAGGGGTCACCACCCAATCGATGGGACAAATGGGGACCATTGGTGGTCAGGTGGGTTGCATCAACGGTCAGGTAGACTGCATCAGTGACCAAATGGGCAGGATACCCTGTAGTGCCCATCCTTCGACACTTACCACGGACTGTCCTAGATTTAAGGTATAAAACAAAGCACTTTCTAATGGGCAGGTTTCGCAAGTGTTGGACCTCCCTTCTTTTCCAAAGCAGAGTGGGGTCTTGATTACTGTTTCCTCTTCCACTTCTGAAACCTCTACCTTTGCCTCTTCCTCTACCAGAGTAGAATACTTGCTCAAAACTGGGCTTTCCTTGGGAGTTTGAATCCTCACCAAGATTCTTTTCTTCAATAATCAGCATGGATACCAAATCAATAAAATTCATAATATTTTCTCTAGTCTGTATAGAAGTTCTAAACTACTTATATGCAGCTCCTAAACCATGAAGGCACACTTCCACCTTATCATCATCATCTACATTCACGCCAATAAATGCAAGTGACTCACATATGCTTTTGATTTTTAGGGTGTAGTCACTTACCAACATGCCCTTCTTCTCCAATGTATGCAGCTCGTTCTTGAGTTGCAATTTCCGTGCCTTTGTACTGGTCTCATGCAATGTGGCCAAACTGTTCCAAGCCTCTTTCGGAGTCTTGGCATCCTGTATGTGTCCAATCATGCTATCCTATTTGCTAATAGATAGTCAATACATTACCTTTCGTGCTCCTTGATTCCATTCTTCATATGCTCTTAACTAGTCTGCAATCTGATTCCTCTCTGGTAACTGCAGAGCATTTTTTTTCTCTCCTTTGATGTACTTTTAGTAGCCTTTTCCCATAAAGAAATTTGTCATTCTAAATCTCCAAGCATGGAAGTTGTTCTTATCCAGCTTATTGCTCATAAGCTAACTCATTCCATCGACGCTTGACATTTTTGCAACTATTCACAACACTGCAAAACACTACAAGCAGCACTTTTGCTTGAACACTGTTGCACTATGACGTGATAGTTCGATCTTAGAAAAACACAGTTTTCATGTATCAGCAGTACACAGAATCGCTTGAAACTCTAGATCTAGAATATATGAGTGTCAAACATGACAGAAGTTATAATTTCTAAAATTGACTTGGTTTTTCTGTGGGCCCCACGTTGCGGGCTCAAAATGAAGGTCGAGATGGCTCCGAAACGTCGATCTAACAAAAACGCGTGACCCTAAAGGAATAACTATCAAAAATATTTTGAGATATTCTACCTTCATGCCAATTTTCATAGCAATCGGAGGTCATTTGTGAATCGTGCTTTCTCCACACCTTCTCATGTACTCTTCATCGTCGGCCCTCTCCACGAGCTCTCTATAGCCACACTCGCTATGATACCATGACACGAGCAAGGAGATAAGGAAGATAGCTCACACACACACACACTCACAAGCAAATAGAAGCACACACAGAGATTGAGGCAAGGAAGAATGATCTTCTTCTTCTTCTATTACATAAAAAGGAATGTACAAGAATTACCTAAAAACAAGAAGACAACTACTGCAATATATAAAGACCAGTACATAAGGCAAAATCTAATGTCTGCGAATGAGTGAGCTGGCAAGAAACAAATGTGCCATCACTCTCGGTAGATAAATCTAATAAAGCTCAATGAAGTGTCCTTGACATATACCGGTGTGACCACTATACATGTCAGAGAAATGAAAAGTTGATATGTGTCATCTTGGATCATCACATCATGAGCTTGATATCTCAACAGTGCACACATACCTTCACAAATCAGAGGCAAATTAGATCCAAAGGCAAAGAAATGCATCTTTATTGGTTCTAAAATTAATAAAAAAGGTTATAGGTTATACAATCCAAGTAACAAAGGGTTCGTTGTAAGTAGAGATGTTGTGTTTGATGAAAACAAATCTTGGTTTGAAGATGGGTGTAGGAAAATCAAACTTCCTCATGACCTAGAGGAAGACTTTCCAACATTGTCAAAGAGGAATGAGCACACACTTGAAGTATCAAGTGATTTTGATGCTGACCAGAAGACTCCAATCAGGGAAATCAATTCTTGGAACTCAAAAAGAAAAGCCAAGGTGCAAGAGTTGAGAGATGTGGCAGAATCATCTCAACAAACTATAAGAAGGTCCACTAGAGAGAAAATGAAGCTAGAAAGGTACAGTTATGACACTTCTTTGGTCACTAAACATTCAATATATATAGCAGAGCACTCAAACTTTGAAGCATTATTTACATATGAAGAAGCCATAATGGAAAAGTGGCATGGAAGAAGAAATAGAAGCTCTACACAAAAATCAGAGTTGGGAATTGGTACCCAAGAAACCATCTATGAAGGTCATTGGCCCAAGGTGGATATACAAGGTAAAGAAGAATTCTGATGGTTCAATTAAGAGGTACAAAGCAAGGCTTGTAGCCAAAGGCTTTGCACAAACCCAAGGTATTGATTATGAAGAAACATTTTCACCTATTGCTAAAATGCCTACAATTAGAGTACTCATGAGTTTTGCATCTTCCAAGAATTGGAATATTTATCAAATGGATGTTAAAAATGCTTTTCTAAATGGTTGGACTTTAGAAGAGGTATATATGGCTCAACCTCTTGGATTTGAAAATGACTACAATCAGAGCACTCATGAGTGTTGCATCTTCCAAGAATTGGAATATTTATCAAATGGATGTTCAAATGATTTTCTCAATGGTTGGATTTTAGAAGAGGTATATATGGCTCAACCTCCTGGATTTGAAGATCAATCATACCCTAAACATGTGTGCAGGTTGATGAAATCATTTTATGGCTTGAAGCAAGCTCTTAGAGCTTGGAATCATAGACTTGTCACTTACTTGCAGGATAAAGGTTTTGTTGTAAGTTATGCAGATCCTTCCCACTTCATTAAGATGAATCATTCAGAGGTCATATACCTTTGTGTATATGTGGATGATATAATCATTACAAGAAGTGATGCGAATGGAATCAGGAAGATCAAAGCTCAAATGAAGGAGGAGTTAAAGATCAGTGTTCTTGGTTTGCTCACATACTTCCTAGGTTTGGAAGTGCTATATATAGAGAAAGGTATGTTCCTCACTCAAAGAAAGTACATTGGACACATGCTCTCTAAATTCAATTTTGTAGGTACAACCATGGAGGTAAATCTGAAATTAAGTGCTCATGAAGGTGAACTCATTGAGGATGTAACTAAGTACCAAATTTTAGATGGAAGTTTAAACTATGTGTCACTCTACCACAATGGTAAGTACCAACGTGAGGAGATTCACCTCATAAATGTCAATCTGCAGAGATGTGAGGATTGGTATGAACACCATGAGCAAGTGATGGCACAAGTGCATGGGTGAGAGCACACAAGCATGCACACACATACACAGACCCACACATACATGGTAAGAGCAAAGAGAGGAACAATGGAAAGCTTCGATTACAAAAGATTTCTCTTACAAAAGCTCAAATCTCTAACAAGCTCCCCCCAAAAATGAGCTCTCTAGCTCTTTTTATAGTGTTTTTGAGTAGTTTTGGCCCTGTTCAGACCTAGTGTCTGGCCTAGTTAAAAATTAGGTTCCAAGGCTTTTTTGGAGGCTCAAACGGAGTCAAAAAATTATGAAAATTGGTACGATGATACTTCTAATATCCTCAAACTTGAGGACTCCTCAGCTTGAACAAAATGGAGCTATAAAAATGTGAAATGGTATTTAAAATGGTTTTTAGTGATAAAAAGCACTATTTTTATAGGGATTTCTTTTGAAAATTTGACATGTACTTCTTGGAGCTCCCTACTTGCTCCCTCTTCTTCTGTGTCCACTTCTTTGATGCACTTCGTTGCCTTGTGCTTGACCTTGAGTGTCAACACTCCTCCTCCTCTCAAGTCTGTCATCCTTGATAGACCCTTGTTGGAGTTGTTCCATGTAGTATTTCAAGTGGTAGTGTCTTCATGTATCAACAAGAGCTGTCGAGCTTGTAAATGTAGCAGGTGTGGTTGTCTAGTTCTTCCTTTTATCCTTATTAGCCTTTGCATGTTCTAGTCCCTTGGTATGTGCTTCTTTCTTGGATTCTAGCTTGATGGTGTATTTGTGAGCTTTCAAAAATTGTTAATTGCTCCAAAGAGGTTTTCAATGTTGATTGTGAGCAGCTTTCGACTTTGAATTGCTTCATAGATATTGATGTTATAACCTTGATGTGCTCTAGATCTTTCAAAGATGGCTTTCACAGTTTTCATGCCAAGTACTTGTAACCCATAATGAATGATGACATTGTGTAAGTGCATTAGTGCATGGGTTGAAGAAAATATGTGCCTTGTGCATGGCCTTGTAATGTGGCCCTATATTAATGTCTAATTTGGGAATGCATTGTAAATAGTATGGTGAAAAAATAGACTCTTGAGCTAAGTGCTCAAGGGTAGCCTAACGAAGAAGTTTCCTACTCTATCATGGTTACAATGTTGCCGAAGTAGGGGATGCTTACCATGGTGAAAGGTCCATCGATGTTTATCTCTTCCTATTGTACTTTGGCTTGTCTTGCTTGTTGATGGATGTTCTTGCTAACGGTGCACTTGATGAAATTCTTCAAGTGCACAGTCCTGTTCTTTCTTTTTTTCTCTCTTTTTTTTTGGAATAATGGCATAAAACAAGAAGAAGGCGGTTAGTATCAAGAAAATATTTTACATATGTCAAGTGTGTCTCATGTGCCTTGGATTTCTCAATTGTTTCTATGCACGAACGTGTAATGTGGCCCTATATTAATGCACACTTTGGAAATGCATGACTTGAATGGTGCAAAAGACAGGCTTATGCCAGGGGCACATGGTTTTCGTGCGGTTTTCGATGTTACTTGTAGACGTTGATGCCATCTTGTTTGCAGGTATCCATTGGGTCTCAAAATGATGCATTCTGCCTTATTGGCATCCATTTTAAAATTGTGCTTGACTACGTGCCAATCACTTTTGACTGCTTCATCTTTGGATGGTTTCTTAAATTTTGTATTCCTCGTGGTTGGATCTTCGGTTCTGTGGATGCTACTGGTACTTTTGGCTTCCAAAACCCTGCCCTTGATGATTGTCTTCTTTCTATTTCCAAAGAGGTGAATTGATCTTCTTTTGATCTCGATGCTTGGTATTGGCTCGTGCCTCTC
Source organism: Ceratopteris richardii (assembly GCA_020310875.1). Classification (NCBI taxonomy): domain Eukaryota; kingdom Viridiplantae; phylum Streptophyta; class Polypodiopsida; order Polypodiales; family Pteridaceae; genus Ceratopteris; species Ceratopteris richardii. The sequence continues at coordinate 116,120,637 of CM035416.1, read as the reverse complement.
CGTGGCTTCTTTGTTGAGACTTTACTTGTGTGGAAGAACATAGTGTTTTGTGCATGTATGAGTTCCTTGGGTACCCATATGTGTAATCACCCTTGTTGAGCTACAGCTAATCATTAGGGGAAAAAGTGAGCCCTGCATGGGCCTTGTAAGGATCCCTAATTTTTAGGGATTAAAAAGCTTAATACATGGGATTTAGAGGGTACAAAAAACCACTAGTGGTATTGTGTGACTAAAATAATCCTTGAAAAAGATGTCTATTCAAATCCTCATTCATGAGCATCCACAGCCCTTGGATTGTTTGAATCAATGGCTTAGTTTAAAGTACATGAAAAGTAAGAGAGAGAAGGTGTCAGAACTCGTGGGAGTTTGTAGAGAATCTTTCCCAACCTTTTGCAGGATTTTTGACCATTGGATCTTGGAGAATCCTACATTTCAGTGCAAATGGGGCTGAGAGCTTTTCGAAGATGAGCGCCCGTTGTCCAATCAATGCCTGGATCTAATGGCCCATACAAAAAGGCACCTTTTCATTCAAATGGAGCAATCACATCCATAGGATCTGGCTAGATCCAAGGGCTAAGACTACAAGCGCAGTTCTTTATAGAAATTCAATGCGAGCTTTCCAATTTTTGGTTGATCTAAGGGTCTACAAAGACGGCACATTTCTCCATCATTGCTAAGATCTCAACCACTTGTTCTCAACCCAATGCAAGGGTCCAAGATCTAAGTTACCTTGACTTTTTGTATTTCATGCTAGCCCTTGGATCTATGAAGCAATCCAATGGCTCTAAACCATTTTCAGCATTTCAAAACCATTTTCAGCTTTTCAAAACCATTCTCAAGAGAAAACCCATGGGTTCTACCTGGTTTTTCCATGTTTGACCACAAAAAAACAAGGGAAGCCTATGCCTAGTCTATGTGATTAAGGGACTAGACTGTGGCCACCACCTTCTTCTCATTGGTCCATTCCTAATCACTCCTGAATCTAAAAGGCCCATGTAGGGTTCATTTTTTCCCCTCATGTTTTGTAGCCACCCAAATTTGTTGAAGACCTTGTGGTTGAGCTTGTCCTAGTTGCTTGGTGCATCTTTGGGCATGGTTGGCTTGCCGAGATGGAAATTGTTGGGTCAAAGTTGGTGGTTGCTCTCGTTTTCGTACCAAATCTTCTTTATGCCTTGAACTTCTTTCGTCTTGATTTCTCTTTTTCTATGTGATACAGCAGTTCTCTTGTACGATTTTACTTGCCTCTTTGGTTGAATTGTTGTGACCGCAATAGTCTTTGAAAAAGAAGAGGAGTTTGTTTGCATTTGAGACTGTTCTTCCATGATTGAGTCCTTATGGATCATAGAGCTTTTGACACATACAACATCTTTTTCATGAAGATTAGGCTTAGAAAAACTAAGAGAATGTGTGGTGCCATGATCTATGAGCATGCAGTTTGCTAATTCTAATGTAATGCATTTTTCATGTACCCAAACTTGAAGATGTTGAATTCTTAGGTTTAAGTTGATTGCATGGTCATGGATCCTATCTTGACCCAAGACAAGTGGTTCTGTAAGGTCCTCATCTTGACACACTAACATTTTGACTCTCATTGGGACATCTTGAAGGTAAATGGGAAGCTCCACCTTGCCCAAACAAGGGGTTTCCACACCTCCCAACCCTATGAGATAGGCTTCTATTTTGTTCAATTGGAGATCTTGATAATATGAGAGTCTGACTGCACTAGTTATCGCACCTGAGCCAATCAATGCTCTCAGGGTCCTTACATTCTTTCCTTGTCCTACCTCTATTGTCACAAAGGGACATCGGTCAATTATTCGAGAAGCAATTGCACCTGATGTTTGACACATAGCCATGTGATATCTTGGGGATTCTAGAATGACCTCTAGGCCTAGTTGCCTTAACTTATTTCGCCTAATGCACTCTCTAGCCTCTACTTGTGCTTCTTCTCTAAGCCTTAACTCTTGTTCTTTTCTCTTTCTAGCAGTGTTGAGTCTCATGAGCATATCCTTTTAAGTGCGGCCAATTCAAGCATACCTCATAGGGCTAGGAGGCATGGAAACCCCTTGCATGCATGAGGTCAACCTTCCTATCCTCATACACGAAGTGACCATGACAGTGAAGCTCCTAGTGTGCCATGACCCACGACTTGATAGAACCCCAAATCATTGGCCTAGATTGGCTATATGATCAGTCTGAAGACCTAAATCTTAGACAAGGCTCCTTGCAAGTTGGAACCTTAGACCAACAACAAGTGATACCGCTTGACTTCCCTAACAACACTCCGCCTGAGGTATGTAACCCTAGACCATGAACTACATGCGAAGGAGGACCAGAAGATCTTTGGACAGATAAGTCACGTTATGTCTACACCAACCAACATGGACTTGGCAATGGACAATTGCCATTTAGAAGAACGTCAACAGATTTTCCCATGGACTTCCTGCAAATTAGGAGGGGTCACGACCCAACAGCTGGGACAAATGGGGACCATCAACGGTCAGGTGGGTTGCATTAGCGGTTAGGTGGACTGCATGAGTGGCCAAATGGGCACTATAGCCTGTAGTGCCCATCCTTCCACACTTAATGTGGACTGGCCTAGATTTGTGGTACAGAATGCCTCACTTCCTAATGGGCAAGTTTCGCAAGTGTTGGACCTCCCTTCTTTTCCAAAGCAGAGTGTCAACAAGACCTCTCACCCCCAACCACAAAGGAGTCAACGACAATTGAGGAACCGAAACTGACGATCATACAAGACGACATAAAGAAGGTAGCAGTATTCGCATCACAAAGAAAGCGGCATGAAACAACTATGGTTGCTGAAAGAACAGAAAACACTGTTAATTTTCAACAATGCAAACAATGATAAGAAGAAGTTTCAGCAGAATCAAAGGCATTATTCAACATCTCATCAACCTTCTTCTATAAATACAAACATTCAACAGATTTGGATCGCCAAGTAGTACTTAACCAATCGATCCACACCCACGTAGATATGGGTACCCAAGCAATGTATTATACCTCAACACTCACGCCATGTACAATATACCCCTCAGAAATCTCTTCGCCCCTCAACACCACAACATCCAATATCACCTTTTGTCCCTCAGCAGAAACATACCACCCACTCATCCACTCTTAGGAAATGGATACCGAAATGTATCCAGAAGCCTCTTCATGACCCGTTGTCTAACATTACTCCCATCCCAAATAACCAAACCCCTTGTAATAATTCTTCCACAAGTGAACTTTGTATAAATCAACCGCACTAACCCAACATCACTTGTAATAACATCTCATCAAACAATGTATGCATTATCTAAAGCATGTAGGTTTCTAGAGACCTGCATTAGTTTTGCAAACAATCATTCCATAGACCACCTCACAACACTTGGCTACACGGGTTACACATCCGTTATGGAAAAGGATTATGGTCTCACTTTAATGGGATCATGATTAATTTCCATACTAATGTGCTAATCTTTTGTAGGAGATCTTCTCCACATTCGCATCGCTCATCATGCAGACAGAACGACAATCTGCAGCTGGCCCCAGTGCACCGGTGGTCAATTTCGGCAATTTACTAGCTGAATCATATCCTATGTTACAACCACTAGAGTTTCAGGGCTTCCCAGGACCAATGTCGATTGATGACCCTCCCATGGGATACACTAAAAATTTCATAGCAATTCTCATTGGTTCCAAGGTTTAGCAGGACCCTTGGCAGATGCAAACTTTATTTTTGATGCCATTCTAAGTTTTGATAATATTAAGTGGCGCAAGTATCAATTTTTCTCCAAAGAATTTGAAGAGCTCCAAAATATAGAAGAGTTAAAGCACTTTTGGGCTAGAGTAGGTTTTACAGAATACTTCAGTGACCAATTATCCAAACCTAATTTTTATAGATGCTACTACCTAGTAGCTACACTTCAAGAATCAGAGCATAAGGATTTGCCCGAAACATTCATTCTTCTGTCTATGGTAAATGACCCCTCCTACAAGAAGTTTTATCTCTCAAAAGATCTCATTTGGGCTACGCTTAAGATCCATGGAACTCACACGCCGAGAGAGCATGAAAGACTGATTCCAGAGCCCATAAAGCATGGTGATGTTTTGAAATGGGCAGATATTTTGGCTATTACACTGGACCTCTCTAAGTTGTTACGCATATGCATGCAACATTTTGCATTCCCAACCCAGGATCGCTTCACCATCCCTCATAAACACATCTGGTTCGGATTATATCTAGCATGCATTGGGCCCCAAACCATAGATCTGGCTAGTTGGATTATCGAGGAGTTATATTTAGCTCAGTAAAGATGGGAAAGAAAACATGTCATCCACGGTTGTTGTGCTCTTACTCGAATTGTTTACATGTGTTTGGCATACGATTTGCCTATAGAACACACAATGACCAGTGAAGAATTGAAAGCATTCAAAGGAACTGCCAAGAAGGCCAAGAAGGCCTGAAAAGCTAGCAAGGGATTGGCAGGCAAACACATGTGTGGATCTATTCTCTGTTTGCAGGTTCTAGAGTCCTCATCACCTCAACCGTCCCCACAACAGTCTCCAACGGAACCCCTTGTACCTACACAGCCCATCTATATACGCCTTTCACGACTGGTTATCACAGAAGGCACTACCAACGTGGTTACTTCTCAAGCAACCACAGTTCAAGAACCTACCGCTACAACCGATGACCTTCCCACCACCATTGGTGCGGAAGCATTCACTTTCCCTATAACCAACTTGGAGGCAGAACCAACTAACACCACCTTTGACTTTGAAATGCATGATGCCTTATCCAACAAATTCCAATTTTCAGAGGGGCAATTTTTCTCACAAGAGTATGAACATCCCAGTTACCCTACCACACCCCCTGATCAACCACAAGAGCAAGTAGTCTCCAACTCAGAAAGGAGAGAACCGAAACCAACAATGAGGACGATGATGATGAAGCCAGCCAGGGTAGCCACGACTCTCAAGAGGATGTGCAAGATGATGAACAAGGACAACAAACCGAAGCTCAAGGTGACACAAGTACACATGAAGATGACTCCTTTGAAACTGCTGCCTACACTTTGGAAATCAAGCAACTATATCGCATTATGCATGCAGTCTGGGCATGCAGACAACTCTCAGAAGAGGAACGTTAAGCAATTCGAGAACAGGAACTTGCTATAGGAGGGTTCGAAGAAGCTTACATTCAATGCTTTAGAGAATTGGTTAAATCAGTTAGAACCAATGAAGCACTTCGCTATTTGCAGAGGAAACCATTATCAAAGTTTGACCCATGACGAATCCGTTTGCCATCCAAACCGGGTCAGTATATTCGCATACCAACGGATGCCCAAGCTTCAAAGCATGCCAGGGAAGCACGAATTATTTCAGAAGACCCTCTTGAAGAAGTGACCATAGTCATCGACTTCCCGCCTCATCCTTCTATTGTAACTACCACTACCACCATCGAAGTACCCACCACCCCACCTATTCCTCTTTCACCTCTCGCCCCTCCAACTTCCCAAGAACACCCCAACTCTCCTAGATCGTCCACTTCCATAGCAAGTACTATAGTCGAAGCCCTTGTTGTCTCAACCCCTCAAACCCTCCCTGCACCCATTTCACTTATCCTATCCTTCCCCCTTTAGCTACTCCTATTCTGACCAATCCATTTCTCACTCCATCCTTCCCTTTTTTTTTCCATCCCTCCAAGACCCATATTCTCATTTCCACCTCCAATGACCTTCTCACCCGTCTCACCTCCCCACCCCACTATATTCCCTCTCTCCTCCCCTCACCACTAAGCCATACGAGAAACCCCATCTATAACTTATTCATCAACCTTTGTAAATACAGTATTTACACCCACTCAAGCACCCACTCTCACACCTTTCTTCATAGTCACTACACTCGACACCACGTCTAGTGACATGGACATTTCACCACCAACCGCACCATCAACAACAACCCCATTTAGGCATGTCACACTTCTCCACAGTCACCGCTGCATCCACTTTCCCATCCTTCTTTCCCCTTCCCCTTGCATCAACAACCACACCCACAACATCTTCACTCACTCCACCATTAATATTGTCACCCACGATTGACACCGCCGTCTGCCAAATGTTTTCTTACATGACACAAGTTTGAGATGAATTCGCATCTCTCGGGACCAGCTACCAGACACTACAACAAACCACTACAAATTTAGAGGTGAAATTAAAATTGTTAACCATCGAGAACACATCACTTAATGCACGATATCAAGAGCTACGTGAAGTCTATCACTCCCTCGAACTACAAAGCAAATATAAGATGAAGGAGGAAATTACCGATATCAATAACTCGCTATGGGCTCAAACGATTAGAAATGCGACACTCACTCGAAACATGGGACTATTAAGATGCCACCTCACCACGGCCAAGGAAGAGAATCAGGGATTGCAAGAATAGAACAAAGAAAATTTGGAAGCAGCTCTAGATCAACCGGACGAACCTCTAAGTCCCAACCGCTTTACAGTAGTACCATCGGAATCCATGCATATATTATTAGACAATCATGCATGACCCTTAGAAGATTATGACAATATGAATGAAGCATATCAAAAACTCACATAAGACAGAAGAAGAAGAAGAAGAAGAACCTCTCATGGAAGTGCCCGAGAATTTCAAGAAGTATGAAATAGAAGATAGAAGAATCATGATACGAACGCCTAAAAGAAAAGCTGACATTGGAGAAGTATATGATAATAGAGAGAAAACCGAAAAAAATCATAGTTACCATAGAAGAAGGAGAAGAAAAATGTACATACATAGGGCTTGATTTGACTACTAAAGAAGAAGAAGAGTTAATTGCTCTATTGCAAGAATATAGAGATGTGTTCGCTTGGAGTTACAAAGACTCAAAAGGAGTAGACCCAGATATATGCTCCCATAGAATCCCTATGACTCCAAACACAAAGCCTACAAAATAGAAACCATACACGTACAATGATAACTATGCTGCTAAAATTAAAGAAGAAATAGATCGTTCAATAGAAGCAGGATTCATTTATGATATTGAGCATACCGAATGGGTATCCCACATTGTGGTTGTGCCCAAGAAGAATGGAAAATTTCGCGTGTGTATTAACCTTAAAAAAGTTAATGCCGCCACGATTAGAGATAGTTATCCTCTTCCTATCACGGAACACTTATTGGAAAGAGTTGCGAGCAAGGAAGTTTATAGCTTTCTTAATGGTTTCTCAGGATATAATCAAGTAGCCATTGCTCCGGAAGATCAACATAAGACGGCTTTTGCCATAGAATGGGGCATCTTTGCATTTCATGTGATGCCATTTGGGCTAACAAACGCACCTGCCACTTTCCAATGACTTATGTGTCATGTTTTTAAGGAATTCTTACGAAAGAATTGGGAAATTTATGTCGATGACATATGTGCTCATTCGAATATGAGGCAGACTCATATCACAGAACTAAGGCAATTATTTGACAAATGTCAAGAATATCAGGTTTACTTGAACCCAAAAAAGTGCGTTTTCTTGGTCAAGCAAGGCACAATTCTAGGACACATTGTGTCAAAGAACGAAATCTCTACCAATGAAGAAAAGGTGAAAGTAATTGCACACCTACCTAGGCCAAAGAATTTGAAATAAGTACAAGCTTTCATGGGACATTGAGAATACTATCCACAATTCATACACATGTATGCAATCATAGTCAAGCCTCTATACTCTCTTTTGACCCAGTTCGAATGGATGGATGAATGTGAGAATTCATTCAATGAACTTAAATGATGCTTGTGCTCAACACCAATATTAACAACCCTAGATTGGAGCAAGCCATTCCATGTACATGTGGATGCATCCAACTATGCCATAGGATGTGTGTTGGCACAACCTATGAATGAAGGTAATGTAGATCTTCCCATAGCTTATGCGAGCCGACAATTGAATGCAGCAGAAAGAAATAACACCACTACGGAGTGAGAAGGATTAGGAATGATCCACGGAGTAAAGAAATTCAGACATTATTTGTTGGCAAATAAGTTCAAGTTCTCCACGGATAATCAAGAATTGTTGTACTTAGTCAATAAGCCTTGTAAAACCCGATGATAAATAGGATGGTTTCCGTTACTCGTGGAATACGACTTTGGAGCAGTAGTCAGAAAGGGAAAGACTCACCTTAGAGTTGACCACCTCTCAAGATTAACCATGGGAGAAGCTCCTCAAGGAATAACAGATGAACTACCCGATGCATATTTGTTTAACCTCAAAGTAGTACCAGAATGGGCTAAACCGATTGTCCCTATTCTCACATTTGGACCCAAGAATCCTAGGATAAGGATCAGAGAGGGCATGATTACCAAGTCACAAAGATATCAAATAATAGCAGGAAGTATATATAAACAACATAATCAAAAGATTCTTGCTTGTTGCATAGACGACTCAGGATACACGAATTGGTTGCAATTAGCACATGTAGGTGCATTAAAGCAACATCATTCAAAACATCGTACATTGCAGACTCTCCATAGACTAGGAGTATATTGGCCTTCTATGGAAGCAGATGTCTACAAGTTTTGTAGGGAATGTCCTGTCTATTGTGAAAGACCACTAGTAGAACATGCCATATTATATCATTTGTCTCTCACACCAGCATGGAGTGAACCATTAGTGACATACTTGAGGACGAAAACATTCCCTCAAGGAATGACTTTAGCAAAACAATGAAGTCTAGAGTAGAAAGCTCAAGACTACTCACTTGTTGGCAATAACTTATACAAATGAGGACGAGACGGATATCTAAGACAATGTGTTCATGAGAGCAATTATTTGAGCATACTAGAGACCGCACACCAAGGTGTTGTAGGAGGTCATTTTGGCCCCGATAGGATAATCAAAGCCATACTATTTGGAGGATTATGGTGGGCAACTCTTCACATGGATGCACATACCTATGTTAAGAGATGTGATATCTGCCAAAGAACTCAATTTCCTACTTGTAGAGATGACATGCCACTGAAACCCATGATGGGAGGACGTGCATTTATCGTGGGGCATAGATTTTGTAGGACCCATTAATCCCCCTGCAAAAGGTACTCATGCTGAATATATCATTGTAGCGACAGACTATCTTACCAAATGGGTAGAGGCTAAGGCCATAAAAAAGAATGATGCTCACATGATTGCAAAATTCTTATTTGAAAATGTTTTTACACGATATGGATTACCTATAGAATTAGTGAGCGATCGAGGAACTCACTTTCTAAACCAGGTCATTGATTATTTGTTATAGGATTTTATGGTGATTCACAAGAAATCCGCACCATATCATCCTCAGGCCAATGGTCAAGTTGATAGCACTAACAAGATCCTTTGTATTGTATTGATGAAACTTGTGAACAACAAACGTTCAGATTGGGACAAACAATTACATCACATTGTTTGGGCATATCGAGTGGCCTATAAGACCATACTCAATGAAACTCCCATTCAGATGGTTTTTGGTCAAAACATTGTACTTCCTTTAGACTTTTTGATACCCACCCTTAAAGTTGCACAAGAACATCAATGGACCAGCCATGAATTATCATCAAGGATAATGGACTTGGGACGATTAGGAGAAACCAAGATGACAGTAGCAGCAGGCATATATGCAGCAAAGAAGTGATAGAAAGCCTATCTCGATGCACATGTGAAAGACAAAGGCTTAAAAGAAGGGGACTTAGTCCTAGTGTATACGCTGAAACAGCATGCGTGGAAATTAGAAAAGCGAGGTTATGGACCTATGATCATTAATAGACTTTCGACAAGTGGAGCGGTACAATTAGGCACACAAGAAGGAGAGATAATGCCTAATTACATTAGCGGTTGTATAGTCAAGCTTTATCAGGAACCTCTTACTAAGGCTATGCTTAGATGACTCACATTGGCATAGAACGAATTAAGGTGTTGGCAGTAGCCAGAGGCACAAAAGACGGGGAAGCATGTAAAGACAGAGCAGGGAGCCAGCCGAATCAATTTTTCACAGATTTATGTTTTATAAATATTCTTCAAAACCTCCAACAGTGATTTTCATCACTATTGTAACATATGTAACATAGAAAAACCTTTTTTGTAATCCATAGCTCCATTTTGTGCAAGCTGAGGAGTCCTCAAGCTTGAGGAGCTTAGGTAGAATGAGCGTATCAATTTTGGTTATTTTTAGACGCCGTTTACCCCTTCAAATAGCGCATAGGACCTATTTTTTAACTATGCCGATCACTAGATGTGAAACCGGTCAAAACTAGTCTAGAATCTATAAAAAGAGCTAGAGAGCTCATTTTTGAAGTTACTTAGTGTAGTTAGTGTGAGCTTAGAGCTACTTTGAGCTTGTAATTGAGATCTTGAGCAATAGAGTTGATTTCTCACCTTCCATTGTGTCTTGCTTGTCTCTTCGTAGTGTGTGTGTGCATTTCTATGCTTCTCACCTTCACTCTCACTTCATCTCACATTCACGATCTTCATATCACTCCTATCTCTTCCGTGGATTGACATTAAGGAGGTGGAGCTTCTTAACATGGTTCTCACCATCGTGCTAGAGCAACACCAAATTTGGCACCATTGCCGGGGATCGAGTCTAGGACGAATGTGTGATGGTAAGAGTATAGCAAGAAGTGGCGTTGGAAGGTAAAAATTTCAGTTTTTGTTGTTGTTTTTAGTTAGTTTTTAGTGTTTTTCACCTCCCCCACACTCCATCTTCATCACCGCATCATCATCTCCAACTCCAAAAAAATCAGAAAATTCACCATATCCACCCATTCCCCTCATTTCCCCTCATTTGTGCATGTGTGAGAGAGAGAGAGAGAGCTTTTGTGCTTGTGTGTACTTGTGTGTTTTTGAGTTTTCTTGCAAGTACAGAGCTCCAGTGCATCAGGAAAGCTTGGAAAAGGTAAAGTTTCACTTTCTGTCAGAGATCTGCCGAGTGTGTCAGACCATCGCGATGGTTTGCCAAGTTTGGTAATTTTGGTAAGGGACCACACCACGAGGTAGGCGACACAAGCGTATGCACGAATCCACAGATGCATTTCAAAAATTCACACTTTGGTGGACCATCGCGATTGGCTCAGACCATCGCGATTGTGTCACACCATCGTGATTGGCTCACGCCATCGCGACGGCTCGGTCGGACCATCGTGACGGTCTCACGCCATCGCGACGGTTCACTTGAACAATCGCGACGGTCCTTGACCATCGCGACGATCCCGTCGACCCCACGCCATCGCGATTGGCCCATGCCATCGCCTCGATAGTGCCATGTGGCAAGCTAGACCATCGCAATTGCTCACTAGCCACGCCATCGCGACGAGACCCTTACACCATCGCTACAATTCAAAATTTGGACCATCGCGATTGGCTCACGCCATCGCATCTGTGACCATCGTGACGGTTCACTTCGGACCATCGTGACGGTTCGCGTTGACCGTTGACTGACGCCATCGCGATTGTTCTCTCAGTCGGACCATCGCGACGCCTCATCCCGACCATCGTGATTGCTCACATTTAGACCATTGCGACCGTGCACTTCAGACCATCGCGACGGTTCGCGCATCACGCCATCGCGACGGTTCGCCTGGACCATTGCGACGGTTTGTCTGGACCATCGCGACAGTCCCAGACCATCGCGATCATCTCAGACCATCGCGATTGCTCACCCCAAACGCAAATTTTAGGGTTTCAATTTTTGGCCAATTTTGGGGCTCTTTTTGGGAAATTTTTGGGTGATTAGACTCATAGGAGACCCCTTAGCTCATATTTGGAGAAAAACCTGTTGGTCAGTTTTTACCCCCGAGAGCCTGAACGCTCATATCTTTTTCATCTGAAGTCCGTTTTTGGAGCTTAATAGCTTGTTAGAAAGCTCTTTACGAGTACTACGTGACCTCAACTGTTTTTTTCAAAAAGAATACATTGATTTTTTGAGAGGATATTTTTGAGGTTGACATAGTTTGGACTAGGAAAAGAAGGGGGCTTTGGAAGAAAAGTTGCCAAAGGTTAAGGGACTTTAAAAGTGTATAAACTCAAGTGCTTGATCATCCATTTGTGATATTGGTCTAATATTGGATTTTTCCAGGTCTAACAAAGGCAATCAAGGACATTCAAGGCAAGGCAGTGAAGGGCATAAAGCTTGGGAAGCGCGGCTTCTTGGCATCAGAGCAACCAGAAAAGCTGACTTGAGGTTGGAAGATTACTCAACCCCCTCAGTCAATTCTTAGCTTAGGCTAAACATTAGCATTGTGGATTAAAGACGATAGGAACGCCTCAAGTTCAAGAGAATTAAATTTATCAAGTTCAAGACTAAAGTAAAGGTGTGTAATACGAAAACCTAAAGGAAAGAACCTAAGTCTGATGGAACGAGAACTCAAAGTACCACAAAAAGTCGAATTCCTGACGCATACATCAAGACAAGAATCTAAAGAAATTTAAAAAGAATCAACTAAAGATCAAAGAATCATTGACGATCTGAGAGTGTACTGAGCGTGCAAGGAAGAAAATTAATGAACCTTAGATCGGGCAAACATATAGGTAAGTCAGACCGACGAAGCCTTAGATCATCAGAAGCAAGTGTAGGCACTACTACACGATCGTGGGCTCAACAATTGAACACTAGTTACCCCTACGAGAGCTCAGACACGAGTGAATCAGAAATGGCATTTAGCACAGAAAGACCAGAAGGAGGGTCAAATGTTGCATATTTAGAAAGACCTGAAGGACCCTATAGAACTCAGTTAGAATTTCTCCGAACCAACCGCTTAGGTGCTCGCATCTATGAGGATAGTTTGAGAAGACAAGTGGTGCAAATGCACAACCCTGATCAACCCATTGGATTGGAACGCCCAGTGGTGAAATTCAAGAGAGACGCGTACATAGACAAGGAAGGAACGATGTATATCTTAAGTACGCAGCCAAACATTACGAATGAGTTTGGCGTAATTCAATTAGAGACGGAAGCGAGATCCCAAGGAAAGGAACCATTAGAAGAACCAAGAACACCTAGAGGGAAATCTGTACTGACACGAGTACTAGTTCCAGAGTGGATCCCTTAGGACAATAGAAGCATAGAGTTGTTTGTAAACAAAGAAACGGACGAAGAATTTTGGAGATACAGAACGGAACAGCCTAGTGAGGTAGGCTCCATTATAATCTACGAGTTCAAGGACCCGGATACACCTGGAAAGGTTGTATACCTCGATGAGACTTTAGAAAGAGTCTTTGTGGTACCTGACCACGCTAGAAATACCTACACATGGAGAGGTGATTTAGTATTCCCTCCATCTCGAACAAACGTAAACGTGAACCAACAAGGGGCTGGAACATCCTCAGCCCATGGCATGCAAAGAGAGAAGAATAAAGAAAGACCGGAAGTAAGCTTCACTCATCCCATAGGAAGAGATAGAACCACCATAAACACGGACAGAGCGGATAGACAAAGAGATCATGGAATACCAGGTGGTAGAGATGATTTTCCTCTACCAAGACCACGAGAACACGCAAGAATACTAAGACCCACTCAGTTAGTGAAGTCCATGAAAAATTACTTTGATGGGACAGGAGATCCCTATGACCACGTTGCAGAATTTAAGCAAGTGTTACGAGCAGAGCAAGTCGGAGACATGTTCACGCAATACAATGCATTTGGACTAACGTTAAAGAATACTGCTTTAACTTGGTTCCAACCATTGCAACAAAGGCAATTTAGAGACATCCATCACTTTTTAGAGTCATTCATCACGGAATTCTCTAAAAGTGGAATCAGACATGACACGTCTTCGTTGATTCATAGTTTCAAACAAACCCCTCAAGAAACAGTTAGACTCGCAGGACGTAGGTTTAGACAATATGTTGAGAGGTGTCCTATGAAAGAGCTACCCTCACAAGCCAAGCAAGTGTCATTGTTTTTAGATGGCTTGTTGAGCTCTAAACTACGCTCCTATGTGTACCTAAAAGAACCTAGAACGCTAGAGCAGTGTGTAAGAATTTGTATAGACATTGAGGACAACTTAGGAGATGAGCTGGAACTCTCAAAAGTCTACAAGGACTCAGATTGTTCTTCTCTAGCATCCACAAAATTGTCTAGCTCGATAGAAGACCTAGCAGAAAAAGTGGCCCAGAAACTAGGAGTTTCTAGTAAACAGATGCCTAAGTTAACAACTAACGTATGTTGTTACACCTGTGGTGGAAATCATTTGGCAAATGTGTGCCCCAATGCAACACAACCGCAAGCCAACCCTAGTGGCCAATACTGTACGATTGAGAGACGATACACGAACCACACGGCTCAGGACTGCCCATACAACAAACAAGCAGTGAGACAGAACTACCCGCAAGCATACCAGCATCCAGGTAGGTATCAAGGCCAATACAATGCTCAGCCATATTACTATAGGCCTCCTCAGAAGTACCCATATCAAGCTCAACAGAGACCTCAACCTGTCTTAGCTCAGCAGCCACCCCCACCAGCGAATGTCATCTCAGTCAAATACGCTGCTGCAGAAGAGAACCTAAGTAGGGCCTTAGTGCCTTCTTCACCTTTGATCAAAGAGAGTGACCCAAACTCAAACAGTTTTGACTCCACTCATGTAGATAGTCCACCCGCGTACTACACAGAGTCACTAGAACACGTAGAAACATATCATTATGATAGACCACCAGTGGAACCTAGTTGGGAGCCCGAATACGCTAATGTGATGTACACGAACCCAAACCCACGGCCCCAATTGAGACAACAAAGACCACAGGGCCCTAGAGGACCATGCTTTAGGTGCCAAGGAGATCACTTCATAAAGGATTGTCCACATCCTCCGATAGCAGGGAAATCATAGTACTATAACATCCAAGGCTTTTGCGCCGATTGTGGCAAAGAGCATGTAATCAAAGATTGTCCTAAGAACCCTGTTAACGCTTCAAATGTGGCACCAATCAATGTGATAGGTATTGTAAACAATGCAGATGGATCTAACCCTACATACGTGCCTATCCAAGCTATAACAAGAGCCCAGGCGCTCTTACAGAACCAACAGCTTTCTCAAGAGAAAATAGCCGGAAATAGTGAAGTTGCAGAATCTAGGAGTAAAAAAATGAAATCTTGGAAAGATTCCAGAGAGAGGATCAAGAGAAAATGGAGTAAAAGGATAATTGAGTTGGAAGGAAGTTTAAAGGAATCTAGAGCCAAAATCCTAGAATTGACTTCACAGGAGTTGAATCAAGAGAACCGAGCTCAGAAATCAAGATCAGTTTTAGCGGAACCCATACCAGAAAATCTAGACATGATGTTTCGTGCATATCAGGCTAGAATAAAAGAAGGACCTCAGGTAGCTGAAATGAGCAAGAACTACCCTCGAGCAGATCTAGAAATTGAGAGAAGTAAACTTTGCATGAAGATGGTAGAATTAGCACAAGCTTTGTTCGAAGCCTCTAGATATCTTAATTGGAATAACATGGCAAAACCTGAATTACACTTTCAAGGTCTAATGGAGAGGCTAGAATACTTGATAGAAAGCAAAGAGAAAAAGGATCAGCATAGGAACCCTATCCCAGAGACACAGGAAAGGAACGCACCATCCCTGTCTCAAGTACCCAACACAGAAAGTCAAGACAACCTGTCTTCCATACATAGGTATTCACATGAATTTTTGAGAGAAATCCAAGAAGAGAAATGGAGAAAAGAACAAGGAACCCATCCTCCTATTCAAGAAATAGACGACTTGCAGGAACAATTTCCACAAGATATCCCCTCTATTTATGATGATGTAGAGGAAGAGCAACTAAGTGAACACACGGGTTTTGAATCCAATTCTTTACAAGAATTACCTCAGTTCACAGGACCTTGGGAAGCAAAGTCTATTAGTATGAGAGCACCCACGATCATAGTGAGGAATGAAGAATGAGTGATCCCTAGAAACACGGAAGTGATAAAGAACACCAAAGTTCAATGTAATCTCACTCTAGAGGAGTTGTTAAAGGTAAAACCGGAACTGTGGAAGCACGTAGCCAATCAATTCCCTGAGCTTGCTACTACTCTCTCACAGATAGGATCACAAAAGAAGGTACCAGAGATACCCGTAGAAAAGATAGGAGATTGTTGGCAGCAGTCAGGGAACCGAAGGAGCCACAAGACGAAGAGAGTCAGAGCGAAGGGACAGCACAAGCAGACATGGCAGTCAAAGAAGATCTGGCAAGTAGGCCAATAATTTTCTTCATGAAGAAGCAAGTATGAGCATTCACGTAGATCTAGCACTAAGGCAACCCTTTAATTTTTCAAAACCCTTACACCAATTAAAAGTGATTCTCATCACTAAACACCATTGTAAATACCATTTCATATTTTTGTAGCTCCATTTTGTGCAAGCCAAGGAGTCCTTGAGCTTGAGGAGCTTTAGAAGTATCTACCTACCAATTTTCGTATTTTTTAGATCTCGTTTGAGTCCTCAAATAAGCCCTGGAACCTAATTTTTAACTAGGCCGGACACTAGGTCTGGACAGGGCCAAAGCTAGTCAAAAACTATAAAAGGAGCTAGAGAGCTCATTTTTGAGGTTAGATTGTAATTGAAACGAACTTGTAAGAGCTTTTTGAAAGTAATCTAAGAACTCCATTGCTTCTCCCTCTTTGTCTTGCCGTGTGTGCACGTGTGTGTGTATGTGTGTGCATGTTTGTGTGCTTCTCACTCACGCATTTGTGCCGCCACTTGCTCGAGGTCTTCATACCATCCTCACGTCTTCCCGGATTGACATTAAAGGAGGTGCTACTCATCACTGAGCTACACCAAATTTTGGCACCGTTGCCGGGGATCGAGCTTTGAGGACGAGCGTGTGATGGTAAGACGTAGATTGGAGACGTTGGCGTTGTAGGTAATTTCTCCACTTTTCCTATTTTTCTCTTTCTTACCTCACCACCATCATCACCATCATCATCATCACCATTTTCCACCTCCATTTCCATCATCGCGAAAATTTCAGTTTTTTGATTATATCACCATCTCCACCTCATTTCCCTCATTTCACTTGTGAGAGAGAGCGAGAGAGCGAAATTGTGTGTGCTGTTTTTGCATGTTTCTTGAGCTGTCTTGCAGGTACAGGTCACATCATCGTCCCCAGCACTCTGCGCAGGTACGGAATTCGAAGTAACTGTCTGTGTGTCGCCGACCTCTGTCAATCGCGACCGATAGAAAAAATGCTCAAATTGCCAAACAAAGTGCAAAACCATGATCTACAGGCCTAGAGCTTCCCAAAAATGTGCTTAGAATTTTGAAACTCCTCAGATTTCTGTCAATCGTGATCGCTCTGTCAATCGCGATCGACAAACCACGACGGACAGACCTGTCAATCGCGATCGACACGTCAATCGCGACCGACAGCCCACGACGGCTCTGTCAATCGCGACCGACAGAGTCAACGACCGATTGACCACGACCGACGGACCATACGCGTGACACGTGTCAATCGCGATCGAGCCATCAATCGCGATCGACTGATCAATCGCGACTGACAGCCCACGACGGCTCTGTCAATCGCGACCGACACAGTCAACGACTGTTTGACCACGACGGACAGACCCTCGCGACCGACCTGTCAATCGCGATCGACCCATCAATCGCGACTGACAGAGTCAACGATCCTTTGACCACGACTGATTGACTTTTCGAGCCACCTGTCAATCGCGATCGACACGTCAATCGCGACTGGCAGCCACGACGGATCTATCAATCGCGATCGACACGTCGATCGCGGCTGACCTGTCAATCGCGACCGACAGACTTTGCGAACACGTTAGAAGGGCAAATTAGGTCAAATTTTCAAGGCAAAAATGATGGTCTAAATTTTGGCCAAGTGTGGGACAAACACTATGGTGTAGTATTGCATTATGAGATCATGACCCAAGTAACTCGAGAATTCCTGTTTGCCTGTTAATCTAGTTTAATCCTGTCTTAGCCCCAAAACCCTGAGCTGGCGTAACTTTCTCATACGAAATCCGTTTGCCGTGATTTTTGTTTTGTTGGAAAGCTCGCAGGGAGTACAACAAAAACCTCGACTGGATACGGTTAAATTAAGATCAGGAATATTAGATAGGGTATTTTGAAGTTGACCATACCCAGGGGGAACAAAGTTCAGGGATCTCTAGAGTTGTGTCCAAAAAAAAAAATCATAGTGCAAATTGCTGAAGTGTTACATGAATGAAAGTGCTTGGTTCTGTCTTTTGAATTTAAGTCTTGAGCTAACAGTGGGCCTTTTACAGATCCTTTGAGAGCAGCGAAGGGTACGCAAGGCAAGAGTAAGTGCAGGCTTGGGAACACGCGTCCTGGGCACACCAGGGCAACAACACAAGGGAAGGAACTCAAGGTTGGAAAACCCGCAACACCCTCTGTCAATTCTTAGTTTAGGCTAAGTGCGGGTAGTGTTAGAAGTAATTCTAGGCAACGATAGGCACAAGATAAATCAAAGACTATCTAAGAAATCAAGTGCAAGTCAAGAGATAACCTGTGTGTGTGTGAACGACAACCTTAAAGGAAAAGAACCTCACGTGAAACGACCAAACTAAAGTGCAAAATTAAACTCAAGTATTCCTAACGACGTGATATCAGACAAGAGTATAAACACGATAATCAACATAAAAAGGGAATTAAGTAATTGATACAAAGGACTCAGAAACGTGGTGGTACCTGAGACAAATTGGGTTAATCAGTTAGGCATATGAACCTTAGATCAGGACGACACCTAGTAAGAGAGAGACAAAGCCTTAGGTCTTCAGAGGCTAGTGTCAACCATACTGTGAGGTCTTGGGCCCAGCAGTTGAGTCACCACTCACATTACCCTAGCTCTGATACCAGTGAATCAGAGATGTCTCAAGGCATGGACAGACCTACAGGAAGTTCAAGAGTGCCATACTTGCACAAGGTAGAAGGCCCATACAAAACGCAGTTGGAATACCTTAGGTCCAACCGATTAGGTGCCAGCATCTATGAGGACGGCCTAGGAAGATCTGTGGTACAGATTAAGAATCCTGATCAATCCATTGGATTAGAGCACCCAGCTGGCAAGTTTGAAAACGGAGCATACTTGGACAAAGAAGGAACCATATACGTAGTCACCAGTCACCCAGATAGGACGGACGAATTTGGAAATGTGATCTCAGAAGCGGACTTAGGGGACCTAGAGCAAGGAAACATGGGTACAGAACCTAGAACCCCTCGAGGCAAATCGGTTCTCACTAGGATTATTACACCAGAGTGGATTCCCCAGGATAATAAGAGCATAGATTTGCTCCTCAATCGAGAAACTGACGAAGCCTTTTGGAGGTATAAATCTGATCAGCCAATTGATATAGGAACAATCATGATCTATGAGTTTAAGGATCCTGATAGCCCAGGCAGAGTGACCTACTTAGATCACGCTTCGGAGAGGATCTTTGTGGTTACAGAAAATGATAGGCATGCTTACACTTGGAAGGGTGAATTTGTTTTCCCCCAACCAAGATCGAATGTATCCTATCGTCACCCTGGAGCTGGAACATCCCAAGCTCATGGAACTCAAAGAGACAGACATAGAGAAAGGCCGGAAGTAAGCTTTGCCAACCCAGTGGGTAGAGAAAGAACGAGGGCGGAAACAAATAGAGTAGAACCTGAGATACTTAGAGCTCACAGGAATCAAAGAAATACGGATGAGTTCCCTCTACCACGACCTAGAGAGCACACAAGGACTTTGAGACCGACTCAGCTAGTTAAGTCCATGAAGAACTACTTCGATGGCACTGGAGATCCATACGATCATGTGGCTGAGTTTAGGCAAGTCCTGAGAGCCGAACAAGTGGAGGATCTATTCACGCAGTACAATGCCTTTGGTCTGACCCTTAGGAACACTGCCCTGACATGGTTTCAGCCACTAAATGAGAGGCAGTTCAGGAGCATAGACCAACTCCTAGAGGCTTTCATTATTGAATTCTCTAAGAGTGCCATAAGGCATAATACCTCCTCGCTGATTCACAGCTTCAAGCAAACCCCGCAAGAGACCGTGAGACTTGCAGGAAGGAGATTTAGGCAATACTTAGAAAGATGCCCTGTCTCGGAGCTACCCACACCAGCTAAGCAAGTGGCTTTATTCCTGGATGGATTGCTAAGTACTAAATTGAGATCTTATGTGTACTTGAAGGACCCTAGGACCATAGAAGAGTGTGTACGCATGTGTATTGACATTGAGGATAACCTAGGGGAGGAGTTAGAGCTTTCCAAGATATACAAAGATTCGGATAGTGCCTCTAACATCTCTTCCATACAATCCACATCAATCGAGGAACTTGCGGAAAAAGTAGCTCAAAAATTAGGCGTCTCTAGTAAACAAATTCCGAGATTTGCCCCTGTAAAAAGATGTTATACTTGTGGCGGCGACCACATGGCGAATGTATGTCCCATTATGGCTCAACCCCAAGTAAATCCTAGTAGCCAGTACTGCACCATAGAATGAAGATACACCAATCACACAGCGCAAGATTGCCCATACAATAAGCAAGCGGTTAGGCAAACCTACCCTCAGCCATACCCTCAACAAGGAAGATACCAGAATCAGTACCCACCTCAGCAATACGCTAGGCCTCAACAAAATTACCAACCGCAACATCAGGCCCAACTGAGACCTCAGCCTGTGTTAGCACAACAGCCCCCTGCCCTAGCTAATGCGATCCCAGTAAAATATGCAGCAGCAGAAGAAAACCTGAATAGAGCTATAGTCCCTGTAACCCCACTGCTTTCCGAAAGTGACCCCAGTGACCATAGCTTTGATTCTACACATGTCGATAGTCCCCATGCTTACTACATGCAGTCTCCAGAACATGGTGAGTCCTACTATAGTGAAGAGCCAAATGAACCTAGTTGGGAACCAGAGTACACAAATGTAATGTACACAAACCCTAACTCTCGACCTCAACTGAGGCAAGTAAGACCCCCATTTCCTAGAGGACCGTGCTACAGATGCCAAGGAGATCACCTCATTCGTGATTGTCCTGTGCCTCCACTGACACAACCCCAGTCAGTAACGATCCAGGGTTTTTGCCAAGACTGTGGAAAGGAACATCTCTTACGAGACTGCCCTAGGAATCCTAATAATATGCCAAAAATCACTCCTATCAACGTTGTTGGGTTAGTGGTAGACTCCACAGGGAGCGTGACTCCCACTGCACCAGTACAAGTAGTCACTAGAGCCCAAGCACTGCAGCAAAACCAGGGTGTGGGTCAGGAAAAAAGCCCAGAAGTTAGTGAAACAGAGAGTACAACAAAGAAGAGGACTAGAGCGTGGAAAGATAGTAGGGAAAGAATGAAAAGACAATGGGCTAAAAAGATGAGTGAACTTGAGGAAAGCATAAGAGAAACCAAAGCCAGGATAATTGAACTCACATCTCAACCTCCCTCTCACATTACCCCGCCTCCACCACTCCCAACTCCATCCGTGCCAACACCTTCCCCACCGCCTCATCAAATCCCACCACCCCCTAGAGTAGGATCAGTCCTAGCAGATCCCACTCCTGAAGACATAGACATGATGCTTAAAGCATATCAGGCCAGAATCCAAGAAGGGCCAAATGTCACGGATCATGACAAGTGTTACCCTAGAGCTGACCTAGAGATAGAAAGAACCAAGCTTTGCGCGAAAATGGTCGCATTGGCTCAGACTATGTTTGAAGCCAGTCGCCTCTTCAATTACTCGGGCTCAGCCAAGACGCAATTACACTTGGATGGACTTCTAGAGAAGTTAGAGGGCATAATTGCAAGATCTGCCAAGGAAGAAAAAAATCAAGAAAGGGAGAAAGCAAGCAAAAACATGACCCATCCCCCATCAAAAGTTTATCTGGCCAATTCCACTGAACCAGACAACCCCCCCTCCCTAGAAAGAATAGAGAATCTAATGGCACAATCACCAAAGGAACTTGCCTCTCAACACAAGGGAATGAAATTGCAGATGGCCGATGGTCATATTGAGAGACCTTAGGATTGCAGACAGCACTCACGCCAACGAGAATGAAATTGCAGATGGCCGATGGTCATATTGAGAGACCCTTAGGATTGCTAGAAGGAATAACTCTCACCACCTGTGGTGTCGAGCTTGAGCATACATTTGCTATATGTGACTTCAGCAAAAATCATGCCTATGAGATGATTTTGGGAAGACCATTTATGCGACAGTTGCAAGTGGTACAGGACTGGGGAACCAATTCTTTGTACCTGCAGCACTTAGGTGTTACGACCAAA
Organism: Ceratopteris richardii; assembly: GCA_020310875.1. NCBI lineage: Eukaryota > Viridiplantae > Streptophyta > Polypodiopsida > Polypodiales > Pteridaceae > Ceratopteris > Ceratopteris richardii. Next base: position 116,098,367 of record CM035416.1, on the reverse strand, counting down.
GTCAATCTTAAGGATTACTCTCATAGAGATGTACCTCCTATCCAATGGAATCCCATCCATAGAGCCAAAGATGATACGGAATCTGTGCATTCCATGGGGTCAGGATCCTCTTGGATGCATGAAGACACCCACTTATGGATGTGCAAAGTAGCAGTAGACGAAGAGAAGAGAGAAAAAGCCAGAGAGGTAGGTGCAAAAGAAACCCATAGATCAATCCAAGACCCAGCCTATGCACCTGTAGTTTTTCCAGACGAAGAATTCGAACCTCACGGCTGGGCAGAAATTTTAGCAACCATGGATGTAGCCATCAATGAGGAACAATGGACACCTCACTGTGATGAGGATGGTTATGATATTTCAGTCTTCTCCATAGAACCAATCATGGGAGAGGCAGTTCTAGAAGAATGCGAACCTAGCCCTGATGCATTTGAGGATGCAAGTGACTCCGATCTAGAGTCGATCATTATGGACCCACCATTTGCATCAGATGAAGAATACTTCCATGAAGTAGAATTTCGACCCCAGAGGCATGGAGAGCTTACAAACGATGTAAGATTAGCCACACATGTGACCCCTAAGGAAGAAGCAAAGATACGAAAGAAGAGAGAAGTCTCACCAGAAGAGGAAGAATCTTTGTTTGAGGTCCCAGAAAATTTTAAGAAGTACGAGATAGACGAGAGGAGAGTCATGATAAGAATGCCTAAACGAGAGGCACAATCAGGAGAGGCCTATGATAACAAAGAAACCACCAAGAAAATAGTAGTGGCCCTAGAAGAAGGAGAGGAGAGATGCACGTACATAGGCCATGACCTAACAGAGGAAGAAGAGCATGCGTTAATAGCCTTGCTAAGAGAATACAGAGATGTATTCGCTTGGAGTTACAAGGATTTGAAAGGTGTTGACCTACTCACACACTATCCCCATGACCTCATATGCTAAACCCTCTAAGCAAAAGCCCTATACATATAACGATAATTACGCTGCCAAAATCAAAGAGGAGATAGATAGACTGGTCGAAGCTGGATTTATCTATGAAATTGAGCACACTGAATGGGTATCCCCCATCGTAGTGGTGCCCAAGAAGAATGGCAAGCTGCGTGTGTGCATTAACTTGAAGAAGGTTAATGCAGCCACAATTCGGGATAACTATCCGCTTCCTATCACAGAGCATCTCTTAGAAAGAGTAGCAGGCAAGGAAGTGTACAGCTTCCTCGATGGATTTTCGGGCTACAATCAAGTAGCCATAGCTCCAGAAGATCAGCATAAGACAGCTTTTGCCACAGAGTGGGGTATATTTGCCTTTCGTGTAATGCCATTTGGGCTTACCAATGCACCAGCCACCTTCCAGAGACTAATGTGCCATGTATTTAAAGAGTTCCTGAGGAAGAATTTAGAAGTCTATGTTGATGATCTTTGTGCTCATTCCAACATTAGACAAACCCATATTCTTGAACTCAGACAAATCTTTGACAAATGTAGAGAATATCAAGTGTGCCTAAACCCAAAAAAGTGTGTCTTTATGGTTAGGCAAGGCAAGATTTTAGGGCACATAGTGTCAAAGAATGGCATATCCACTGATGAAGAGAAAGTGAGAGCGATAGCAGAGCTACCTAGGCCAAAGAATGTCAAGGAAGTACAAGCTTTCATGGGGCATTGTGGTTATTACCGACGATTTATACACATGTATGCTATCATTGCAAAGCCCATGTACGGACTTCTGACTAACTTTGAGTGGACGGATGAATGTGAGAATTCCTTCCAGGAGCTTAAACAAAGATTATGTTCAGCACCAATCTTGACCACACCAGATTGGAATAAGCCATTCCATGTTCATGTGGATGCATCCAATTATGCCATTGGATGTGTGCTTGCACAACCTACTGGTGAAGGTAATGTGGATCTTCCAATTGCCTATGCCAGTAGACAATTGAATGCAGCTGAACGGAATTACACCACTACTGAGAGAGAAGGCTTAGGCATGGTGTATGCGGTTAAAAAGTTTAGACATTACTTGCTTGCAAATAAGTTTAAATTTTTTACTGACCATCAGGCACTGCTATATCTTGTGAACAAGCCATGCAATACAGGAAGATTAGTGAGATGGTTTCTCTTGCTAATGGAATATGATTTTGAGGTGGTGGTAAGAAAAGGGAGGACTCATTTAAGAGCAGATCATCTCTCTAGGCTCACATCGGGAGAAGCCCCACAAGGAGTATCAGATGACCTTCCTGATGCTTACTTGTTTAATTTGGAAGTGGTGCCGCAGTGGGCTAAGCCATTGGTACCAATATTGACATACGGGCCTAACCATCCAGTAGTAAACACACAAAATAGAGAGGTTGTGAGAGCCCAAAAGTACCACATCATGGCAGGAAGCATGTACAAGCACACAGATCAAGGAATCTTGGCTTGTTGTGTGGAAGAGGATGAGTATGCAAAATGGTTGCATTTAGCACATGTAGGTGCATTAGAGCAACACTACTCAAAGCAACGAACCTTACAGACGCTAAGGAGACTCGGAGTACATTGGCCAACTATGGAAGCTGATGTCCAAAGGTTGTGCAAGGAATGCCCAATCTGTTGCACTAAACCACCTGTGGAACATGCCACTCTTTATCAAATATCCATAGTGCCAGATTGGAGTGAACCACTAGTATCCTTCCTGAGGACGAAAACATTCCCTCCAGACATGACTCTGGCTAGGAAGAGGAGTTTAGAACAAGAAGCCCTAGATTACTCACTCATTGGTGATAATCTATACAAGCGTGGTAAAGATGGTTACCTGAGGCTATGTGTCCATGAAAGTGAATATCTTAAGATCTTTTAAACTGCTCACCAAGGTGTAGCAGGAGGACACTTTGGACCAGATCGGGTGATCAAGGCAATACTATTTGCGGGCTTCTGGTGGCCGACCCTTCACATGGATGCACATACCTATGTGAAACGATGTGATGTCTGTCAGAGAACTCAGTATCCTATACGTAAAGATGAGATGCCACTGAAACCTATGATGGGTGGACGTGCATTCTCTAAGTGGGGAATAGACTTCGTAGGTCCTATTAATCCCCCAGCTAAGGGTTCCCATGCAGAATATATCATTGTTGCAACAGACTATCTAACTAAGTGGGTAGAGGTAAAAGCCACAACGAAGAACGATGCTCAAACAACTACTAAATTCTTGTTTGAAAATGTATTCACTAGATACGGGCTACCTATAGAGCTAGTCAGTGATAGAGGTACTCATTTCTTAAATGAGGTTATTGAAAATCTGCTCCAAGAATTCTTGGTAGTACATAAGAAGTCTGCCCCCTATCACCCTCAAGCAAATGGCCAGGCTGAGAGCACCAACAAGATCTTATGCAGTGTATTGACGAAATTAGTGAACAACAAACGCTCTGATTGGGACAAACAGCTACACCACGTTCTTTGGGCATACCGAGTCGCCTACAAAACGGTACTCCAAGCCACTCCCTTTGAAATGGTGTTTGGTCAAAATGTTGTGCTACCTTTAGACTTTTTGATACCTACATTGAAAGTAGCACAAGAGCATGAATGGACGGGTCATGAACTCTCCTCTAGGCTTTTTGACCTTGAACGATTAGGAGAAACAAGACTGAGAGCAGCTGCAGGGATATATGCAGCTAAGAAACGACAGAAGGCATACTTTGATGCCCATGTGAAGGATAAGGGCTTGAAAGCAGGAGATCTAGTTTTAGTCTACACATTGAAACAACATGCAAGGAAGCTAGAAAAGAGAGGCTACGGACCTATGATCATCAACAGGATTTCCACGAGTGGAGCAGTACAACTAGTCACTTTAGAGGGTGATGTTCTCCCAAACTATATTAGCGGATGCAGAGTCAAGTTGTATCAGGAACCCCTCACGGAGGAAATGCTAAGTCGACTCAATACTGCTAAGAAACGCAAAGAGGAAGAAAAGCGAATTCGAGAAGAAGCTCAAGCGGAAGCCCTAGAGCGCATACGGAGAATGAAATTAAGAAGACAAGGGAGAGAGCACCCTAGGGAAGATGCATATGTAGATCAAGGATATGACGTGGCTATGTGTGAAGTTTCAGGTGTTAGCTCACATAAGATAACCGATCGACGTCCTTTCATAACCTTAGATATAGGACAAGGAAAGAGTGCAAGGACTGTAAGAGCCTTGATTGACTCAGGTGCAGCCACTAGTGCTGTTAAATTGTCTTACTGTCAAGAGTTGCAATTAACTGTCAATCCTGTGGAAGCATATCTCATAGGATTGGGAGGCGTGGAAACCCCTTGCATGGGCGAGGTGGAACTTCCCCTCTATATTCATGATGAGGCAATGACAGTTAAAGTACTAGTATGTCAAGACGAGGACCTCACGGAACCCCTTGTCTTGGGTCAAGACTGGATCTATGACCAAGCAGTCAACTTAAACCTAAGAAGTGGACTTCTTCAGGTGTGGGTGAATCAGACTAGAATTACAATTGAGTTAAATAAGGGAGCACTCAAGGAACTAGAAAAGACACGGACTCCTGGTCCCTCCAGGGGTACACATGAAGTTGACCATGCTGTTCTTGTCCAAGGCTATGTGATGCAGAAGAATGAAGATCTCAAAAAAGGAGTCAGAACCACAATGGAACTCCCTTCTTTTCCAAAGACCAGAAGGAGGCAGCAACTAAGGGCAGATCAATCACTGAAGACTCTCCAAGCGAGAGACCAAAGGAACGCGCGAAGCAGAACAACTCAGCCGTTGAGACAAATGTGGGTGCGGAAAGACGAGCTGCCGACCGTAACGAAGTCGCAACAACGGTCCCAACTTCCTATTAGTAATCAACGACTTGATGCTAATAAGAAGACTCCTAAAACCTCTGTTGAGAAAGTGAAATCCATTTGGGTACCCAAGAAGTCGATGAAGGCTGACCCACAATCAAGACAAATTTGGGTGCCTAAGGCTTGCTTGCGGGCTCAACTAGCCCCACACAATTCACATCTTACACGACATAGTTCACTTGCTCAAGCAGCCACCACCCACTCTTGTCTGATACACTCGAACACACTGCCGCCTAGAAGCACGCACAGACTCACTCGTAAATGGGTCCCGATGACTCAACAACTCCCAGTAGAATTACTCATGCAACCCTCCCGAATCTCCACAAAACCAAGACCAAAAGCCATTCATGGTGTTTGGCAACCTAAGACTTGTAATAAACCCCCCGACCCCAATCTGTGAATTCATCTCCACTTACTAACTACATTAGTCAGACAGCTCACCTTTCCATCTAACTCCTAGGACTAACCAGGCATTGACTACACACACTGTCATCGTGCACTTACTAACCACTAACTCATCATCTACCTCGTGTTAATGTTGTAACGGGGACAACAACGGATTTATTCTGTCCATTACGATGTTAACACATGGTTCTATATTCTCACAGAACCAACAAGCAAGCAGGGCCATGGCAGAAGCAGGAGGTGCCAGTTCTCAAGCCGGATCCAGCGCACAAATTGTGGATATAGAAACACTCCTCCTCGAGCCACATCTCACCGAAAGACCGCAAGAACTTCAAGCTGTGCATGTCCTCCCAATTCAGGATCCTCCTCAGGGACACACCTCTCAGGTGGGCAAACACGCTCATTGGTTCAGTGATGTTGCTGGACCATTGGGTGATGGAACCTATTTCTAGGAAGCTGAATTGGAGTTTAATGGTAAATGGGGACGCTACCATTTTTTCACGCGCGAGTTTGAGAGTTATCAAAATGTCAAAGTCATGCGTTCAGTATGGACCAAAGCCGGCTTCGACAGTTATTTCAGGGCCCACTTACCAAAGCCGGATTTCTTACGTTGTTCTTATCTTATCAGTACCATCACTCCAAGCAGGGCCAAGGGAGGCGACATCACCTTTGTGTTACCCTCACTGCTGCCGGGCCATGAACTTAAAAGATTCAAGCTGACTCTCAATCTGATACGAGAAGCATTGGGCATGTATGGTATGCACATCCCCACTGAAAAGGAAACAATGGTTCCAGGCAGAATGAAACATAAAGATCTCAATAAGCTGAAGGATATGGTAGCAATGACACCGACCATCGCTCTGCACCTACGGACTGTCATGCAGCATTTTGCCTTCCCCGCCCAGGAAAGATTCACCATGCCCCCAAAGAAAATATGGTTTAGCTTGTATCTGGCAGAGACAGAAAGCCTCCCCATCAACGTACCACATTGGATCATAGATCAGATTCACCTAGCCCATCAAAGGTGGAACAAGAAGCAGAAGAATGTGCTTCACGGATGTTGTGCTCTAACCAAGATAATCTACCGATGTCTTGCCTATGACGTGCCTATTCAGCGGGCACTCATATGGCCCCGGGCCCAGGAATTCCAGAGAAGACTATCAGCGGCAGGTCCCCCATCAAAGAAGATGAGAGGGGGAGTCCAATTACCTTGCGCTCAACCAAGGGAAGCCACCACTACACCAGAAATTACCCCTCCCCAGACACGACGCATTAGGCCATTCACCATCCGGCTACCAAGACCAAGTACAGAGGGACCCAATCTGGTATTTCCACCCGTCCCATCAGATTTGGAATTTCCACAGGGCTTTACTCTCAATGATCTCACTGACAAAGAAGTGGCTAGACTAATCTACGACTCTAATCTCGAGACGGAAACAGAGCGAGCTCAGGAACCACAACCCCATACAACAACATCAGCCCCCACCCGACCAGAAGTGGTAGAAGTCGACGTAGATGAACAAGAGACCGAACAAGAGGAAGAAGCCTACGAGGAACAAGAGTATGACGAACTTTCAGAGTTAGCAAGTGCCCCTGCGTATTCGGCACAAATAAAAAGGCTATATCGAACCATGCAACTAGTTCAAGAACAGCATAAAATTTCACTTGAAGCAGGCAAAAAACTCATGAACCAATTGCTAGCGGAGGAAGGCATGGACGATATGTTCATTGAGTCCATAAACCTACATGCCGATGCAGTAGGATTGGATGAGGCCATTCATGAGACTATGGCCTACATTCACCGATTTGAGAAAAGTGTTCCCGCTCGTCCCATGAGGTCCGGGAAACAAATTCATATCAATGTGTCAGCACCAGGAGAGACAACGCAAGCAGACGAACATCAGGAAGCACCACTGTCACCACCCTCCCCACCTCTCACTACACAACTCACTCCACCACATGACACTAGCACCATCACGTCCACTACCACCACAATCTTCATGGGAATTCCACTCTCTCTGGGAATCCAATTCGGGGGAGTCACCATGCCCACTTTCACCACTCTCTTCACTAACGTCACATCCACCCCACCCACAATCCCCATCTACACGGTCACTCAAACATTTGACACTATGGAAACATCTCCTGCCACTGCACCGCTCCCTCCCCCCATGCCACCTCCATCTCCCATACCCCCTCCACCCACATCTCCACTTGCATCCACATCATTCACAACTCCCTTTCCCGCCCCCATTCCCCCTGCATCTTCACCCCTCCCTGCATCATTTAATGTAAATAGCATATTTCTAGCATTAAATCAATGTGTATATCAGCTTCAGAATGAGTATAGAGCCCTGGACGGCCGGTATCAACAACTGACAACAAATCACCAGAACTTACAAAGGCAATTTAAAATTCTGGAAGAGGAAAATGCAGATGTGAATCAACGTTATACAACGCTTGAGCAGGCTCACCAAACACTATTGGAGGCACCCCAACCATCGACAGAATCAGGTGTTAAACAACTAGAAGCCTTGCTCGAAGTATACCAGACCGATAACCTACGAGTCAGACGTAACTTGGCGCTACTCAGGAGACATATGGCCACGGCACTGGAAGAGAACAAGAGACTGCAAAAACAAAATAAAGAGAATCTGGAAGCGGCAATGGAAGGCTCTCCCCACGAGATAGATCCAGAGCAGTTCAAAGCAGTTCCCACGGAGACGATGAAAACCATTTTGGAAAGCTATGCAGATCTCCTGGAAGCCCATGATGACTTGGAAAGAGAACGTGACACACTACAGAGCAGACTTAAGGAACAGGAAGAACAACCGAAGAGTGTCCCATCAGCCTCTACCTCAGACGAAGTAAAGGCCTTAACTGAGCAAGTAGCAGAATTACAAAAGAGGCTACTGACATACGAGAGGCAGCCCTCTCCAGTGGTAGAACCAGAGCCAGAAGAGTTGGTCCCTATTGAGGTAGATGATTCGTACGAAGAACCGTATGTTCCTATGCCAATGCCAGGCGGGCAACGAACCTCAGAGGGACTAGACACCTTGGAAGTGGAAGCACCCGAGTGGCTTCAGACACTGGAAAGGACAGCGAACACCCACGAAGAATGGGTGGCCATTCAGATCCAATCACTAGCAAACCTAGAAGAAACTGTCATAAAGTCAGAATACTTCAGAAGCATGTCTCATCATAGATGGATCGGCACCAATAATGACCAATATGTGCCATACTGCATACTGTTGGCCGATTACAACGCCGAGATTCAACGACGATGCGGCAAGCCTCCCACATTCGCTACACAATTTGGTCCAGATGATATACCGGAAAGTGCTAAGCGTGGGTCCATCCATCAATCCACCTGGAGGATCAGGCTTTTGGAAACATATCCGGAAATGGTCCGAACCTGGAATAATATGCCGTTGTTTATTAAATATAATCCTTGTTATACTCCAGTTCTTCGAAGACGCACCTGGCCTGAATTCACTATTGCCGTCAGAGACATCAAAGCCTGCGCAAAATGGTTAAATTACGTTTATCTAGCACCTCCACGAGGACCCCCCACGGTGAACTACATGATTTCTACAATCCGTCACTGGAGCATTTGGCTACGCAATAATCCCGATGTGATGGCCCAGATGTGTATGAAAATATTTGAATTAATGCTGATCACTTTCAGGATGTTTAAGAACATTAAGGACCCTCACTTCTCAGGAGCAGGCTTCGTGAAAGGAAACCAGGATCTGGTGTACGATATGAGTACCACCCCATCAATTGAAGTAATATATGCTTGGCACGCCAGAATCAAGTACCTCCCCGCCTGCTTTAAACAGACATTTGAGGAGATGTTCATCACAGGATTCTGGGAATATCACTCCGAAATCTTTATACCCAGACCATCACATCTCCTCCAATTATTTGCTGTGGAGAGAACTATTTGCTCAGAACAATTGAGGGTGCCTCATCCAGATGTTCCCGGACCTGTGAATTGGGATGATTTGCTCACAGATCTAGCACGCGGCTTGCGACTTGAAGAACACCACCTAGCCTCCGATGTCGTCCAATATTATGTTCAAAAATCCTCTAGACAAGGGTCTGTCAGGGGCGACAGACGCGAGAGTGGGGGGGGTGTTGGCAGTAGTCAGGGAACCGAAGGAGCCACAAGACGAAGAGAGTCAGAGCGAAGGGACAGCACAAGCAGACATGGCAGTCAAAGAAGATCTGGCAAGTAGGCCAATAATTTTCTTCATGAAGAAGCAAGTATGAGCATTCACGCAGATCTAGCACTAAGGCAACCCTTTAATTTTTCAAAACCCTTACACCAATTAAAAGTGATTCTCATCACTAAACACCATTGTAAATACCATTTCATATTTTTGTAGCTCCATTTTGTGCAAGCCAAGGAGTCCTTGAGCTTGAGGAGCTTTAGAAGTATCTACCTGCCAATTTTCGTATTTTTTAGATCTCGTTTGAGTCCTCAAATAAGCCCTGGAACCTAATTTTTAACTAGGCCGGACACTAGGTCTGGACAGGGCCAAAGCTAGTCAAAAACTATAAAAGGAGCTAGAGAGCTCATTTTTGAGGTTAGATTGTAATTGAAACGAACTTGTAAGAGCTTTTTGAAAGTAATCTAAGAACTCCATTGCTTCTCCCTCTTTGTCTTGCCGTGTGTGCGCGTGTGTGTGTATGTGTGTGCATGTTTGTGTGCTTCTCACTCACGCATTTGTGCCGCCACTTGCTCGAGGTCTTCATACCATCCTCACGTCTTCCCGGATTGACATTAAAGGAGGTGCTACTCATCACTGAGCTACAGAGATGTAAGTGAAGGAGAGGAAGGTAACACGTATCTTCCAATAACCCATCAGGGCTACACCACGAAAGCCATCTTAGATTCAGGAGCCGGAGTAGCCATTGCTACCACCGCTTTATTGAAACATTGGGGTAAGCCAGCACTCAGACCTACCAAGATGAAACTACAAATGGCTGATGGACACATAGAAAAACCATTAGGCTTACTAGAAGGCATATCTCTCACCACTTGTGGTGTGGAGTTTGAGCATACCTTCGCCATTTGTGACTTTGCAAAAAATCATGCTTATGAGATGATATTGGGACGACCATTCATGCGTCAGTTGCAAATTGTACAAGATTGGGGAACTAATTCTTTGTACTTGCAACATTTAGGAGTGACTACTAAAGTCAATCTTAAAGACTATTCACATCGAGACGTACCCCCAATACAATGGAATACCATCCATAAAACACAAGTAGAAACAGAATCAGTACACTCATTAGAGTCAGACCCCTCATGGTTACACGAGGACACTCACTTATGGATGTGTAAAGTAGCAAAACAAGAGGAAGAAAGGTTAGAAGCGAGGACTTTAGGTGTAGAACAACATCCACGAACCCTTCAAGACCCAACTTATGCACCAGTAGTATTCCCTGATGAAGAATTCGAACCCCATGGTTGGGCAGAAATCCTAGCAACCATGGATGTAGCCATCAATGAAGAACAATGGACACCCCACTATGACGAGGATGGCTATGACATTTCAGTTTTCACGATAGAGCCAATCATGTGTGATTCAGTTTTAGAAGAATGTGAACCTAGCACTGATGCATCTGAGGATGCGAGTGATTTTGATTTAGATTCAATTATTATGGACCCTCCATTTGCATCAGAGGAAGAATATTTTTACGAAGTAGAAACTCATCCTCAGACACACGAAGAATTTATGAATGATGTGAGAATAGCCACACAAGTGACTAGCAAGAGTGAAGGCAAGAAGAGAAAGAAGAAAGAAACCATGTCAGAAGAAGAAGAATCCTTGTTTGAAGTACCCGAGAACTTCAAGAAGTATGAAATAGAAGATAGACGAATCATGGTACGAATGCCGAACAGAAAAGCTGACATTGGAGAAGCATATGATAATCGAGAGAAAACCAAGAAAATCATAGTAGCCATAGAAGGAGAAGAAGAAAAGTGTACTTACATAGGGCATGATTTGACGAAGGAAGAAGAAGAAGAATTAGTTGCCCTATTGCGCGAATATAGAGATGTGTTCGCTTGGAGTTACAAAGATTTGAAAGGAGTAGATCCAGACATATGTTCCCATAGAATCCCTATGACTCCAGATGCAAAACCCACGAAACACAAATCATACACGTACAATGATAACTACGATGCGAAGATTAAAGAGGAGATAGATCGCTTGATAGAAGCAGGATTCATTTACGAAATTGAGCATACCGAATGGGTATCCCCCATTGTGGTTGTGCCCAAGAAGAATGGAAAATTGCGTGTGTGTATTAACCTTAAAAAAGTTAATGCAGCCACGATTAGAGACAGTTATCCTCTTCCTATCACAGAACATTTATTGGAAAGAGTTGCGGGCAAGGAAGTTTACAGCTTCCTTGATGGATTCTCAGGCTATAATCAAGTAGCCATTGCTCCAGAAGACCAACACAAGACGGCTTTTGCCACTGAATGGGGCATATTTGCATTTCGTGTAATGCCTTTTGGCTTAACAAATGCACCCGCTACTTTCCAGCGACTCATGTGTCATGTATTTAAGGAATTCTTACGCAAGAATTTGGAAGTTTATGTCGATGACTTATGTGCACATTCAAATGTCAAACAGACACATATCCCAGAGTTAAAACAAATATTTGACAAATGTCGAGAATATCAGGTTTGTTTGAACCCAGAAAAATGCGTTTTCATGGTTAGACAAGGCAAAATTCTAGGACACATTGTGTCAAAGAATGAAATTTCCACAGATGAAGAAAAGGTAAAAGTAATTGCAGAACTACCTAGGCCAACTAACGTAAAAGAAGTACAAGCATTTATGGGCCATTGCGGTTATTATAGACGATTCATACACATGTATGCAATCATAGCCAAGCCTTTGTACTCTCTTTTGACCCACTTCGAATGGACAGATGAGTGTGAGAATTCATTCAATGAACTTAAGCAACGTTTGTGCTCAGCACCTATATTGACAACCCCAGATTGGAGTAAGCCATTCCATGTACATGTGGATGCATCCAACTACGCCATGGGATGTGTGTTAGCACAACCCACGAATGAAGGTAATATAGACCTCCCCATAGCTTACGCGAGCAGACAATTGAACGCAGCAGAAAGAAATTACACCACGACAGAACGAGAAGGATTAGGAATGATCTACGCTGTAAAGAAATTCAGGCACTATTTGTTGGCAAACAAGTTCAAATTCTTTACAGATCATCAAGCATTATTGTACTTAGTCAACAAGCCATGTAACACGGGACGATTAAAACGTTGGTTTCTATTACTCATGGAGTATGATTTTGAAGTCGTAGTTAGGAAAGAAAAGACACATCTCAGAGCTGACCACCTTTCAAGATTAACCTCAGGAGAAGCTCCTCAAGGAGTAGTGGATGATTTACCAGATGCATATTTGTTTAACCTTGAGATAGCACCAGAATGGGCTAAGCCGATAGTCCCTATTCTCACATACGGACCCAAAAATCCTAGGATAAAGATCCGAGAAGGAGAGATTAACAAATCTCAAAAATATCACATAATAGCAGGAAGTATATATAAACAGGATAATCAAAAGATTCTTGCTTGTTGTGTAGATGAATCAGAACATGTGAATTGGTTGCAATTAGCACACATAGGTGCATTAAAGCAACATCATTCAAAACACCGAACCTTACAGACTCTGCATAGACTAGGAGTATATTGGCCTTCAATGGAAGCAGATGTCTACAAGTTGTGTAAAGAATGCCATGCTTGTTGTGAAAGACCACCAGTAGAGCATGCTACATTATATCACGTGTCTCTCACACCAGACTGGAGTGAACCTTTAGTGACGTACTTGAGGATGAAAACATTCCCTCAAGGAATGACTTTAGCACGACAACATAGTCTAGAGCAGGAAGCTCAAGACTATTCACTTATTGGCGATAATCTATACAAAAGAGGACGAGATGGATACCTAAGACAGTGTGTTCATGAAAGCGATTATCTGAGCATACTAGAGACTGCACACCAAGGTGTTGCAGGAGGTCATTTTGGACCAGATAGGATAATCAAAGCTATCCTCTTTGCAGGATTATGGTGGCCCACTCTTCACATGGATGCTCATACCTATGTCAAGAGATGTGATGTGTGCCAAAGAACTCAGTTTCCTACTCGCAGAGATGAAATGCCATTGAAACCCATGATGGACGGACGTGCATTTTCTAAGTGGGGTATAGACTTTGTAGGACCCATTAACCCCCCTGCAAAAGGTACACATGATGAATACATTATTGTTGCGACAGATTATCTTACCAAATGGGTAGAGGCAAAAGCCACGAAAAAGAATGATGCACACACGACTGCAAAATTCTTATTTGAAAATGTCTTTACGAGATATGGATTGCCTATAGAGTTAGTGAGCGATCGAGAAACTCACTTTCTAAACCAAGTCATTGAATATTTGTTACAGGATTTTATGGTGATTCACAAGAAATCTGCACCATATCATCCTCAGGCCAATGGTCAGGCTGAAAGCACTAACAAGATCCTTTGTAACGTACTGACGAAACTCGTGAACAACAAACGTTCAGATTGGGACAAACAGTTACACCACGCTGTTTGGGCATATCGAGTGGCCTACAAGACCGTACTCAATGCAACTCCCTTTCAGGTGGTTTTTGGTCAGAATGTTGTGCTTCCTTTGGACTTCTTGATACCGACCCTTAAGGTTGCACAAGAACATCAGTGGACCGGCCATGAATTATCAGCGAGAATAATGGACTTGGAACGATTAGGACAAACCAGGATGAAAGCAGCAACAGGTATATACGCAGCAAAGAAGCGACAGAAAGCATATTTTGATGCACATGTGAAAGATAAAGGCTTAAAAGAAGGAGATTTAGTTCTAGTATATACGCTGAAACAACACCCACGAAAGTTAGAAAAGCGAGGTTATGGACCCATGATCATTAACAGACTCTCAACAAGTGGAGCAGTACAATTAGCCACCTTAGAAGGAGACATAATGCCTAATTACATTAGTGGCTCTAGAGTCAGGCTATACCATAAACCTCTTACTGAGGATATGCTTAGACAACTCACATTGGCAAAGAAGCGTAAGGAGGAAGAAAATAGAATACGTGCAGAAGCTCAGGCATAAGCCTTAGAACGCATTAAGCGCATGAAGCTAAGAAGACAAGGACTAGGGAGAGAACATTATAACCACCTGGAAACATCACCCAGACATCCCATGGCCATGTGTCAAGTAAAGTCAACCACTCATCCTAGCATAGTGGATCGGAGACCATTCATTACAGTCAGGCTAGAGCACGGCAACCCTTGCCAAGAGTTTAGGGCTTTAATTGATTCAGGTGCTGCGACTAGTGCGATTAGATGGTCCCACTATAAGGATTCAGGAATAGAAATGCGGCCAATTGAGGCATACCTCATAGGGCTAGGAGGCATGGAAACCCCTTGCATGGGTGAGGTGGATCTTCCTATCCTCATAAACGAAGTGACCTTGATAGTGAAACTACTAGTGTGCCATGACGACTTGATAGAACCCCTAATCCTTGGCCAAGATTGGCTATACGATCACTCAGTGGACCTAAATCTTAGACAAGGCTCCTTGCAGATTGGAAGCTTAGATCAGAAGCGAGTGATACCGCTTGACTTCCCTAATGGCATTCCGACTGAGGTTTGTAGCCCTAGACCCTATGAAATGCATGCGATGGAAGACCGGAAGATCTTTGGTCAGATCAGTCACGTTACGTCTACACCAACCCATGCGGGCTTGGCAACGGACAATTGTCAATCTAAAGGACGTCAGGAGATTTTCCCTTGGGCTTCCTGCAAATTAGAAGGGGCAACCGCCCAACCGCTTGGTCAGGTGGACTTCATCAGCGTCCACATGGGCAAAACACCCTGCGGTGCCCATCCTTCCACACTTACTGCGGACTGGCTTAGATTAAAGGTACAAAACGGAGCACTTCCTAATGGGCAGGTTTCGCAAGTGTTGGACCTCCCTTCTTTTCCAAAGCAAAGTGTCCATCCGACCTCTCAACCTCAACCACAAAAGAGTCAACCACGACGAAGGAACCCAGACCGACGAGAACATCAGACGACGCAAAGAGGAAAGCAGTGTCAGCAACACAAAGCAAGCGGCACAAGACAAATATGGGTGCCAAAAGAACAGAAAGCATCGACTGACTCCAACAACGTAGGCAATGACAAAAAGAAGTCAAGGCAGAAGCAGAATCAGTATCCAACATCCCCTCGACCTTCTTCTACAAGTTCGAACATTCAACAAATTTGGATAGCCAAGAAGTACCTTATGAACAGACCCACACCCACACAAATTTGGGTACCCAAACAGTGTATTATAACTCAACCCTCAAGCCCTGTAATATATAATCCTTAGAAATCTTGTCAACCCTCCATACCACCAAATCCGATATCATCTTTTGTCCTTCCGTAGAGACCTATCACCCGATCACAAACTCTTAGGAAGTGGATACCGAAACGTAGCCAGAAGTCTTCTCCTAACCCTTTGTCTAACATAACTACCTTCTGACTAATCTACAACCTTGTAATAACTCATTCATGACTAAACCTTGTATAAATCCACACACTATAACCCAACATCACCTGTAATAACATCTCATCAAAGAACTGCATGCAATATCTGAAAACATATAGGTGTCTAGAGACCTGCACTAGTTCTGCAAGAAGCATTGCATCAATCACATCACAACACTTGGCTACACGGGTTACACATTGGCTATGGAAAGGGATTGCGGTCTCACCTTAATGGGATCATAATTAATTTCCATACTAATGTGCTAATCTTTTGTAGCAGATCTTTTCCATTAGCACGTCAATCATCATGCAAACTGAAGAAGGACCATCAGAAGCAGGCCCCAGCACACCTGTAGCACCTATCGGTATTTTACTCGCAGAGTCCCATCCGACGGCTCCACCGCCAGAATTCCAAGGATTCCCAGGACCCATGCCTATCGACGACCCTCCTCGAGGCTATACTGAGAAGATTCATCGCAATTCTCATTGGTTTCAAGGGCTGGTAGGACCATTGGCGGATGCTGAGTTTATATTTGAGGCTAATTTGACTTTTGATGATCGTACATGGGGAAAATATCAGTTCTTCTTAAGAGAGTTCGAAGGGCTACAGAACACACAAGACTTAACACATGTTTGGGCAAGAGCCGACTTCACAGAGTATTTCAGTGACCCTTTGCATAAACCTAACTTCTACAGATGCTATTACTTAATCACCACTTTGATAGCTTCGGAGAACAAGGATCTTCCAGGCACCTTCATCCTCCCATCCTTAGTGAACGATCCACCATATAAAAGATTTTATCTTTCTAAAGATTTGATTCGAGCTGCCATCAAGATTCATGGAACCCACACGCCCACAGAGCGAGAAAGGTTAGTTCCAGACCCTATGAAACGTGGGGATGTTACAAAGTGGGAAGAGATTTTGGCGATCACACCTGAGCTTTCAAAGCCACTGCGGATATGTATGCAGCATTTTGCTTTCCCCGCTCAGGACAGATTCACAATGCCTCACAAATGAATATGGTTTGGTTTGTATTTATCTTGTATTGGACCCCAGACAGTTGATCTAGCAAGCTGGATCATTGATCAGATGTATTTAGCCCAACATAGATGGGAAAGAAAGAAAGTCATTGTTGGCATACGAAGCAACAGAGGAGTCAGGCATACGAAGCAACAGAGGAGTCATGCACAATACGGCAACAAGGCCAAATCATTTTTTTCCCATGGATTATTTACAACTCAAGTGATTTTAATCACTACACAAACATTGTAAATCCCGTTTTTGGTAAAATAGACTCCATTTTGTGCAAGCCGAGGAGTCCTCGAGCTTGAGGAGTATTAGAACTAGCGACATATCAATTTTCATAATTTTTAGACTCTGTTTGAGCCCTCAAATAGACTCTAGAACCTAATTTTTAACTAGGCCGGACACTAGGTCTGGACAAGACCAAAGCTAGTTAGAAAACTATAAAAAGAGCTAGAGAGCTCATTTTTGGGGTTAGATTGTTTGTGAATTGAGCTTATGTAAGAGACCTTTTGATTAATGCAAAGAACTCCATTGTTCCTCTCCTTGTTCTTGCCTTGTGTGCGCGTGTGTGTGTATGTATGTGCATGCTTGTGTGCTTCTCACTCACGCACTTGTGCCTTCACTTGCTCATAGTCTTCATACTATTCCTCACGTCTCCACGGATTGACAATTATGAGGTGAACCTTCTCACGTTGGTACTCACCATTGTGCTAGAGTGACACCAAATTTGGCGCCGTTGCCGGGGAGAGAGCTTCGAGGACGAGCGTGTGATGGTAAGACGTCGAGTTGAGACATTGGAGTTATAGGTAATATCCTTCTTTCTCTTAATTTTTCTTCATTTTTTCCTTACTTTCGCATCACCATCATCACCATCATCATCTCCACCATCTCCCACCTCCATCTCCATCTCCACAAAAAATTTCAGTTTTTTGGTCATATTACACCCCCCACCTCATTTCCCTCATTTCATTGTGAGAGAGGGCGAGAGAGAGCTTGCATGCTATCTGTTTTTGGTGTGTTTTTGAGCTTTTGTTGCAGGAACTTGCTGTACCACCTCCTCCAGCAGTGTGCGCAGGTACGACAGACTCTGCACAGGTCCCGGGACGACGACCTCTGTCTGTCGCGACAGACAGAAAAACTTAAAATTTTGTGAATGCATGTTTGGCACGGTAACCTACACCATTAGGGCACTCTAAATCACTAGAAGTTTCTCAAAAATTTGCGTTTTTTTCAGTCTATCGCGACAGACACCGTCTATCGCAACAGACACTGTCTATCGCGACAGACACCATCTATCGCGACAGACAGAGACCCACGATAGACCCCGTCTATCGCGACAGACACCGTCTATCGCGACAGACCAAAAATCGACGACAGACAGCGTCTATCGCGACAGACACCGTCTATCGCGACAGACCAGTCTATCGCGACAGACACCGTCTATCGCGACAGACCAAATCACGACAGACGACAGACAGCGTCTATCGCGACAGACACCGTCTATCGCGACAGACCAAAATTCCACGATAGACACCGTCTATCACGACAGACACCGTCTATCGCGACAGACCAAAAATCGACGACAGACAGCGTCTATCGCGACAGACACCGTCTATCGCGACAGACCAAATCACGATAGACGACAGACAGCGTCTATCGCGACAGACACCGTCTATCGCGACAGACCAAAATTCCACGATAGACACCGTCTATCGCGACAGACACCGTCTATCGCGACAGACCAAAAATCGACGACAGACAGCGTCTATCGCGACAGACACCGTCTATCGCGACAGACCAGTCTATCGCGACAGACACCGTCTATCGCGACAGACCAAATCACGACAGACGACAGACAGCGTCTATCGCGACAGACACCGTCTATCGCGACAGACCAAAATTCCACGATAGACACCGTCTATCGCGACAGACAGAAATCCGCGACAAACACCGTCTATCGCGACAGACCAAAATTCCACGATAGACACCGTCTATCGCGACAGACAGCCCCCACGATAGTTTGTGTCTATCGCGACAGACACCGTCTATCGCGACAGACAGACATTTTCGGCAAAAATTAAGGGGTAAATTTTTTGGAAATTTAGGCTAAACTTCGGGCATAGTTGCACTCTCAAATACTCATACACTTGCAAAGGCCTTAGAAAAATGCATTAAAACCCTGAAAGGTTCTGTTTGTCTAAGTTAACCCCCTAAACCCTGAACGGTCATAACTTTTTCATACGAAATCCAATTTTTGAGCTCTAGGGCTTGTCGGAAAGCTCGTGGCATATACTACACGCCCTCAACTGTTTTTTATAAGAATAACGCGTTGATTTTCAGATAGGATATTTGGAAGTTGACACACAGAGGGGTAGAAACACCAAGGGAGCTCTAGAGGAAATTTCTAGCAACACAAAAGGGGGAACAAGGGTCATTAAAAAAGTGTCTGAAATAAATTGTCTGTCAATTGAAAGGTCAACTTGGAGCTAATCTTGAGACTGATGCAGGTCTATTGAGAAGCAATTGAGAGCGTCCAAGCAAGGGTTTTGCGCAAGCTTGAGAATCAACTTCTCGAGCACTAAAGAGCAAGGTTCAACAAGAAAGGTCGGAATACTCTCAACTCCTCTTCGTCAATTCCTAGCTTAGGCTAAGAACGATTAGAAGTAGGAGTAAGTCAGGGCGACGATAGGCAACTATCAAGTTGAAGCATACCTAAACTTTCAAGCTCAAGCTAAGGGCATAATCCTTGTACTGTCGAGAATTTTAAAGGGAAAGAACTTAACGTGGAACGATCAACTGTAAGTGTGAAACAACATTCAAATATTCCTGACGACGTGATATCAGACAAGACCTTAAACACGATAAAATAACTAAAAAGAACCAAGCGACTAATATAAAGTAACAAGCAACGAGGTTGTACTCTGGGCAAAGAACTGTGCTACTTAGATAGGCATATGAACCTTAGATCAGGACGACATCTAGTAAGGGAGAGACAAAGCCTCAGATCTTCAGAGGCCAGTGTTAACCACACTGCTAGGTCTTGGGCCCAGCAGTTGAGCCACCACTCGTACTACCCTAGCTCTGAGACCAGTGAGTCAGAGATGTCTCAAGGCATGGACAGACCTACAGGAAGTTCAGGAGTGCCTTACTTGCACAGGGTAGAAGGCCCTTACAAAACACAGTTGGAATACCTTAGGACCAATCGATTAGGTGCTAGCATCTATGAGGACGGCCTAGGAAGATCCGTGGTCCAGATTAAAAACCCTGACCAATCCATAGGACTAGAGCACCCAGTTGTCAAGTTTGAAAACGGTGCATACCTGGACAAAGAAGGAACCATATACGTAGTCACCAGTCACCCAGATAGGACAGATGAATTTGGAAATGTAATCTCAGAAGCGGACTTAGGTGACTTGGAACAAGGAAACATGGGAGTAGAACCTAGAACACCCCGAGGCAAATCTGTTCTCACTAGGATTATCACACCTGAGTGGGTTCCCCAAGACAACAAGAGCATAGAGTTGCTCCTCAATCGAGAAACTGACGAAGCCTTCTGGAGGTATAAATCTAATCAGCCAACTGATATAGAAACTATCATGATCTATGAGTTTAAGGATCCGGATAGCCCAGGTAGAGTGACCTACTTAGATCACACTTCGGAAAGGATCTTTGTGGTGACAGAAAATGATAGACATGCTTACACTTGGAAGGGTGAATTCATTTTCCCTCAACCAAGATCGAATGTATCCTATGGTCACCCTGGAGCTGGAACATCCCAAGCTCATGGAATGCAAAGAGACAGAAGTAGAGATAGACCAGAAGTAAGCTTTGCCAATCCAGTGGGCAGAGAAAGAACGAGGACGGAGACGAATAGGGTAGAACCTGAGGTGCTTAGAGCTCACAGGAACCAAAGAAATGTGGATGGATTCCCTCTGCCGAGACCTAGAGAGCACGCAAGAACTATGAGACCGACTCAGCTAGTTAAGTCCATGAAGAATTACTTTGATGGCACAGGAGATCCCTATGATCATGTGGCGGAGTTCAAGCAAGTCTTGAGAGCTGAACAAGTGGAGGATCTATTCACGCAGTACAATGCCTTCGGTCTAACCCTTAGGAACACAACACTTACATGGTTTCAGCCATTGGATGAGCGCCAGTTCAGGAGCATAGACCAACTCCTAGAAGCATTTATTATTGAATTCTCCAAGAGTGGCATAAGACACAATACCTCCTCACTGATTCACAGCTTCAAGCAAACCCCTCAAGAGACTGTGAGACTTGCAGGAAGAAGATTTAGGCAATACCTTGAAAGATGTCCTGTTTCGGAGCTACCCACATCTGCCAAACAAGTAGCCTTATTCCTTGATGGATTGCTGAGTACGAAATTGAGATCCTACGTGTATCTGAAAGACCCTAGGACTATAGAAGAGTGTGTACGCATGTGCATTGACATTGAAGATAACCTAGGGGAAGAACTAGAGCTTTCCAAAATCTACAAAGATTCAGATAGTGCATCTAGTCACTCTTCCACGCAATCCACATCAATTGAGGAACTCGCAGAGAAAGTAGCTCAGAAATTAGGGGTAACTAGTAAACAAATCCCAAGGTTTGCCCCTGTGAAAAGGTGCTAGACTTGTGGTGGTGACCACATGGCAAATGTCTGCCCCATTATGGCTCAGCCCCAAGTAAATCCTAGTAGCCAGTACTACACCATAGAACGGAGATACACCAATCACACCGCACAAGATTGCCCATACAACAAGCAGGCAGTTAGGCAACCCCACCCTCAGCCATACCCTCAGCAGGGAAGATACCAGAACCCGTACCCTCCACAACCATATGGCAGGCCACAACAAAATTTCCAACCTCAATATCAAAACCAACAAAGGCCTCAGCCTGTGCTAGCACAACAACCCCCAGCCCCAGCTAATGTGATTCCAGTAAAGTATACTGCTGCAGAAGAGAACCTGAATAGAGCTATAGTCCCTGTAACATCCTTGCTTTCTGAAAGTGACCCGAGTGACCATAGCTTTGATTCTACACATGTTGATAGCCCCCAGGCCTACTACATGCAGTCTCCTGAGCACGGTGAGTCCTATTATAGCGAAGAGACAAACGAACCTAGTTGGGAGTCAGATTACACGAACGTCATGTATGCAAACCCCAACCTTAGGCCTCAACCTAGGCAAGTAAGACCTCCATTCCCAAGAGGACCGTGCTACAGATGCCAAGGAGATCACCTCATTCGTGACTGCCCCTTACCTCCACTTACACAAAACCAGTCAGTGACGATCCAAGGCTTCTGCCAAGATTGTGGAAAAGAGCATCTCTTACGAGATTGCCCAAAGAACCCCAATAATATGCCAAAAATCACGCCTATCAATGTTATTGAGTTAGTGGTAGATTCCAGCGGAAGTGTTACTTCCACTGCACCCGTACAGGTAGTCACGAGAGCTCAAGCAGTGCAGCAAAACCAAGGGGTAGGCAAGGAAAAGAGCCCAGACGCTAGCGATACTGAGAGCCAAAATAAAAAGAGAACAAGAGCTTGGAGAGATAGCCGCGAACGCATGAAAAGGCAATGGGCAAAGAAGATGAGTGAACTTGAGGAAAGTCTACGAGAAACTAAGGCTAAAATCATAGAGATCACATCTCAACCGCACTCTCACACATTCCCACCGCTACCATCCCCATCACCCTCCATCCCTCCACCCTCTAAGACACCCCACGTAACCCACCCACCACCCCAAACAGGATCAGTATTAGCTGATCCCACTCCTGAAGACATAGACATGATGCTTAAAGCATATCAGGCCAGAATCCAAGAAGGGCCAAACGTCACGGATCATGACAAGTGCTATCCCAGAGCTGACCTAGAGATAGAAAGAACCAAGCTATGCGCGAAAATGGTCGCATTGGCTCAGACTATGTTTGAAGCCAGTCGCCTTTTCAATTACTCGGGCTCAGCCAAGACGCAATTACACTTGGATGGATTCCTAGAGAAGTTAGAGGGAATAATTGCAAGATCTGCCAAGGAAGAAAAAAATCAAGAGAAAGATAAAGCAAGCAAAAACATGAACCATCCCCCATCGGAAGTTTATGTGGCCAATTCCACTAAACCAGACAACTTCCCCTCCTTAGAAAGAATAGAGAGGCTAACTGCACAATCAGAAAAGGAACCTGCCCCTCAAAGAAAGGAAAGGGCAAGAGAATGGATAAGCAAGCCTCTTCAGGAAGCCCATGTGCCTCCTCAAGAAGCTTATCTTCCCCCCCAAAAGGCACATGAGCCTCCCTCGAAAGCTTGCGTACCTCCACAGGTTGCCTACATTCCTTCTCAGGGAGCGTATGAGCCTGTTCGGAAAAGTAATAGAATAAGTAGCCCTCCCCAGGAAGCTTGTGCTCCAGCCATCTATGAGAACGAGGAGAGAGCCAACGATAGAATAAGCCCTCCTTCCCAGGTTGCTTATGCGCCTAATTCTACGGAGCCAGACACTTCTTCTTCTATGAATCGGTTTGCACCAGACTTCCTACGAGAGATTCAAGAAGACAAATGGGATAACGAAAGTGAAGTCGCCCCTCCCTTTGAACTTGTGGATGATGCACACGACCAATTCCCACAAGACATCCCATCTATTTACGGGGAACATAAGAGTACTCAATCTCACGAGAGATTGGACTTTGAATCTAATTCCATACAAGAGTTACCCCACTTCACAGGACCATGGGAAGCAAAGTCCACCTGTATGAGAGCACCTACGGTCATGGTAAGAAACGAAGATTCAGTCATACCTAGGAACACAGAGGTAGTGAAGAACACTAACGTGCAGTGCAATCTCAAGTTAGAAGAGCTACTCAGGGTTAGACCTGAATTATGGAAACATGTAGCCAAACAAGTACCAGAGATAGCAAAACCTCGTTCCCAGGTAGGATCCCATAGGACAGTGCCAGAAATTCCCTTGGATAAGATAGGAGATATGTGTGAAGGTGAAGAAGGGAACACCTATCTTCCCATCACCTACCAGGAGTACACCACCAAGGCAATTTTGGACTCAGGTGCAGGAGTTGCAATTGCCACTACTTCCCTATGGAAGCGTTGGGGCAAGCCGGCACTCAGGCCAACGAGAATGAAATTGCAGATGGCCGATGGTCACATAGAGAGACCCCTAGGATTGCTAGAAGGAATAACTCTCACCACTTGTGGTGTCGAGTTTGAGCATACATTTGCCATATGCGACTTCAGCAAAAATCATGCCAATGAGATGATTCTGGGAAGACCATTTATGCGACAGTTGCAAGTGGTACAGGATTGGGGAACCAACTCCTTGTATTTGCAACACTTGGGTGTTACGACCAAAGTCAATCTCAAGGATTATTCTCATAGAGATGTCCCTCCTATCCAATGGAATCCCATCCATAGAGCCAAAGATGATACAGAATCGGTGCATTCCATAGGGTCTGGATCCTCATGGATGCATGAAGACACTCACTTATGGATGTGCAAGGTAGCAGTAGAAGAAGAGAAGAGAGAGAAAGCCAGAGAGGTAGGTGCGAAAGAAACCCATAGATCAATCCAAGACCCAGCCTATGCACTTGTAGTTTTTCCAGACGAAGAATTTGAACCTCACGGTTGGGCAGAAATTTTAGCAACAATGGACGTAGCCATCAATGAAGAACAATGGACACCTCACTGTGATGAGGATGGCTATGACATTTCAGTCTTCTCCATAGAGCCAATCATGGGAGAGGCAGTTCTAGAAGAATGCGAACCTAGCCCTGATGCATTTGAGGATGCAAGTGACTCCGATCTAGAGTCAATCATTATGGACCCACCATTTGCATCAGATGAAGAATACTTCCATGAAGTAGAATTTCAACCCTAGAGGCATGGAGAGGTTACAAATGATGTAAGATTAGCAACACATGTGACCCCGAAGGAAGAAGGAAAGAAACGAAAGAAGAGAGAAGCCTCACCAGAAGAGGAAGAATCTTTGTTTGAGGTCCCAGAAAATTTTAAGAAGTATGAGATAGATGACAGGAGAGTCATGATAAGAATGCCTAAACGAGAGGCACAATCAGGAGAGGCCTATGATAACAAAGAAACCACCAAGAAAATAGTAGTGGCCCTAGAAGAAGGAGAGGAGAGATGCACGTACATAGGCCATGACCTAACAGAGGAAGAAGAGCATGCGTTGATAGCCTTGCTAAGAGAATACAGAGATGTATTCGCTTGGAGTTACAAGGATTTGAAAGGTGTTGACCCCGATATATGCTCACACATTATCCCCATGACCTCAGATGCTAAACCCTCTAAGCAAAAGCCCTATACTTATAACGATAATTACGCTGCTAAGATCAAAGAAGAGATAGATAGGTTGGTTGAAGCTGGATTTATCTATGAAATTGAGCACACTGAATGGGTATCCCCCATCGTAGTGGTGCCCAAGAAGAATGGCAAGCTGCGTGTGTGCATTAACTTGAAAAAGGTTAATGCAGCCACAATTCGAGATAACTATCCGCTTCCCATCACAGAACATCTCTTAGAAAGAGTGGCAGGCAAGGAAGTGTACAGCTTCCTTGATGGATTTTCGGGCTACAATCAAGTAGCCATAGCCCCAGAGGATCAGCATAAGACACCCTTTGCCACAGAATGGGGCATTTTTGCTTTTAGAGTAATGCCATTTGGGCTAACCAATGCACCAGCTACCTTCCAGAGGCTGATGTGCCATGTGTTTAAGGAGTTCCTGAGGAAGAGTTTAGAAGTCTACGTTGATGATCTTTGTGCTCATTCCAACATTAGACAAACCCATATCCCTGAACTCAGACAAATCTTTGACAAATGTAGAGAATATCAAGTCTGCCTGAACCCAGAAAAGTGCGTTTTTATGGTCAGGCAAGGCAAGATTCTAGGACACATAGTGTCAAAGAATGGCATATCTACCGACGAAGAAAAAGTGAGAGCCATAGCAGAGCTACCTAGGCCAAAGAATGTCAAGGAAGTACAAGCTTTCATGGGGCATTGTGGTTATTACCGATGATTTATACACATGTATGCTGTCATTGCAAAGCCCATGTACGGGCTTCTGACTAACTTTGAGTGGACGGATGAATGTGAGAATTCCTTCCAGGAGCTTAAACGAAGATTATGTTCAGCACCAATCTTGACCACTCCAGATTGGAATAAGCCATTCCATGTTCACGTGGATGCATCCAATTATGCTATTGGATGTGTACTTGCACAACCTACTGGTGAAGGTAATATGGATCTTCCAATTGCCTATGCCAGTAGACAATTGAATGCGGCTGAACGGAATTACACCACTACAGAGCGAGAAGGATTAGGCATGGTATATGCAGTTAAGAAGTTTAGACACTATTTGCTTGCAAATAAGTTTAAATTTTTTACTGATCATCAGGCATTGCTATACCTCGTAAACAAGCCATGCAATACAGGGAGATTAGTGAGATGGTTTCTCTTGCTAATGGAATATGATTTTGAGGTTGTGGTAAGGAAAGGTAGGACTCATTTGAGAGCTGATCATCTCTCCAGGCTCACATCGGGAGAAGCCCCACAAGGAGTATCGGATGATCTTCCTGATGCCTACTTGTTTAATTTGGAAGTGGTGCCACAGTGGGCTAAGCCATTGGTACCAGTATTGACATACGGGCCTAACCATCCAGTGGTAAACACACGGAATAGAGAGGTTGTAAAAGCCCAAAAGTACCACATCATGGCTGGAAGTATGTACAAGCACACAGATCAAGGGATCTTGGCTTGTTGCGTAGAAGAGGATGAGTACTCTAAATGGTTGCAATTAGCACATGTAGGTGCACTAGAGCAACACCATTCAAAGCAACGAACTTTACAGACCCTAAAGAGACTCGGAGTACATTGGCCAACTATGGAAGCTGATGTCCAAAAGTTGTGCAAGGAATGCCCAATCTGCTGCACTAAACCACCAGTGGAACACGCCACTCTTTATCAAATATCCATTGTGCCAGATTGGAGCGAACCTCTAGCATCCTTCCTGAGAACAAACACATTCCCTCCAGACATGACTCTGGCTAGGAAAAGGAGTTTAGAACAAGAAGCCCTGGATTACTCACTCATTGGTGATAATCTATACAAACGTGGTAAAGATGGTTACCTGAGACTGTGTGTCCATGAGAGTGAATATCTTAAGATCTTGGAAACTGCTCACCAAGGTGTAGCAGGAGGACACTTTGGACCGGATCGGGTGATCAAGGCAATACTATTTGCGGGATTCTGGTGGCCTACCCTTCACATGGATGCACATACCTATGTGAAACGGTGTGATGTCTGTCAGAGGACTCAGTATCCTATACGCAAAGATGAGATGCCACTGAAACCTATGATGGGTGGACGTGCGTTCTCTAAGTGGGGAATAGACTTCGTAGGTCCTATTAATCCCCCAGCTAAGGGTTCTCATGCGGAATACATCATTGTTGCAACAGACTATCTAACTAAGTGGGTAGAGGTAAAGGCTACGACAAAGAACGATGCTCAAACAACTGCTAAATTCTTATTTGAGAATGTATTCACGAGATATGGGCTACCTATAGAGCTTGTAAGTGATAGAGGCACTCATTTCTTGAACGAAGTGATTGAAAATCTACTCCAAGAATTCTTGGTAATACACAAGAAGTCTGCCCCCTATCACCCTCAAGCTAATGGACAAGCTGAGAGCACTAATAAGATCTTATGCAATGTACTGACGAAATTAGTGAACACTAAACGCTCTGATTGGGACAAACAGCTACACCATGCTGTTTGGGCATACCGAGTTGCCTACAAAACGGTACTCCAAGCCACCCCCTTTCAGATGGTATTCGGCCAAAACGCTGTGCTACCCTTGGATTTCCTGATTCCTACGTTGAAAGTAGCACAAGAGCACGAATGGACAGGTCATGAGCTCTCCTCTAGGATCTTTGACCTTGAACGATTAGGGGAAACAAGACTGAGAGCCGCTGCAGGAATATATGCAGCCAAGAAGAGACAGAAGGCATATTTTGATGCCCATGTGAAGGATAAGGGCTTGAAAGCAGGAGATCTAGTTTTAGTCTATACACTGAAACAACACGCAAGGAAGCTAGAAAAGAGAGGCTACGGACCTATGATTATCAATAGGATCTCCACGAGTGGAGCAGTACAATTAGCCACGTTAGAGGGTGATATTCTCCCAAACTATATTAGCGGTTGTAGAGTCAAGTTGTATCAGGAACCCCTCACAGAGGAAATGCTCAGCCGACTCAACACTGCTAAGAAACGCAAAGAGGAAGAAAAGCGAATTCAAGAAGAAGCTCAAGCAGAAGCTTTAGAACGCATCAGAAGGATGAAGTTACGAAGGCAAGGCCGAGATCAGACTAGAACAGATGACTATGCAGATCAAGGATATCCTATGGCCATGTGTGAAGTCGCAGGAACAAGCTCGCATAGGATAATTGATCGACGTCCTTTCATAACCCTAGATATAGGACAAGGAAAGAGTGCAAGGACCGTAAGAGCCTTGATTGACTCAGGTGCAGCCACTAGTGCTGTTAAATTGTCTTACTGTCAAGAGTTGCAGTTAACTCACAATCCTGTGGAAGCGTATCTCATAGGATTGGGAGGCGTGGAAACCCCTTGCATGGGCGAGGTGGAACTTCCCCTCTATATTCATGATGAGGCTATAACAGTTAAAGTACTAGTGTGTCAAGACGAGGATCTCACTGAACCTCTTGTCTTGGGTCAAGATTGGATCTATGACCAAGCAGTCAACTTAAACTTAAGAAGTGGACTTCTTCAGGTTTGGGTAAATCATAGTCGAATTACAGTAGAGTTAGATAATGGAGCACTCAAGGAACTAGGAAAGGCACAGACTCCTGGTCCTTCCAGGAATACACATGAAGATGACCATGTTGTTCTTGTCCAAAACTATGTGTTGCAGAGGAATGATATTCGCAAAAAAGGAGTCAGGGATGCAAAGGAACTCCCTTCTTTTCCAAAGGCCAGAAGGAGGCAACAACCAAAGGTGGATCAAAGGCAGAAGAAGCAGAGTACTACCTATGTCCGGGATCCAAAGTACCTGCGCAGCAAAATGTCCCAGCAAGTGAAACAAGTGTGGGTGCGGAAAGGCGAACACCCGGTTGCACTCAAGCCAACCACACGGGCAAAGCCTCTTATTAGTAACCAACAACACGACACTAATAAGAAGTCTTTCGGAAATTCTTCTGCTAACGTGAAATCTATTTGGGTGCCCAAGAAGTCGATGAAGGCTAGCCCACAATCAAGACAAATTTGGGTGCCTAAGGCTTGCTTGCGGGCGCAAATAGCTACGCCGAAGCCACAACCTATACAGCATAACCCATTCACTCGCACAACCGGCATCCACTCGTTTTCAACACTCACGAATACACCAAGGCCCATGAGCACGAACAGAATCATTTGTAAATGGGTCCCTAAAAGGCCTCATGTTCAAGCTGACACACCTATAATGTTCTCTAGCGTCTCTACAAAACCAAGAGAAAAACCCATCCACTGCATTTGGCAGCTTAAGACCTGTAATAAACCCCCCGACCCCAACTTGTAAATTCACCCCCACTTACTAACTGCATTAGTCTCCTAGGAATACCCAAGCATTAACTACACACACTGTCTTCGTGCACTTACTAACCACTAACTCACCATCTACCTCATGTTAATGTTGTAACGGGGACAACAACGGATTTATTCTGTCCATTACGATGTTAACACATGATTCTATATTCTCACAGAATCAGAAGGCAAGCAGTAAAATGGCAGAAGCGACAGGTTCGGGCTCACAAGTAGGGATACTTACTGCAGGAATTGATGTGGATAGTCTACCTGTGGATGTGCCACCAACTGAACGACCAGTGGAGCTGCAGCACCTTCAGCAAATCCCGGTGCCGGATCCACCCACAGGGATCACAGAAAGAGTCCATGCCAATTCTCATTGGTTCAATGGCATGCCAGGTCCATTAGGAGAGGCCAAGTATATATGGGAGTCAAAGTGCGAGTATGACAGATCATGGGTTCGATTCCAATTTTTCTCCAAGGAGTTCGAGACTTTACAGAACACTGAGGATCTCCAGACCATATGGCAACGAGCAGGGCTGGCAGAATACTTTGAAGCCCCACTACCTAAACCAGATCTCCTCCGATGTTACTATTTGGTCTCCACATTACAAGCTAATGAAGAAAAGGACAAACCCGGATCATTTGTTCTTCCCTCCTTGCTGGGCAACAACGAGTTGAAGAGGTTTGAACTTACTGTGGAGTTGGTAAGCGACGCTTTGAATATGCACGGCACGCATGTACCCTCTGAAAAGGATGCTCTTGTTCCCACTAACATGAAGGATAGGAAACTATTGAAGCTTAAAGACATGGCAGCACTCACACCAAACGTGTCCATCCCTCTCCGCATGTGCATGCAACATTTCGCCTTTCCCGGCCAAGACCGCTTCACACAACCACACAAGAGAATCTGGTTCGCTCTCTACTTAGCGGAAGCAGGTGCGTTACCCATTAAGCTACCGGTATGGATTATAGATCAATTGTATGAAGCAAACAAACGGTCTTCTAGGAAATTAGTGGTGAACGGATGCTGTGCAATCACACGCATTATTTACCGGTGCCTAGCATACGATGTTCCCATTGAACGTGCCTTAACTTGGGCACAATTACAAATGTTTAAGAAGCTCAAGACGTCCACACATCAATCCAAGCGCATGAGGGGTGCGATCCCTTGTGTCCAGACAAGGGAAGTTCTTACTACTCCTGAGGTATCGCCACGAAGGGAGACCACTGTACCTCCCTTTACCATTAGGATACCCAGGTCGGGATCTGAAACTACGACACAAGCTACCCCATCGGCTCCTCCTGTTCCACCTGAATTCGAATTTGCTGCCACTGGAGATGCTGAAGGAATGGACCCCCAGGACTTCGAAGCATTCCTACAAAGTACACAATTCTCTGATGTGGAGTTTTATTCAGATGCAGAGGAACAAGGCACATCCTCACGAAGAAGAAGAAAGTCTACAGACGGTCGACATGTACATTGGAGTGACGCTCAGCAAGGTCAACAACAAGGACACCTAGAAGAAGAAGGAGCGTATGAAGAGGAGACCACTGAAGCCCCAGCCTATACAGCAGAACTCCGAAGGCTGTATCAGATTATGGAAAGAGTGGGATCGCAACAACTACTCACCGAACAGAGTAGCAGAGTACTCATGACTCAATTGTTGGAAGAAGCAGGAGTTGACTCAGAGTATAGGGAAGGTCTCTTATTGATGGCAGAAACATATGGGGTAGTGGAGGCAGTGCGCACTGCCATTCGGAGGTCTCCAGTTCAATATGATCCACGAAGGTTCCAGACACGACCACGCTCAGGTAAGAATATCCAGATTCCCATTACAACTGCAGAAGAGCCAACTATTACATCTGAACCTATCAGGACAACCTCCCAAGCAACCGAAACGGCTAGCCAAGAGCACCCAGTCACCCATGAAGAGTCCACAGAGCCACAACCACCCACACCCCCACCCTCGCCCCCTAGAGCAGAAACAGTGGAAATCACCTCGACCACTCAACCCACCGAACCAACCTTCATCTTCCGTACTCCCATCTCTAGTTCCTCCCTATTCTCTACCACTGATAACCCAATCTTTGAAGCAACCCCCATCACTACACAATCCACCGAACCGCTCCTAGAGCCTGCCCTAGGGCAACCATCCCCCATGCCCTCAGCCATAGGTCATCCTGACCCTAGATCCACATTCATGGGTTTCCCTGCTACCACGCAACCCTTCGCGCCCTCCTCAAATTTACGACCTCAACCCCCGACCTCTCTCTCTCCATTTCTACAATCCCTCCATGACCTCCTTGCTAGAACTTTTCAACCAGGGTCTCAACCATTTCCTTTCTTTTCAGCTCCCCACCCCACTTCTCATCTATTCACCACTTCCACACACACACCACCTACCATTCCAATGTATATGGCAGACCCCACACTCGCACCCACTCCTGAAGGTATGGACATTTCACCACCCACGGCACCTCCCCCCACGATTCCACCTCCTCCCATTCCCCCTCCACCAATTTCACTCACACACACGACTTCCATAGACACATCATTCACTGTTCCCCTTCCCCAATTCCCTTCCCATGCATCTCCCACTGTAAACACCACCCACTCATCTATAGGAAATGCATTGGACACCATGCTGGCTTGTATATCAAATTTAAGGACAGATTACATTCAGCTCCAGCAACAGAACGAACGCCTGCACGAGCACTCAGAGACACTACAGCACCGCCTCGCGGCACTAGAGGAGGAAAATGCTCGCCTCCACACACAGTTCCAAACTCTCCAAGAAGCTCATGGCATATTGGAGGTACAGCTACAGAACACAGATCAGGAAGCGATACAGGTGGTAGAAGGTCACCTACGGACACAGCTGGAACGCAACTCAAAACTTCAGCGAAATATGGCTCTACTCAAACGCCATCTTGCAGCCGCTCAGGAAGAGAATAGACGCCTGCAAATACAAAATCAAGAAAACCTGGAGGCAGCTATTGAGAGCACACCGGGGGCACCCATCAGCCCATCCAAGTTTCAGGCAGTGACCCCCGATAATATCAAGATCATATTGGAAGACTATGCCATGCTGCTTGAAGCACATGATAAGCTATCGGAGGAACTAGGACAATTGAAGCAGAAACACCAAAAAGGACCAACAGCAACCTCTCCCACCACCCCCTCCGCGGCTTCACTTCTCACAGACTCAGAGGCCATAAAAGATCTCCAGAAACAGGTCACTGAATTGCAAACACGTCTACTACAATATGAGAGACCACCTTCCCCTCCAGAGGCTCCCACTGACGAAGAAGTAGTGCACATTCCTGTGGAACAAACGTTTGACGAAGAATACGATCCACAACCATTCCCAGGAGGCCAACAAACAGAAGAAGCTCAGGACACATTCGAGGCACCACGGCCTCCATGGCTACGTCAAGTGGAGGAAATCGGGAGTTCGCACGAAGAGCGCACAGTAGTGCAAAATCAGGCCATGAGGGTCATAGAGGAAACTGTGCTACAATCGGCTTACTTCAAGAACCTGTCATCGAGACGCCTGATCCTCTCATCTGAACTCCAATACAGGCCGTATTATATTATCTTGGCTGATTATAATGCAGAAATACAAAGAGTCACGGGTCAAATTCCTACCTTTGCGACCCAATTTCAACCCGAAGACCTTCCTCCAGAGGTGCAAAAAGGCAAAATTCGTCAACCCACCTGGCGGCAGAAACTTCTAGAGACATATCCAGAAATGCTACGCACATGGAACAACGCGCCTTTACACCTCCTATACAATCCATGCTACGGTCCAGTCCCACGCCGCAGGTCTTGGAAGGCATTCAATATCAAGGTACAGAACAACGCGCAATGCAAGGAATGGCTGAACTACCCGTACATTGCACCACCACAGGGACCACCGTCGGTAGCATATATGATGGGAACCATTCGCCACTGGATGCCGCGCTTGAAGCCCATGCAAGATGTAGCAGCGCAAATGATGCTTAAAATCTTAGATATGATGCAGGTAGTCCTGAAAACTTTTAGAAATGCAGCCGCACCACAGGTACGTCTCCCGTGGTTCAGCAATGGAAATTATGACTTGGTGTATGACATGAGCACCACCCCCAGTATTCATGTGGCTTACGCCTGGCACGCGCGCATCAAATACCTCCCTGCCTGTTACAAACAGACCTTTGAAGAAATGTTCAGATCAGGTTTCTGGGAGTATCACTCGGAGATTTTCGCACCGAAGCCAACACATCTGCTCCAACTTTTTGCTTGTGAACAAGCAATGTACTCTGAGTACTACACCACCCCGCAACCAGAGGCCCCTGGTGCAATAAATTGGGATGCATTGGAAGCTGATCTAGCAAGAGGCTTAAGGATAGGAGAACATGAACTGGCCACCAATGTCATCCAATACTATATCGACCACCCGAGAGAACAAAGGTCTGTCAGGGGCGACAGACGCTAGGAAGGGGGGCGTGTTGGCATACGAAGCAACAGAGGAGTCAGGCATACGAAGCAACAGAGGAGTCATGCACAATACGGCAACAAGGCCAAATCATTTTTTTCCCATGGATTATTTACAACTCAAGTGATTTTAATCACTACACAAACATTGTAAATCCCGTTTTTGGTAAAATAGACTCCATTTTGTGCAAGCCGAGGAGTCCTCGAGCTTGAGGAGTATTAGAACTAGGGACATATCAATTTTCATAATTTTTAGACTCTGTTTGAGCCCTCAAATAGACTCTAGAACCTAATTTTTAACTAGGCCGGACACTAGGTCTGGACAAGACCAAAGCTAGTTAGAAAACTATAAAAAGAGCTAGAGAGCTCATTTTTGGGGTTAGATTGTTTGTGAATTGAGCTTATGTAAGAGACCATTTGATTAATGCAAAGAACTCCATTGTTCCTCTCCTTGTTCTTGCCTTGTGTGCGCGTGTGTGTGTATGTGTGTGCATGCTTGTGTGCTTCTCACTCACGCACTTGTGCCTTCACTTGCTCATAGTCTTCATACTATTCCTCACGTCTCCATGGATTGACAATTATGAGGTGAACCTTCTCACGTTGGTACTCACCATTGTGCTAGAGTGACAATCATCAATGGATGTTGCGCACTGACTAGAATTGTATATATGTGCTTAGCATATGACTTGCCGATTGAGCGAGCATTGACAAGTGAGGAGCTGAAAGCATTTAAAGGAACAACGAAGAAAGCTAGGAAGCCTAGCAAAGGAAGAGCAGGAAAGTGAATGAGAGGAACTATCCCCTGCCTTCAGGTGCCAGAATCACCCTCACCACAACCCTCTCCTGAACAGTCTCCTACTGAACCCCTTGTACAACCCATTCGCATAAGGTTATCAAGACCAGTTACAACGGAGGGCACTACCAGCACAGTCACTACTCAACAAGCCACAGTCCCAGGACCTACCACCACTATAGCAGAAGTTCCCACCACTATTGGTGCGGAAGCTTTCTCTTTTCCGATACCCCATTTAGAAGCAGAACAAGCAGATACCACATTTGATTTTGAGATGCAGGATGTATTTTCAAATGAATTTCTGTTTTCAGAAGGCCAGATCTTCTCTCAGGAATATGAAAGGCCCAGCTACCCTACCACACCGCGAGATCAACCACAAGGACAAGTAGTGTCTAGTTCCAAGGAAGAAAGAACGGAAACCGACGAAGATGAAGGCAATGATGAAGCCAGCCAGGGCACTCATGAATCCCAAGAACATGTGCAAACAGACGAACAAGGACAACAAACCGACACCCAAGGTGACACGAGCACACACGAAGAAGAAACCTTCGAAGCAGCAGCTTATACACTGGCCATCAAAAAGTTATACCGTACTATGGAAAAGGTTTGGGCGCATAAGAAGTTGACTGACGAAGAGAGCTAAAACCTCATAGAACAAGATCTTGTCTCGGGCGGGTTCGAAGAAGTATACATCAGAGGTTTCAGAGAGCTTGTCAAATTATTTGGACCCACTGAAGCCTTAAGATATTTGTAGAGAAAACCGCTACCGCAGTATGATCCTCGCAGAATCCGCCTACTAATCAAACCGGGCGAATACATTCACGTACCCACCGGCGGTCAGTCGTCAGAACAGGCCAGGGAAGCACGTCTCTTCCCTGAAAGCTCATTGGCAGAGGACACCATTATCGTCGACTCCCCACCCCGTACTACCGCTGTACATACCACCACAGTCGTCGAAGTACCGACCACCCCAATCGCTCCTCCATCACCTCCCATCCATCCAGTCTCCCCCATACACCCCCCTTCTCCCAGAACAACATCCTCCTTCTCCGTGGAGTAACAGAAGTCGTCCTTACGCCCATTCATCCCACAATTCTCGCACCCACTCAACCCAGTCTACCCCCTAACACATCCACCTTTCTATCCAACC
Source organism: Ceratopteris richardii (assembly GCA_020310875.1). Lineage (NCBI taxonomy): Eukaryota > Viridiplantae > Streptophyta > Polypodiopsida > Polypodiales > Pteridaceae > Ceratopteris > Ceratopteris richardii. The sequence goes on along the minus strand of CM035416.1, from coordinate 116,062,511 downwards.
CATTTCTCCATCCATCTTTTCCATCCTTCCCCACACCTCCAAGACCCCTTTTCCCATCCCCACCTCCATTAACCTTCTCCCCAGTCTCACCTCCCCGACCCACCGTAACCCCTCTTTCCCCTTTCCACCAAGCCGTCCAAGACAACCCCTCGGTAAATTATTCTTCGACCTTTGTAAATCCTGTATTTACACCCACACACTTACCCACGATCACACCACTATTCACAGTCACGGCACTAGACACCACATCCAGCGATATGGATATATCACCCCCCACTGCACCTCCACTCACTTCATTTGTGGCACCACAATATTTAAGCACACCACAATTTTCCACAATCACCACAGCATCCACTTTCCCACCCCCATTTCCCGTTCCCTTTGCATCTACACCCACTGCATCTTCACTTAGCACACCATTAATATTATCACCCACCATAGACACAGCATTTCGACAGATGTTCACGTGTATGACGCAAGTAAGAGATGAGTTCACATCTCTTGGCAATAAGTATCAGCAGCTGCAGAGGACAACCAACGACTTACAGTCGCAGCTTAATTCATTGTCGATTGAGAATGCCTCATTGAATACTCGATACCAAGAATTACGCGAGGCACACCACAAACTGGAAGTAGAAAGTGAAGAGAAAGCCAAAGAGGCCACTGCTGATCTTGACAATTTGTTAAGGGCCCAGACAGTTTGCAATGCGACGCTTACACGGAACATGGGCTTACTCCGAAGACATCTAGCAGCAGCAAAGGAAGAGAACCAGCTGCTACAAGAGCAGAACAGAGAAAATTTAGAAGCTGCTCTCGATCATCCAGACCAACCATTAAGTCCTAGCCGGTTCAAAGCAGTGCCCTCCGAATCAATGAAAATGTTGCTCGATGATCACATCAGATTGCTCGATGAATACGATCGAATGAACGAAGAATATCAGAAGCTGAAAGAAGATCATAAACTACTCTAGCTCAGAGCACTTGCAACACAAGGACTACCAGCTCCTGCGGACCCATCCCCTGACATCCTAGAGGAACTCAACGCATTACGGGCCCAGGTATCTACTCTTGAATCGCGGATAGCTATATATGAAGCACCACCAAGGCCAGATTCCCCACCAGAGCTCTAAGCTGATGAAGAAAATGTAACTATTCCGGTGGTGGAAACCTTTGAAGAAGCCTATGAGCCACAAACCCATCCCAGGTGGATGAGTCACGGCTGAAGGCCAAACGACTTACAAACTTCCTACTCCCGCATGGATGAAGACAATTGAAGAGCTTGGAACCACCCACTCTGCACGAGTAGAGGCGCAGTTGCACACAATGGCAATGATTGAGGAAAGAATTCTACAGTCGCCCTACTTTGCTCATTTGGCCCCGTGCAAATATATATCAGGGCATGAATTACAGTACAAACCGTATTTCATGTTAATGGCAGAATATCAGTTAGCCATAGAGAAAGAAACAGGCAAGAAACCATCTCACGCTACTCAATTTGAACCTGAGGATTTGCCACTGGATGCGCAGCAAGGCTAGATCTATCAACCAGATTGGCGTAAAGATCTTTTACAAGAATATCCTGAGATGATGAGTACTTGGGTTAAGGCACCACTACACTTAAAATACAACCCATGTTGGGGACCAGTGCCATGTCGCCGTTCCTGGAAGGCATTTGCGATTAAGATACAAAACAACAAGCAATGCCAGGATTGGCTAAACTACCCATACTTCAGGCCACCTACAAGACCACCCACAATCGGATACATGATGGCCACGATTCGTCACTGGCTCCCTCGCTTGAAACACATGGACGTAGCGCACATGACTGTCAAAATCTTTGACATGATGCAAATGGTTTTCAAAGTCTTCCGTCGTGTAAAGGCACCTCATGTAAACACCCCGGGCTTCAAGCATGGCAATCTAGATCTTGCATACGATATGAGTACAACGCCATTGCTACGGGTGTGTTACGCCTGGCATTGCAGAATCAAATACTTACCGGCATGCTACAAGCAAACCTTCGAAGAAATGTTCACAACCGGTTTTTGGGAATACCATTCAGAAGTGTTCATCAACAGGCCAACCCACCTATTGCAGCTATTCGCCTGTGAACAGATGGTTTATTCCACACATTATCGACTCCCACCACCCGATGAACCACAACCAATTGATTGGGAGAAACTCGAGGCAGATTTGGCCTGAGGCATTCAGATATCAGAACACATCCTCGCTCAAGACCTCCTACAGAACTACATCCGACAGACCAAACAACAAGGTTCTGTCGAGGACGACAGAAGCGAGAGGGAGGGGGGTGTTGGCAGTAGCCAGAGGCACAGAAGCGAAAGCATGTAAAGACAGAGCAGGGAGCCAGCCGAATCAATTTTTCAAAGATTTATGTTTTATAAATATTCTTCAAAACCTCCAATAGTGATTTTCATCACTATTATAACATATCTAACATAGAAAAACCCTTTTTGTAATCCATAGCTCCATTTTGTGCAAGCCGAGGAGTCCTCAAGCTTGAGGAGCTTAGGTAGAATGAGCGTATCAATTTTGGTTATTTTTAGACGTCGTTTACCCCTTCAAATAGCGCATAGGACCTATTTTTTAACTATGCCGGTCACTAGATGTGAAACCGGTCAAAACTAGTCTAGAATCTATAAAAAGAGCTAGAGAGCTCATTTTTGAAGTTACTTAGTGTAGTTAGTGTGAGCGTAGAGCTACTTTGAGCTTGTAATTGAGATCTTGAGCAATAGAGTTGATTTCTCACCTTCCATTGTGTCTTGCTTGTCTCTTCGTAGTGTGTGTGTATGTGTGTGTGCATTTCTATGCTTCTCACCTTCACTCTCACTTCATCTCACATTCACGATCTTCATATCACTCCTATCTCTTCCGCGGATTGACATTAAGGAGCTGGAGCTTCTTAACGTGGTTCTCACCATCGTGCTAGAGCAACATAAGGGCATGAAGCTAATAAGACAAGGACTAGGGAGAGAACACTATAACCATCTGTCAACACACAGATACCCCATGACCATTTTCCAAACAAAGTCAGTTACTCATCCTAGCATAGTGGATAGGATACCATTCATAACAGTCATGCTAGAGCACAGCAACCCTTGCCAAGAGCTCAGGGCTTTAATTGATTGAGGTGTTGCGACTAGTCCCATTAGATGGTCCCACTATAAGGACTCAAGAATAGAAATGCTGCCAATTGAGGCATACCTCATAGGGCTAGGAGGCATGGAAACCCCTTGCATGGGCAAGGTGGACCTTCCTATCTGCATACACAAAGTGACCATGATAGTGAAGCTCCTAGTGTGCCATGACGATGACCTGATAGAACCCCTAATCCTTGGCCAAGATTGGTTATACGATCACTCAGTGGACCTGAATCTTAGACAAGGGCCCCTGCAGGTTGGAACCTTAAACCAGCAGCGAGTGATACCACTTGACTTCCCTAACAACACTCCCCCTGATGAAGATGGACATGTATCATACAAAACGGAGACATTGAAGTGCCAAAAGATTTTCGGATAGATAGGTCAAAATACATCAACATCAACCCATGTAGGGGCAGAAACGGAAGACCTTCCTTCCGAAGAATGTCAATAGATTTTCCCCTGGTCTTCCTGCAAACTAGAAGGGGTTACCACCCAACAAATGGGACAAATGGGGACCATCAGTGGTCAGGTGGAGTGCATTAGTGGACAAATGGGCACAATAGCCTCCGGTGTCCCCTCCTCCACACTTACTGTAGACTAGCCTAGATCGGTGGTACAAAATGCCTCACTTCCTAATGGGCAAGTTTTGCAATCGTTGGACCTCCCTTCTTTTCCAAAGCAGAGTGTCAACCCGACCTCTCACCCCTAATCACAAAGGAGTCAACCACGACTTAGGAACCCAAATCAATGACCATACCAGACGACACAAAGATGGAAGCAGTATCAGCATCACAAAGCAAGCAGCACGAGACAAATATGGGTGCCAAAAGGACAGAAATCACAAACAATTTCCAACAATGTAGACAACGACAAGAAGTTTCAGCAGAATGACAAGCAATATTCAACATCTCCTCGACCTTCTTCTACCTCTATAAAGACCCGAAAGATCTGGATCGCCAAGAAGTACCTCTCAAATTGACCTTCACCCACGTAGATATGGGTACCCAAGCATTGTATCATAGCTCAAACCTCAAGCCATGTAACATATAACCCTTTGAAATCTCTTCACCCATCGACACCACAATCACCCATATCACCTTTTGTACCTCAGCAGAAGAATACCACCCACTCAGCAACCCTTAGGAAATGGATACGGAAACGTATCCAAAAGCCTTCTCATGATCCATTGTACAACATAACCCCCATCCTAACTAACCACTTCCATTGTAATAATTCACTCATGATTAAACCTTGTATAAATTCACCCACACTAACCCACCATCAATTATAATAAGTTTTCATCTCAAGAAATGTATGCATTATCTAAAGCATGTAGGTGTCTAGAGACCTGCATTAGTTTAGCAAACAATCATTCCATAAACCACCTCACAACACTCAGCTACACGAGTTACACATCGATTATGGAAAGGGATTGCGGTCTCACCTTATTGGGATCATGATTAATTTCCATACTAATGTGCTAATCTTTTGTAGTAGATCTGTTTTGCATTCATCTCGCTCATCATGCAGACTGAAGGACCTTCTGCAACTGGCCCCAGTGCGTCGATGGTCAATTTTGGCAATTTACTGGTTGAGCCATATCCTATGTTACAACTACCAGAGTTTCAGGGATTCCCAAGACCAATGCCGATAGATGATCCTCCTATGGGATACACTGAAAAAGTGCATAGCAATTCTCATTGGTTCCAAGGTCTAGTTGGACCCTTATCAGACGCAAACTTTATCTTTGATGCCATGCTGAGTTTTGACAATATCAAGTGGGGCAGGTATCAATTCTTCTAAAGAGAATTTAAAGAGCTCCAGAATTCCGAAGAGTTAAAGCACATTTGGGCTAGAGCTAGTTTTATGGAATATTTTATTGATCCATTGCCCAAACCTAACTTTTATAGATGCTACTAATTGGTGACTACACCTCAGGCCTCTGAGAACAAGGACTTGCCTGGTACATTCATTCTTCCATCTTTGGTAAATGATCCTCCTTATAAGAAGTTTTATCTTTCAAAAGATCTCATTCGAGCTGCGATTAAGATCCACGGGACTCACACGCCGACAGAGTGGAAAAACATTATTCCAAAGCCCATGAAGTGTGGTGATGTTTTGAAGTGGGCGGATATTTTGGCCATTACACCGGAACTATCTAAGCCATTACACATATGTATGGAACATTTTGCATTTCTAGCCCAGGATCGCTTCACCATTCCTCATAAACGCATCTGGTTTGGATTATATCTAGCATGCATTGGGCCCCAAACCATCAATCTGGCTAGTTGGATTATCGAGCAGTTGTATTTAGCTCAGCAGAGATGGGAAAGAAAGAATGTCATCCACGGATGTTGCACGCTTACTAGAATTGTTTACATGTGTTTGGCATATGATTTTCGCATAGAACGCACAATGACTAGTGAAGAATTGAAAGCATTCAAAGGAACCACCAAGAAGGCCAGGAAAGCTAGCAAAGGACGGGCACGCAAGCACATGTGCAGTTCTATCCCATGCTATACAACCGTCTCCAATGGAACCCCCCACACCTATACAGCCCATTTGTATATGCCTTTCATGACCTATTATTACAAAAGGTACTACTAGTGCAGTGACTTCTCAAGCAACCACCATTCAGGAACCCACCACTACAGCAAGTGAACTTCCCACCACCATCGGTGCGGAAGCCTTCACTTTTCCTATACCTAACTTGGAGGCAAAACCAATGAACACCACCTTTGGTTTTGAAATGCATGATGCTTTCTCTAGTGAATTCCAATTTTCAAAAGGGCAATTTTTCTCACAAGAGTATGAACAACCAACTTACCCGACCACACCCCCCTAATCAACCACAAGACCAAGTAGTCTCTAGCTCAGAAGATGAAAGAATAGAAACTGACAATGAGGATGGTAATGATGAAGCCAGTCAGGCTAGCCACGAATCTCAAGAGGACATGCAAAATGATGAGAAAGAGTAGCAAATAGAAGCTCACGATGACATAAGTACCCATGAAGATGACACATTTGAAGCTACCGCCTACACTTTGGCAATCAAGAAACTATATCGCACTATGCAGGCAATCTCGACATGCAGACAACTATCTGAAGCAAAAAGTCAAGCAATTCTCAAACAAGAACTGGCTACTGAAGGTTTCGAAGAAGATTTCATTCAAGGCTTCTGGGAATTAGTTAAATTAGTTGGGACCAATGAAGCACTCTGTTATTTGCAGAGGAAACCACTACCAAAGTTTGACCCACAACGCATCCGTTTATTCTCCAAGTCAGGTCAGTATATTCGCATACCAACAGATGCTCAATCTTCACACCATGTCAGGGAAGCTTGACTTATTCCGAAAGACCCTCTTGAAGAAGCAACCATCATCATGGACTCCCCGCCTCATCCTTCTACTATAACTACCACTACCATCGTCGAAGTACCCACCACACCACCCGCTCCTCTTTCACCTCCCACCCCTCCAATTTCTCCTATACACACCACCTCTCCTTGATTGTCCATGTTCATTGCAAGTATTGTAGCAGAAGCCCCCATTGCCTCAACCCCGCAAACTCTTCCTGCAACCCTCCAACCCATCCTTCCCCCTTTTTCTCCCACCATTCCACCCAATCCATTTCTCACTCCATCCTTTCCTTCTTTTCCCATCCCTCCAAGGCAAATATTCCCATTTCCCCCTCCAATGACCTTCTCACCCATCTCCCCTCCCTGCCCAACTATCTTTCCTTTATCCTCCCCTCTCCACCAAGCAATACGTGAAACCCAATCTGTAATTTATTCATCCACCTTTGTAAATCTATTGTTCACACCCACACATGCACCCACCATCACACCACTCTTCATAGTCATTGCACTCCACACCACGTCCAGCGACATGGACATTTCACCACCCACTGCACCATCACTCGCCTCATCTATTTCACCACCCCACTTAGACACATCACACTTCTCCATGGTTACCACTGCATCCACTTTCCCACTCCCCTTTCCCCTTCCCTTTGCATTAACACCCACACCCACAACATCTTCACTCACCACACCATTAATATTATCGCCCACAATCGACACCACTTTCCGCCAGATGTTTTCTTGCATGACACAAGTTAGAGATGAATTTGCATCTCTCGAAACCAACTACCAAGCACTGCAGAAAACAATTACAGAGTTACAGGCACAATTAAACTCTTTATCCATCGAGAATGCCTCCCTTAATGCGCGTTATCAAGAGCTATGTGAGGCCTATCATTCCCTCGAACTAGAAAGTGAACAGAAGACGAAGAAAGCCATTACCAATATCGACAACCTATTACGGGATCAAACAATATGAAATGCTACTCTCACTCAAAATATGGGATTGTTATGATGCCACCTCGTAGCAGCCAAGGAAGAGAACTAGCAATTGTAGGAGTAGAATAGAGAAAATCTTGAAGCCGCTTTGGATCACCCAGATGAACCACTGAGTCCCAGCCACTTTAAAGCAGTACCCTCTGAATCTATGTAGATATTATTAGAAGATCATGCACGACTCTTAGAGGATTATGATAACATGAATGAAGCATATCAGAAGCTACAAAACAACCATAAAGTGCTACTGTTGTGAACACCTACGCAACAACCACAACCAGCTCTTGAAGTCACCTCTCCAGTGATTCTAGAGGAACTCAATACTTTACGCGCTCAGGTACTTACTCTTCAAGTGCAGATTGTTGCTTTCTCTGAGCCCCCCAGGCCTGATTCCTCACCTGAACTCCCGAATGATGAAGAAATTGTGTCTATCTCGGTGGAGAAAACTTATGAAGAGGCCTACGAACCACAACCCATCCTAGGCGGACATGTCACGGTCGAAGGCCAAGACACTTTTGAACTCCCTACACCCGCATGGATGAAGTCAATCAAAGAACTTGGAAAGATCCACTCTGCACAGGTGGAGGCACAATTACATGCCATGGCTATGATAGAGGAACGCATATTACAATCACCTTACTTTGCTCATCTGGCCCCTCAAAGGTATATCTCAGGCCATGAGCTTCAATATAAACCATATTTCATGCTGATGGCAGAATATCAATTTGCAATTGAAAAGGAGACAGGTAAGAAACCATCCCATGCCACTCAGTTCGAGCCTGAGGACCTGCCACCAGAAGCACAGAAAGGTGAAATCTTTCAACCAACTTGGTGTCAGGAGTTGCTACAAAAATATCCAGAGATGATGCACACATGGGTCAAAGCACCTTTGCATTTGAAGTACAACCCATGTTGGGGACCTATGCCAAGACACGGCTCTTGGAAGGCATTCGTGATCAAAGTTTAGAATAACAACCAATGTGAGGACTGGCTTAATTATCCTTATTTCGCTCCACCCCACGGACCCCCTAACCTCGGCTACATGATGACCACCATTCGCCATTGGCTCCCCCGCTTATACCGCATGGATGATGTGGCATCAAATATGACTGTCAAAATATTTGATATGATGTAGACAATATTTAAGATCTTCTGCCGCATCAAAGCACCACATGTCAACACCCCGGGATTTGAGCATGGTAACCAGGAATTAGCATATGCTATGAGCACTACACCGTCGCTCCTAGTGTGTTATGCTTGGCATTGCCGAATCAAGTACTTATCTGCATGTTATAAGAGGACATTCGAAGATATCTTCACAACCGGCTTTTGGGAGTACCATTCGGAGGATTTTATAAGCAGGCCCACAGACCTACTTCAATTATTTGCCTGTGAACAACTAGTGTACTCCACACACTACTGACTTCTGCCTCTCGATGAACCTCAGCCCATAGACTGGGAAAAACTTGAAGCTGATCTTGCAAGAGGTATTCGCATCGCGGAGCACACCCTTGCTCACGACCTCCTACAAAACTATATCATGTAAAACCCACAACAAGGTTCTATCAGAGATGACAGATGCGAGCGGGAGGGGGTGTTGGCAGTAGCCAAAGGCATAGATGACGAGGAAGCATGTGAAGGTAGACTACCAAGAAGTTGTGGGGAGCCAAGCAGTTTATTTTTTCCAAAGAAACATGGTTTATATTACTTTTCTCAAAACCCCCAACAATGATTTTCATCACTCTTGTACCATATGTATCATAGAAGCACACATTTTTGTCATTAAATGCTCCCTTTTGTGCAAGCCAAGGAGTCCTCGAGCTTGATGAGCTTAGGTAGAACAAGCATACCAATTTTGGCTATTTTTAGATCTCGTTTAGACCTTCAAATAGTGCCTAGAACCTATTTTTTAACTATGCCGATCACTGGATGTGAAACCAGTCAAAACTAGTCTAGAAGCTATAAAAAGAGTTAGAGAGCTCATTTTTTAGGTTGGTTAGTGTGAGATTTGAGCTATTTTTTGAGCTTCTAATAGTTATCTTGAGAAATAGAGTCTATTTTCCTATCTTCCATTGTGTCTTGCTTGTGTCTTGCTTGTCTCTTCCTTATGTGTGTGTGTGTATGTGTGTGTGCACCTCTATGCTTCCCACCTTCACTCTCACCACATCTCGTGTTCACGATCTTCATATCACTCCTATCTCTTCCGCAGATTGACATTAAGGAGGTGGAGCTTCTTAACATGGTGCTTACCATTGTGCTAGAGAAACAAAGATCTAAAGGAGGACCTACACAAGAGGAGATAGAGAAACTCACAGTTTGGTGTGTAAGGGATGCTCAAGCAAGTTCATACATACTAAATGCTATCTTTGATTTTCTATTACCACATATTAGAGGATGCAAAACATCTCAAAAGACTTGGGATGTACTTGAGATCTTTTTCTCAGATAGCACCAAGGCTAGAAAAAACCATCTTTGGAATGAGCTCAACCAAATAAGAAGACACCTAAACAAACTATCACATAGTTTTTGACCAGGGTTAAGGAATTTGTAGATCAATTAGCATTCATTGGAGAGCTGATTGAAGAAGAGGTCATCATGAGCAGATTCTAAATGGAATTAGAAGTGATAAGCAATGGCAATCCTTCACCACAGCTTATGATATCATCATTGATTTATAAACCCCAAATTTCAAAATATTCCTTGGACAAATCTTCAACCAAGAGACTAACAATAATATGAAGGAAGGTAACTCTTATCACAGTAATACTACAAGTACTCTTTATGCAGATAAGAGAGACAAGAAGCACAAAGGCAAGAAGAAGGAAGATGATGAAGAAGGGACCCAAGACAACTATGCAAGCAAGAGCAAGTGGAAAGGGAAGAAGAAAGGAGCAAAGCATGAAAAATGAAAAGGTCAAAATGTTCAATCTTGTGCCATCTATGAGAAGACCAACCACACCACTCAAAATTGTTGGTTCAATGGAAGGACTCAAAAAGGAGGTGGAATAGATGGATTTGGCAACACTAGAGGCAAAGGTGGACACAACTTCAACAACAACAATAGAAGTCAAAATAGAAGGGACTTCAACAATTACTCAGAAGATCAACCACATGAAGGCTCATTGCTTCTAATGAATCTAAGCCACAAAGAAGGTAAAGAAGATGAGCATTTTTTCTACATAGATTCAAGATGTTCAGATCATGTTGCAAGCAACATTTGTCTTCTATCTGACTTGGAAAGCTCAAAGCATAGACATGAAGTTGAAATAAGGGATGACATTAAGCACGATGAGGAGAAGATTGGTAATGTCAAAGCTTCCAATGGTAGGGCAAACATTCTAAGTAAGGTTCTCTATGTACACACTATCAGTAAAAACCTAATTAGTGTAGGCCAAAGAGTTGAAAAAGGCTTGAAAGCTAGGTTCACCCAACATCGAGCTTTTGGGGATACCCATGTCAAGGCTTCAAAACGATAGCTAGAGGTGAGAAGCATGATAAGCTTTTTACTTTTGAAGTAGGAGAAACCAGGAATGTAGCTCTATTCAACTTTGGGTCTCAAACCCTAAGTGAGCTTGAAGTGTGGCATAAGAGACTTGCTCATGTGAATGAAAGAACCTTGAAGGATATATGCAGGGTCCAAAGTGTTATAGGGTTGCCAAACATATCAAAGCAACACATGATCAACAGATGTGATGCATGTTAGATTGGGAAGGCACAAAGACAACCATTCAACCATAAAGGCTACATCCATAACCTTTTGGACTTAGTACACACTGATGTGTGGGAACCAAGTCAAGAACCTTCATTGGCAAGACCAAGGTATTATGTTTCCTTTGTTTATGATCATAGTAGATGGACCATTTTGTACTTTGTCAAGAATAAGAATGAAGTGTTTGAATGCTTCAAGAAGTACCTCGCACATGTGGAGAATATAGGTAGATCATTGAAGAAACTCAGATATGATGGAGGGGGAGAATACTTCTCCAAATAGTTTGATGAATTATTGCAAGATGAAGTCATCTAAAGGGAAGTGACTACCAAGTATTCTCCTCGATTGAATGGAATCACAAAGAGAAGAAAGAAGACTCTAGTTGGATCAGCTAGAATAATGCTTGAAGAAAAGAAGTTACCACAATATTTATGGGCAAAAGCAATCTCAACAATTGTATATATTGTGAATTTACTTCCATCCAAATCTCTTAAAGATATGACTCTTTATGAAGCATGGAATTGTAGAAAACCAAGTCTAGTTCATTGCAAGGTATTTGGTTGTTTAGCTTTTATACATGTACCTCACAAATGAGAGATAAACTTGATGAAAGGGCAATCGAGGCAATATTCATTGGCTATGATTCAACTCAGATGGTCTATAGGTTTTATAATCCTTCCACCAAGAAATTCAACACAAGTAGTGATTTTGTATTTGAAGAATACAGGTCCTGGTATGATGAAGACAAACAAAAGGTAACTCTACCATATGATCTTGATTCTGATTTCCATCAATTAGGAAGCAAGCATGAGGATCCAAGAAGTGATACAGCTGATGAGCAAGATGATATGAAAATTTTTTACAAGCTATGGAAGTCAAGATGCAAAGCAAAAATGCAAGAATGTGGAGAATGCTCCAAGCATACTACTAGAAGGTCAACAAGAGAAAAAAAGAAACCTAAAAGGTATGGATATGATTCTACATTTGTTACAAAGACTTCAATATACTTGGGAAAAGAGTCAATTTCAAAAGAACCTTCAACATATGAAGAAGAAAAAGGTAAATCTAATTAGGAGAAAGATATGAAAGAGGACATAGAAGCCTTAAAAGAAATGGATACTTGGGAGTTGGTCCCAATGCAAACTAATCAGAAGGTAATAGGTTGTAGATGGGTCTCTAAGCTAAAAATAAATTCAAATGGATCAATTTGCACGTACAAAGATAGATTAGTAGCCAAAGGATGTGCTTAAACTCATGGTATAGACTATGAGGAGACCTTCTCACTAGATGCAAAGATGACTACAGTCAAGACATTGCTAAATGTAGCTACTACACAAAATTGGAGACTACTTTGTTGGAGATAGATGTCTGCGGAAGCACGCGAACAACACAAGGAAGAAGAAGAAGCTTGGAGCACAAACACACAATAGTGAATGTATTACTAGAGAATGTAAAAAGATAAGTAGCCCATTAGGGCAATAGGCGTATATACAAGCCAGGGGAAAAAAACCTCCTAAAGAGGGAAAAAATTGCCCCAGCGGTCCTAGTGTGTTCACACACATCACTACCTAAATATATCAACAAATCCCCCTGGGAGTGATGCAATGAACAAGGAGCTGGCACTCATGTATAAGGAAGTGCCAAGCTATGTGGAAATCACTCCACAAAAGGAAGTAAGCCCAAAGCTTTGCGGAAACTTCTCCCTAGGCAGAGCCTTCATGAAAAGGTCTGCAATGTTCTCCTGCGTGGGCACATATGCCAAGCTGATCTCCCTAGAAGAAAACCTCTCCCTGACATAGTGATAATGCACCTCAATGTGCTTAGTGCAAGCATGGAACACAGGGTTCCTCGCAACTGCCAATGTGCTCTAACTGTCAGTGAAGATGGTGGTGGCAGAAGACTGGCCAACACCCAAATCATCCATAAGGTGTCTGAGCCACACACACTCAACAGTCACTGTGAAAGCTTCCCTATACTCAGCCTCACAACTGGAAGTGGCCACAGTAGGCTGCTTCTTGCTCAACCAAGATATACATGAGCTACCAAGCATGAAGCAAAAACCACTGGTGGACACACGAGTGTCATAGCAACCAGCCCAATCTGAGTCAGAAAAAGCATGCAAATCTGGCGGTAGTGATCCCCCCTTGGGATAAAACAACCCAAGTAGTCGAGTACCACTCAAGTAGCGAAAGATGCACTTAACCGCCTTCCAATGCGTGACTCCTGGGCAATGCATAAACCTGCCAAAACGTTGCAATAATGTGTCAATATATTTCGTTTGACACAAAGCCATTCCACCATCAACTTGCATAAACTGAATGCCCAAATAGTGATGCAAATGCCCCAAATCAGACATCTCAAATGAGGCATGCAAATCAGCCTTGAAATCAGCAATATGCTTCTCAATAGGACCAGTGAGCAGCATGTCGTCAACATAGACAACAATGATCAGAAGCACATCATTAGCACGCTTAACATATAAGGTGCTTTCAGTTGGACTGTTCTCAAAACCATGTGCAACCCGATAGGCATGTATCTTCTCATACCAAGCACGTGGTGCTTGCTTTAAACCATATATTGCCTTCTTTAACCTGCACACCTGGTTTTCATGCCCTTTCTGCACAAAGCCACGGGGCTGAAAAACATACACTTGTTAATGCAAGTCACCATTCAGAAATGTTGTTTTAATGTCCAACTGATGCACATTCCAACCATGATGGGCTGCAAGTGCACAAATGCTCCGAACAGCAGTCATACGGCATGTAGGTGCAAAGGTCTCATCAAAATCAATGCCTCTTTCCTACGCATAACCCTTTGCAACAAGCCTAGCCTTATACCTGTCAACTGTACCATCAGGTTTATGCTTCAGCTTGTATACCCACTTAGTGCCAATGGCCTTCTTGCCAGGAGGCAAGTCACATAAAGACCATGTACCATTTTTCATTATAGCATCATATTCAGATTGCATAGCAGCCATCCAATTTTTTGAATTCTGTGCTTCATCAAAAGAAACAGGCTCATTCTCATCACAGAGACTAGATGCAGCCATAGCATAGCAATCTGATGCAAAGGAGGCACTATGAGACCCTGAACGAGTACGATATGACAAAGGTGCATCTAATTTGCTGTCACACAAAGTTTGCACCAGCCATTTTGGCATAGTTTTTGCCTGCTCAATATCAGCTCTCTCATCAACAAGTGCATCATGTAAATCTACATCAGAAATGGAATGATCCGCATCATCATATGAAACCTGCAAAGGCTGAGAAGTTGCCTCATTAGGACCAGCACTAGACTATCCACCTGTAAAAAGAGGCATCAAAGTATCATACATGTCTTTGGAGCTAACAGATGTCTCCTTAGTACATGAAAGCAATGGCTGAATAGCATCTTCCACAAAGACAACATCACGGCTAACCAGAATGCGTTTAGTCTGTGGATGATATAGACGATAGCCTTTACTTTTAGAACTGTACCCAACAAAAATACATTTTACTGCCTTATCATCCAATTTTCTGCGATGTTGTTCAAGCACTAGTGCATATGCCAAACAACCAAAAACACGCAGATGAGCAACACATGGCTTGTGGTCATGCCAAGCCTCATATGGAGTGATAGACTGCAGTGCTTTAGTGGGACACATGTTCAGTACATATGCTGCACACATGACAGCCTCAAGCCAAAAACTATGTGGTAGAGCCTGACTCTTGACCATGCACCTCGCCATCTCCATGAGTGACATGTTCTTTCGTTCAGCAACTCCATTCTCTTGAGGTGTATACGGCACTGTACACTGGTGTTTTATCCCACGTTTAGCCAGAAATGCATTAAAATCAGAAGACATATATTCCCCCCCTCGATCAGAACGAAGGGTGCCCATTTTACATGCTGACATATTTTTAGCCAAAACCAAAAACTGTTTAAAGCACATGAACACCTCGGACTTTACTTTGAGTGGATATACCCATGCATGCCTGGAAAAATCATCAATGAAAGTCACGAAGTAAAGGTAATTTCCAAAAGAGGGTGTCTGCATAGGACCACAGACATCACTATGTACAAGCTTCAATTTCTGTGTAGCCCGAACTGAACCATCTTTTGGAAAGGAGGAATGCTGCATTTTGCCCAAAATACAGCCTTCACAAACATGTTTTCCAGGTGCCTCGAGTTTGGGCAAAGAGGACACCATTTCAGATTTCTACAAGAGTAGCAAACTAGCAAAATTCAGATGACCAAAGTGTGCATGCCAAAGCTTTGCATCTCACATAGCCTGAGAATCATTTATTGCACATGCCAAATCATTTTCAGATCTTTCATAGTCTATGAGCTTATACAGCCCACGACATAAAATGCCAAAAGCAATTATAACATCGCCATTTGACAAATCATGAACTGTACATCTGTCATCAACAAATTTCACCACCAAGCCAATCTTGGCTAATGCAGAAACTGATAACAGATTCTTCTTGATCCCTGGCACAAATAAAGCATCTGACAAAGTGAAAGAACTACCATCAACAGTAGTCAAAATGATCTTACCAACTCCCATAACAGGATAAGAGGAGTTGTTGGCACATGTAACAGTATTCCTTGTAGGGGCAGGCTCGAGTTAGAGAAGAAACTGCGCTGCGAGGTAATATGTTTGGTCACCCCACTGTCAAAGTACCAAACATCTGAGTCTACTGCAGACATGCATTGAGCATGAGAAGATGGGTCAAAACTGCAGACTGTAGTAAATGCCCATTCTTCTTCCTGCACAAGATTTGCAGACTCTGTTTTTGGTGTAGAGGCCTCTGCAACAACCATTCAAGCCTCTTTCTTCTTTGCCTCTTTAGCAGCCAGTTTTGGACAGTTCTTTATGATATGATCATTCCCTTTATAGTACTTACAAAACAATTTCTGCTTTTCTAATTTCTTCTCATCTTTATCTTCCTTCTTCGAATATGCAGAATTAGCAGATTTCTGCTTACTAGTTGAAGAGCTCCATTTTCCTTTGCCCTTCTGACTAGCCAGGAAAGCTTGATCTGCAACTCACATAATGGACCTGTTTTGCCTGGACTGATCTTCCTGCAACAGAACAGAGATGAACTCCTCAAATGACAAGGCATTTGGATTGCCTTTCATCATCAACCGAAGAGTAGAAGCAAAAACTCTAATATGAATCAAGAAGACCATTCAGAACGGTCTGCACAAGTGAGCTATCTGGTATAACCTCATCAGCAGAAATCAACTGTTCCTTCAAGTCTTTGATCTTTGTTAGGAAATTGTCCATAGAATCACCTTCATTCATGTGCTCACTCTCCAACTGTTTTCGGAGGTAAGCAACACGAGCCTCATTCCTAGCTTGGTACAATGTGGTAAGTGTACCCCAAGCATCCTTAGCTGTTCTACAAGAGCGAATATGAGGAATAATGGCACGTTTGACAGACAAAGGTATCAATGCATGTGTTTGGGCATCTCTGCCATCCCAACGAATCTGCTCTGCAATAGGTGCAGTAGAAAGAACAACACGAACAGGAATCTACGGAATAACATCTTCGACATCATCTTCATCAGCTCCAGCACCTGTATTTGCAGTACCTATAGTCAGAGGTGTAACAGGACGTCTTTCAACACCCTGCACAATGTTCCACAATCCTTTTGCAACCAATACATGTCGCATCATATATGCCCATAATGGGTAGTTGGTACCATCCAACTTATCCTCAACAACCAACATACGGAATACATCACTGCTTTCAGCCATGGCCGGTGACTAAAATACCTTGATGCAGAAAATTCAATGTATCTCAAAAAGTTGAACAGAACTGCCCCAACGAATTCTGCTAGACCTATAGCAGACTTCGAGACGCTTATACTGGCGAATAGAAACTAGTATATACCTTTGGCACAAAAAGATGAAATAGCCTGCACAAGCGCTGCGATAATGCGTTCGGAGGCCGAAACGAGCTCGGATCGTGATTTCGGCACCATAGAAAGAAGCTGTTTTGATCTCTGAAACACCCTTAATCCTCTTGAGTTTCTTTAAGACATCTTTTGGATTTTTCTCATCTCTAAAGTGTGCTAAAAAATATCATTCACATTATCATGTTTTGCAAAGCTATCAAATTTGTGTTGTGTAAACCAAGTCATGGCTTTACCTTCCAATGTAGTTGCAAAATGCATTTTTTCCACCACATCTCCTAGGTTGTTATATCTATTGACAATCCATCTAGTTTGAAATTGCCCGACATGACTATCAAGATCCTTGCTTGTCGTGCTAAACTTTGTTGCTTTCACTTGAGGGTTTCCAAGATTCACATGGTGCTTTTTCCATTAGAAATTGAGGTTGTAAAAAGCTCAGTTCTCTATTAACCTTCAGGAATTGTTGAGCAGGCTGCAAGCCCACATATATCTAGTTTGCTTTGACTAAGCTTCTTGAGGGCCCCCTTTCTCTTCTTAATCTAGGTTTGTCTCCTCTAGAGTGCCTGCTCTTAGATACCCTTGCTCCTATGGCATGACTGCACATTCTTCTCTAGTAGCCTAACCTTCATTATTCTCTTAAGTTTTAGCCAATCTCGACTCCTTCACAATTCCTTCCAATTTCACTTCTTGGTTAGCTCATCATTTTCTACACTATGTGTTGTTGAAACATGCATCATACGTAAATCTAGAGGACAAAAATTTGATCTCCTAACATTCATCTTCCTATAGTTGCATTGAGTAAGACCTAGTGGAATCAGCAACATTAGGTTATGAAAGATTTGAAGGTGAAAGTGCTGCCCAAAATAGTGATTCAAATGCAAGTGAAGAAGAGTATGAAGAGGTGATTACACCAAAGGTTGAACTAGTTGAACAAGCAATATTCAAAAGGAAATGAAAGGAGTTCTTCAAGAGCAAGGTATCCAATTCAAAGGCTGAGCTATGATAATTTTATCGCAAAGCATTTTGGATATATGACACAGGTGGTCCAAGACAAAGAACTAGATGCATATGAAGAAGCATGTACACAAAAAGAATGGTAGAAAGTTGTGCAAGAAGAGATAAAAGCTCTCAAGGACAAATGGGAGCTAGATCCAAAGGGTTAAGGTATGAAGATTGTTCCAAATAAATGGGTATTTAAAGTATAGAGAAATGCTGATGGTTCTCTAGCTAGGCATAAAGCTAGACTAGTAGCAAAAGGATTCAAGCAGACTCACAACATCAACTATGAAGAGACTTTCAACCTAGTTGCAAAAGAGATAAAAAGAAAACTTGGTGAGGAGTTTAAAATTTAAGATCTTGGTGAGATGAAATATTTTTTAGGCATTGAGGTAGTCTATAGGAAAGATGGCATCTACTTGATGCAAAGAAAGTACATGTTGAATGTTCTTTTCATATTTGGAATGAGTGAATGCAAACCACTCACTCAACCTATGGACACAAATGTGAAGCTATGCGATGTAACTACATATCATGCTGAGGTAAACCCATATCACAAGAAAGACGAGAAAACCACAATGCTTCCTTACATGCCTCACTTACTACAACATACTCTACTTCTGTGGTGGAAATAATCCTTGCTCAATTTCATATATGTGGCTAAAGGTGTACTCAATGCCTTTCCACCGTGCATATTGAACCTGTGAAATAATTTTGATATGTACTCACTTTGAGACAAGTATATGCATCTTTTACTCCTATCACGATAATGTGCATGCCAAGAATTGTGTGACTCAACTTCTTTTTGAGAATGGACAAGTCATACGAGGACTTCCCAGCAATCAACATACCATTGACATAAAGCAGCAAGCATATCAAGCTGCCATCTGAGCATCTCTTTGTGTAGAGAGAATGATCCTCATATATCCAAGAATAGCCTTGAGACTTCACAAAAGCATCAAACTTTTGGTACCATTGTCTAGGGTACTGTTTAAGGCCATACATGATCTTCTTGAGCTTACAAGCCAGGAACTACATAACCCTCTAGTTGTTCCATATAGATCTCATTTATAAGATCTCCATGCAAGTAAGCAGTTTTCACATCCATTTGGACTAGCTCTAAGTCCTCCATTGCAATGAATCCAAGCAACATGCACACGGTAGTCATTTTGACCACTGGAAAGAAGATCTCCTTGAGATCAACACCATGTTGTTGCTTAAAACCCTTTGTAACAAGTCATGCTTTATACTTTGGAGAAGCACTATCTGATGTGAATTTTAGCTTGTATACCCATTTACATGGTAAAGCTTTCTTGCCCTTTGGAAAAGGTACTAAATCCCAACTACCATTCTTGTGAATAGAATCCAACTCACCCTTCATGGCCCGCTCCCACTTGATATGATCCTCTGTCTTCATAGCCATTTTGTAGCAAGAAGGCTCACTGGCATCTATTAGCATAACAAAATCTAAACGTGGAACATATCTATCAGGTGCATGTGAGACACGTGTAGAGCATCTCAATGATTGCTAAATAGGAACATGTGTAGACTGATCTGATCAAACATTCTCTTGAACGTCCCTATGTGTAGCACTTTTATGCATGCTAACTAGAGGACTAGTATCCTCAAACACCACTCTTCTCACTTCAACCTCCTTAATGGGTTGTTTATGCATCTTAGACTCATTGAAAATGACATCACTACTTCTAATCACTGATCGTGTTTCAGGATCCCATAAGCGATATCCAAATTTTCCTTCTTGACCATATCCAAGAAAAATGAATTTCTTTGACTTATAGTCCAAATTTTGTCTAAGATTCTTAGGTATATGAACATATGCTTCACACCCGAAAACTCCAAGATGATCATAATATGGTGGCTTCCCATAATATGATCATAATATGTCCATAACTCTTGTGCCACTTTCAGACCTTTGGCAGTACTAGGTGAAAAGTTAATCACATGAATTGCAGTCAATATTGCTTCTACCCAAAAGCCTTGTGAGAGGTTTGCATGATGCAACATAGAAATCACTCTATCTTGAATAGTTATATTCATCCTCTTGGCTACACCATTCTATACTTGGGTATAAGGAGTTGTAAACTCTCCACGAATCCCTCTAGACTGATAGAAAAGGCTGAATTCATGTTAGGTATACTCACCCCCATTATCTAAACATAAAGCCTTAAGCATAGTTCCTTTTTAAGTCTCAACTGAAGCAAGCCATGCACAACCACATCTCCATTCCCCACAACATCACACTGGTAAGAGTCACCAAGTCTCACGGTACCAAAAGAATTTGTTGCATAATTAGAAAACCATTCTCTGTGTGGTGTCACATGGAAAGAGGCACTAGAGTCTAGCAGCCATGTGTGGGAAAGTGAATCAGCCATAAGAGCCTCAGTTGGCACAGTACTATCAAGTCTCAACACATCAACATCATCAGAAATAGCATTAATTTCTTCAATCTTCATAGTTGAAATAGATGGTGTAGGTAACTGTCTAACATGCTCGTCAACATTCTGTCCTGTACCTTTAGCATTCTTTAATGCATAACAATCTTTCTTCATGTGTCCTTTCTTATGAAAAATGGCATTTGATATCCCTCTTCCTTGATTTACCTCTACTCTTATTCTGTTGACCATTCTTTTCCTTGTTCTTGCTCCTACCACGTTGTTGATTCTTTCCTTGGTAATAATCACGAACATTATATGCATCTTCACTCTGAGTGCCAACCATAGATTTTACCTTTAGCATTCTTTAATGCATAACAGTCTTTCTTCATGTGTCCTTTCTTATGACAATAATGGCATTCGATATTCCTCTTCTTTGATTTACTTCTACTCTTATTCTATTGAACATCCTTTTCCTTATTCTTGCTCCTGCCACGTTGTTGATTCTTTCCTTGGTAAGAATCACGAACATTATATGCATCTCCCCTCTGAGTGCCTAGATTTTCTATGAATCTCCTCACTCAAGAGTGCTCCACATATGTCATCATAGATGAGTTTACCACCAGGTGCACTATTGCTAATAGCTATGCAAAACATATCCCATGATGATGGCAAGGTGCATAATAGCAAAGCTGCTTTCATTTCATTATCTATATTCATTTTCTAAGCCTGTAACTGGGAGAATATAGCATCAAACTCACTTAGATGAGCAACAACACTATTTGTGTCCTTCATGCGAAGGTCATATAATGTTCTCATCAGATACACTTTATTTAATGCCGTCTCTTTTTCATATGTATTGCATAACTTCTTCCAAAGCTCCTCTACACTTTCATAGTCTAATACTGTAAAGTAAACATCATCTGCCAAGTGCAAGCAAATGGTAGACCTGGCCATTCCATCTAACTCATCCCAATCATCTTCATCCATGTCAGTAGGCTTCTTTGAAATCCCATTTACTGGCTTCCATTGCCTCCTTTGAATTAGCACATCTTTAATCTGATTCTTCCATGGAGCAAAGTTTGTGCCATCAAATTTTCGGATCTCAAAATAGTCTTTGCCCCGCAAGTTTTAGCTCCTCCTTGAAATAGTAGCACTAGGCCTTGATCCACCAGATATGCTTGAGACCTTTGATGCCATGATGGTAGAGAACTGAATACAATGATAATGGAGCTAGACGAGTCCAAACACCAACAAATAAGTGTATCAAGGAGTAAATCGACCATGTATAGTTGACAAAACTAAAAAATCTAGAAAAATTTTGTTAGAGTATCCTCTGCAAAATGAGCATATGGCCAATGTCAAAATATCATAAAAGTGCAAGTATTGACATGTTTACCTGCATAGTGAATCACTAACTCCATAGCATATAATCAGTTACCCAATAGGAGCCAACTACGCTTATCAAGCACTTATGAACAACTATCATATATCTCCTATGGCAAGGTTGGGTAAGTCTTCCACTTGCATCATCAAAGAGACCCCGACATCTGGGTGTCTCCCAGTTAAGAAAACCTCACCATGACCCTCTTTATCAAATGTAAAAGGCTTTATGCAAAAAAACGTAATTGCTATATCAATGACCACATGGACGTACATAAGTGATATCCACAAAAGTGTGCATGATGTGTATGTGCTCAATATATGCAATAAAATGACACTAAAAAGGCTAAATGCACAGCCCAAAAACTAGCCAACAACACCTGCAAGTGTTTGTCAACTCTGATGTCTTAGGCTCAAAAACCTACATAGATTTGCACTGGCTACTCCCACCAAAGCTGAAAACCTTTTGAGAAACCTGTAGTTTTACGAGTGTGGCTAAAAAAACAGCCCCAAAGGTTGATCTTTATTATCGAAGAAGTACAAAGAACACTCTTCTTGATGTTCTTAGACTTGTGTAAAGAGAATTGTGTTCGAAAGTACTCCAAAAGCTCCAAAAGACACCCCAAAAGTGCTTCAAAAACAGGTTTTGCAAGCACAGAATGAAGCTTTGAAGGACCAAAACATGTTCAAGGTAATGTTAACCTTAGTCTTTCCCCTTCTTTAGACACCACAAGAGTGTATCTTAGTGGCAAGAGATTGCCACAATTAAGCGAGCTCCAGGGGGAACAGTACTGGGATGGGTGACCTTTCAAGAAGTATCGGGAACCTCTATCTTCCTTGATCGTTGAGGTCATCCCTCATGCGTAGCCAATGGCACCAATGGTGACTTCGATGACTCGGATGACAAGGTATACCAAGGTCTATGCCTTGGTCACCGCCTTCATTGAAAGCCTTGGGTGGGTGGGTGGGTGCTCGCTTTGCTCGCATAAAAGGAACAAATATTTTGCATCAAAATGCTATGATACCAGTGAAGTATTTCGATGTCAATGCACCACAGTGCGCTTTCCTTCTCCAGAGCTCCACGACGATATCCTCGGAGTAGAAAATTGAGCTCCTAGGGCCGCACATAGTACTCTGCACAGAGGCTACAGAATATGCAAAAAAACACAGTACACAGGGGAGCAGGAACACTATTAGAGAAACAATCACTAATTGGACATATATTTGAACGTCAAAGCTTTAGAAGAAAACCACATGCCTATGTGAAGGGACAAATTCACAAGTGTATTATATTTATAAAGTTAGTTCACTTTAGTTCGAGAAGTTTTTTTTTTAAGTTACGAGATTGAGAAACTCTATATAAGTTAGTTTGTATCAAGTGAAGTGATGAGAAAGAAAGAGTGAGTTAGAACTCATTTTGTATGACTGAGTATAGTCGGGCTTCTCTGTATGAGAAAGCACCTGTGCATTTCTAAGGTTTCATAGTTATGAAAAGAGTTTATTAAACTTCTGTGTACAATCTTTTCTTCTCCATCTCTAGAGTTTATTTTTTGTGTAATGGTTTCACAAGTTGAAGTTTTCCAAGCAAGTTTATGCCTGGCATCAAATCTAAGTGATAAGTCCTTGTTTTCATATCTGACTTTTATCTACTGCTAAATCTCCTTGAAAAGATGAGGTTTGTGGAGCAATTTGATGCCGGGCATCGAGTTTATGCATAAAGTCAATGCCTGGCATCGAATCCCAGATGATAAGTGATATTCTAAGTGTGCATGAAATCATCTATTGTTTTGGCATGTGAAAGGTTGAGGTTTTATGCCGGAAGTCGATGCCTGGCATCAAATCCCTACTGAAGAGTGGCTAAAAACACCTCAAGTCAATGCCCGGCATCGAATTCTCGTTGCAAGTCGATGCTAGGCATCGAATTTCCAATTTTAGTTAGGTGCGCTTACTATAACAGGTAAAATTTCCAATTTTGAAAGTTAGACATAGTCATCTTGTGAAGGCCATAACTTGAGTTCTAGAGATCCATTTCTTGCAAATAATAGGTTGTTGGAAATTTCTTCTCTTCTTATTTCATCCACCAAAAGATCTTGGAGAAATAATTATCTGTGCTAGGAGAAATAAGCAAAAGAGGAAGGTATGTCATTTTAATGACTAGAAATTTCTGAAGAAGCAAAGTTCTTAGTTTAAGCTATCATTTTTCAAATTTTGGAGAAGAATTGAGTTAATGGTGACAGAGGTGTTCTAGTGTCACGTTAATCCATTTCTTGTGATGTTTCACACATCAACAAGTGGTATCAGAGCAAAAAGGTCCTAAAGAGCAGAAGGCAGAAAAGGTACGAGAAGTTTTGGAAAGTTTTCCATTAAAGTTTGAAAGGTGAAGCATTTGAAGACACAAGGCATCAAAAGGTTACTTCAAAAGTATCTTCATACACAAAGAACTCCAAAAGGTATTATCCTTTATCCTTTAAGCTCGCAGGTTGTAGCAGAAGGAAAGGAGTATGGCATATCATATCTTCATTGACAAACTGGACAGAGATAATTATCCCGCATGGGTAATGAGAATGGAAGCCTTACTTATGAGTAAGGATCTCATGGTGTACATAATAGGTGAAGAAGAGAAGCTAGAATTTGAAGATGAAAGCGGACCAAAGAAAGAGGAACTTGATGCTTTAAAGCATTGGCAAAAGAAGGATGCAAGTGCAAAGGCATACATTTACAACACAATCTCATATCATTTGCTACCACACATCAGAGGATTGGAATCATCTGAAGATATATGGAATGCATTGGAGTAGCACTACTAAAGCAAGGAAAGCAAGTCTATAGTCAGAGTTTACAACATTCAAGAAGAAGCCAAGTCAAAGTATTAGTGATTATGTCACTAAGATGAAGGATCTAGCAGATAGTCTTGGATCCATAGATGAAGATGTTGAAGATCACATATTGATTGCTCAACTACTTGCAGGTTTGAGAGGAGATGAAAGGTGGAAACCTTTTGTCTTGTCAACAGAACTTTCATTAAATCATTATATCCCATATTTGAATCAATTGCTTGGTTTGATGCTAACATTTGAGCAAGACTTGAAGGGAGATGGAGATAAAGGACAAAATTCTGCAATGTACATGAAGAACAAAAAGAAAGGAGATAAAGGTAAAGCAAAGGATGAACCGGAATCGAGTTCTCAAGTTTATTATGCAAGAGGTAGAGGCACAGGCAGAGGAAGAGTAAGAGGTTTTGGAAGAGGAAGAGGTAATAAAAATAACAATAAGAAGGCTTGCTGGATCTGTGGGTTGAGTAATCATTTGGCTCATTACTATTGGCACAATCAGCAAGGATCAAATCAAAATCAAAATAACAATAGCAGAGGCCGAGGTGGAAGATATCAAAGTTACTCTCAAAGAGGTAGACAAAGTCAAAGAGGAGGCTATGGTAGATATGGAGGAAGAAGTTGGGGACATAATCAATCCTACAACACCACCTACTACAATTATGCAAATCATACACAAAATGATGGTCATACATCATTGATGATGAACTCAATCAACACATTAGATAAAGAAGATCTAAAGGTATTTTACATTGACTCTGGATGTTCTAATCATTTGTCAGGAAACATAGAATTGATGTCAGAATTAGAAAAAGGTATTTCTAGTCATAAAGTTCAAACAGGTGATAATACAAGACATAGTGTACATTCAATTGGAAAAGTGAAATGCAAGAGTGGAGCATATTTGCTAACCAATGTTTTGTATGTTCCTACAATACCTAAAAACTTGATCAGTGTGGGACAGATAGTTGAAAAAGGTTTTCAAGTCAAGTTTACAAATGGAGTATTTGTTGAAGATCCAGAGAATGGATATAATCAGATTGTCTATGGTAAGAAAGAAGGTAGGCTCTTTACTTTAAGAGTGCAAGGGAAAATTGGTCAAGCTTTGCTCACACATGGTGAAGGAGTAATTACCAAACTTGATCTCTGGAATAAGAGATTAGGCCATTTCAATGAAAGAGGAATTAAAGCTATGGTTGCAAATCAGTCTGTACTAGGATTACCAAATGTGCAGAGACAACATATGATTTATAAATGTGAAGCATGTCAAATGGGTAAAGCACACAGGTTACCATTTCAAAAGAAAGGATTCAAACATGATGGATTACTAGACCTCATTCATACAGATGTATGGGGACCAACAAAAGAAGGATCTATTAGTGGCTCAAGGTATTATGTTCTTTTCATTGATGATGCTACAAGATGGATAACTCTGTGTGTTTTGAAGGAAAGATCAGAAGTGTTTGAAGCTTTCAAACATTTTCATGCATATGCGAAGAGAGTCACAGGTCAAAAGCTTAAGAGATTGAGGTTTGATGGAGGGTGAGAATACTTCTCCCAAGAGTTCAATGATTATCTTTGGAATGCAAGTATTAAGAGAGAAATAGCCTATAGGTATACACCACAAAAAAATGGTGTAGCAGAAAGAAGAAACAGGACTTTGGTTGAGTTTGCTAGAGCTATGCTGAAGGAAAAGAATTGTCCAAATTATCTTTGGGTTGAGGCTGTAAATACAGCTACATATCTTTTGAATAGATTACCATGTGCAGCTCTCAATAGAATGACTCCATATGAAGCTTGGTGGGGTAAGAAACCAACACTAGATCATTGTAGAGTGTTTGGATCAATTGCATATGCTTATGTGCCATCACAACTTAGACATAAACTTGAACCAAAGGTAGAAAAATATGTGTTCATTGGTTATGATGAAAAGCAGATGGATTACAGGTTGTGGAATCCTCTAACCAAATAATTTCTTGTTTCTAGAGATGATACATTTGATGAACAGAGAAGTTGGTATGCAGATCAAAGTCATACAGCTGAAGAATTTGAAGAAGAGGTAAGAAGATGTGAGAAAGGAAAATCAATAGTGCAGGTAAATGAAGAAGAAGGCTATATGCAAGCAAGTACATCCAGAAGTGGATTAACAAGAAGAAATGAAGAAGCTCCTATATTTGATGAAGAGGTGTATGCAGACACATATGAAGAATGTGAACGAAGGAGGTCAAGTAGGACAAGAAGGCAACTAGAAAGGTATTCTTATGATACTTCTTATAATAACTCAGAAGAACTATGCATATATGGTCAAAGATGATGAAGAACCTCAAAACTATGATGAAGCAAAAGGTAAGAAGCAATGGAAAGAAGCAATGAAGGAAGAATTCAATGCATTGGAGAAGAGCAAGACTTGGTAACTTGTTCCTAAACCAAATGGTAAGAAGGTAATTGGAAAAAAATGGGTTTATAAATTGAAGGAGCTTGTAGGTGGAAGAATAGCCAGATACAAAGCTAGATTGGTGGTGAAAGGCTATGCCCAAACTTATGGCATAGATTATGATGAGACATTTAGTCATGTAGCTAAGATGTCAACTATAAGGACAATCATTGCTATTGCAGCTTCAAAAGGATGGACCCTAAGTCAACTAGATATAAAGAATGCATTCTTGAATGGATACATATCAAATGAGGTATACATGGAACAACATCAAGGTTTTATAGATTCGAGGTATCCAAATTTTGTTTCCAGGTTGAGGAGAGCACTCTATGAATTGAAGCAAGCTCCAAGAGCATGGAACTATAGATTGGTGAAGTATCTCAATGATCTTGGATATCAAAGTTCAAAAGCAGACCCAAGTCTACTCATCAAAAGAACAGAGGAAAGTACAATCCACATTTGTATTTATGTAGATAACATTATAATCATAGGTACTTCAAATGAAGGAATCAAGGAGGTAAAGCGATTACTTGAGAAAGAGTTCAAGATCAGTGATCTAGGAAAGTTATCATACTTTCTTGAAATGGAAGTTACTTATACAAATCATGGCATATATGTGTCACAAGAAAGGTATCTTCTGAACTTGTTGAAGAAGTTCGGAATGGAAAATTGCAGAGAAGCTTTAACTCCACTAGAAGTCAATCACAAGCTCAATAAATATGATGGTGTAGAATATAAAGATATGAGGAATTATCAATCTCTTGTGGGTAGTTTGATTTATGATACACTAACAAAATGTGATCTTAGTTATGCAGTGGGAGTTTTGTCACAATTCATGCATTGTCCAAAGGACCCACATTGGATTGCAGGTCAGAGTTCTCAAATATATCAAAGGAACTATATAGGAAGGATTGTATTATCCTTTTACATCAGATTTGAAGTTGAGAGCATATAGTGACTTAGACTGGGCAGGTAATCAAGATGACAGGAGATCAACACATGGATACATGATATATATTGGTGATAAGCTTGTAAGTTGGTGTTCAAAGAAACAACATACAGTAGCATTATCATCAACTGAAGTTGAGTACAAAGGACTTGTGGAAGTAGCTAAGGAGGTCATATGGATGCATACATTATTCAAAAGCTTGGGCATTGATCAAGGTATACCTACAATACATGGAGATAATATGAGTTCACTTTATCTTGCAGCAAATCCTGTATTTCATGCAAGAACAAAACATATAGAGATACATTATCATTTCCTGAGAGAAAAGGTAATGGAGAAAGAAATTGAGGTGGAGTACATTTCTACAAAAGATCAGATAGCAGACATAATGACAAAGAGCTTGGATGGTGTGAAGACCAAAGCTTAACCAACTGCCCTACGGGACGTGGACTGCACAGCAAGGTTGTCCTCGAATAAAGTTGTGTTATTAACAACTCTACGAAATACTCCAATGTTACACCATTGTCTGCGTAATTATATCGACCTTGCGCTTTTATTAACTCTGAGTAACAAGATCAATGTTGCCATGGTATCAACCCTGGAAAGATGGTTATGGTTTCAACATTGGAGTAAAATCAACTGTGTGTACTTTGATATTTAAACGAGCATTGAAAATTACATTTGCCAAAAAACACAGAGTAGCATAGGAGTTGGACCTCGTTTCGGATATGGATTATTAAACTCAGGTTCAGCATCTTTGTGGTCCCTTTCTCTTATCCCAAAGCAGACCATTTATCCACATGAAAACCGTAGTCAGCAGACTCCACTTCAAGGAAGCCATTAAATCTCATTTGTGGTGTATAACCCAAGCCTTGGAATTCAGCGAAAACATTAAAGTCTATGTCTTGCTCGCACCAGCATTGTGCTACTGTTTGCTTCTATATTGGTTGCAGTTCGACAAACAGATGGAGTTCAATGTTTGAAAAGACCACCTCTTGTATTCAATATTGAGGTCGCGCTGTATTCGCATGTGGCTATGGAAGCTAAGGTACAGACACTTTAGTACGTCGATGTGCAACTTTTGGGCACATTAAAGCAGTTCCTTCCGGTCTTTCACTCACGCACATTTGCTGAATTCCAGTCCTTACATCGGTCCTTCACACGAATTATGTGACAATGAGCTCTTGAAGGCATGTTTGCATTGTCGCGTACAGCATCACTTCTAAGCAGATCATCAAATTTCTCTTCTCTGTAGTAAGGTTTCTTAGCTTCGCGGAAGCTATGCCGGGCGCTAAAGAAGCTTGAAACTTTATATATATGAAAGTTAAGATTGAATTAATTCCATAGCTCGACCAATACGCTACGTTGAGTTGCATCGTTGCCGTAAACGAATGAGACCAACCAGAAGCAAACTGAATTTATATACCGCATATGCAGCTTTTGCACAGTTCTCCATAGAAACTGGAGTTACAATAAAAGCTCTAATATGAATGTGATGAAAGCGCGCATATTGCGCAGTTTTCCAAAGAAGCTGAAGTTACAATGAAAGTGTTCATATTAACTGTGATGGAAAGCTGGATGTTGAAGATGGATAAGCGATCCTCTGTGTGTGTTTGTTCTTTCAAGCCATGCGATCGTATAGTGAGAGTAAGTCGTACGATCGTAATCCTTTTTTAAATACTAAGAACACAGAAAAAAACTTTGAGAAAGATTATCTTAATGAAACGCGACACGCAAACAGAGATGAACTGTCTTGCAGACAATCAATGCTGACGTTCTGACAACACAAAGACAACGTTAATGACAAGAGAAAAGGACCAACTAGTAATGATCTTCATTAATCAAGAGGGTTGAGTAAAAAAACTTCGAGAAAGATTATCGTAATGAAAGGCGACACGCAAACAGAGATTAACTGTCTTGCAGACAATCAATGCTGACGGTCTGACAACACAAAGACAACGTTAATGATAAGAGAAAAGGACCAAGTTAATGATCTTCATTAGTCAAGAGGTCATAAGACAAAATGACTCTATTTGGTTCCCGATCAGCAGCATTCGGGGGGTGGAGTCTTGGAACCTCCAAACTGCAAGGCGGTTATGGAACAAGGGGTTCAAAAAGTGGAAACAACTCTGGAAACAAGAGACCAGCCAGTGGATTAGGTTCGAAGAATTGGATCCGAGACTTAGAGTTATGTTTGAGGAATGGACTCTTCTTCAAAGCAGGTGTTTAGCATGGGACCGCTCAACTACCCGCCTTCTCTGCGGTCAGGATCTTCCTTGCTTGGAGGGCCTCAAATGGAGCAATGGTAAGAAGCTATCCAGAATCCCCAACTTCAAAGAGGATTTAGATGTTCACCACACTCTTAACAAGAGATGGTGCCTTTCTTGGACCGAACTTCGGTGGGAGCTAAAATTCATGTCTATTTGGCACCCCCTAATTGAGGTCAAAAAGTCCGTTCTCATGTGGCAGATCTTGCATAAAGGTATCTGGACCAATGCAAGGGCTAACAAAATCTGTGGTGTGCCGCCATGGTGCAAGCGTTGCCATCGGTGCATCGAAGATTTAGCTCACCTATTCTTCGACTGCCCCAAGTCCCGTGTTATCTGGCATCACGTGACCCGAGTATTGAGACTCACGAACCAAATCAACTGGCAACAGGTGATGTTGGGTGAGGCGATCGGCTGCTCATCGAGGCTGTGGAATGCCATCAGAGGTGAGACTCTCTGGAAGATTTGGAGGGAGCGATGTGCTGTCAATTTTGGCCAAACTCCTAAGGAATGGTCGATCGAGAAATCCTTGTTTCTCCTAGGGAAAAGAATCTCCCGAGTCAAGAGATCGCCACCGTTTAGACATCACTGTATTTATCTCCTCGAAAACAACAAGTTGAAACCCAAATGGGTCCCACATGAGGGTGATGATAATTTTATCCACCTCATCTGCAATGCCCTGTAGCTTGCCATACTCCTCCCCTGCATTGTGGGATTTGGGGGGTCCCATGGGCACTAGTCCTATTCACTTGTAACTTTTTTTCTTTATTTTAATTAAAGTCCGGGAGATTAGGCTAAGGCCGAACTTCCTTTATTTAAAAAAAAAAAGATTATCTTAATGAAAGGCGACACGCAAATAGAGATGAACTGTC
The DNA here is from genome assembly GCA_020310875.1 of Ceratopteris richardii. NCBI lineage: Eukaryota > Viridiplantae > Streptophyta > Polypodiopsida > Polypodiales > Pteridaceae > Ceratopteris > Ceratopteris richardii. The sequence continues at coordinate 116,031,252 of CM035416.1, read as the reverse complement.
TTGCAAGAGCCCCCTCAAGAGCAGGATCATAAGTCAAGAAGTTGGGAGGAAAAAAGAAGATCACAAGAAAAAAAAAAGATCGGGTCCCTTCCTCAAAGAGGACAACCATCATTAATGAAAATCACATCCCTAAATGTTAGGGGTTTGTCTGACCCCTCAAGAATGGCGATTATTGGTCAATGGTTCAAAGACAAGTGTCTCAACCCCGATTTTATCTACTTGCAAGAGATTAAAATCGATGCAGAGGATCTCCAGAAACAGCTTAAATGCATCTCTCTGAACCACCTTTGGTTCTCCACTTCGCACCCTAGGGAGGCGAGGGGTGCTGCGATTGGTATTAGTCACTTCTGGTCCACTAGATTGAACTCGATTTGTGAAGATCAGAATCACCGTTGGATTGCTGCATCTTTCAGGTTCCCTAATCAGTTCATTGTGGTCTCAATTTATGCCCCTAATGTAGTGGCGGATAGAATCGATACTTGGTCTTCCCTCGACTCCCTCTCACACAATGTTCTGATTTGTGGGGACTTCAACATGGTTGAGTTTCCAGAGGACCGATGGAATAACAAGGGGAAAATTATTGACGGTCAGGAGAAAGAGATATGGGATAAAATCAAACTCCATCTCGACCTAGTCGAGGTGAAAGACGTGAAGGGGTTCTCTTAGTCTAATCTCCAATTGGGGGAATCTTTGAGGAAAACAAGACTTGATAGATGTTACATCGACCAAAGCACCATCCTCCAGTGGGGCAGTCCTTTGGTTTCCCAACACATGGACCTCACTATCTCGGACCACTACCCGATTACTCTATCTTTCAAAACGATTCCCATGCTCCAGAAAGCTCCTTAGTTTCATGCTTGTTAGATGTCGTTTTCTTTCCCCTCTGTCCACCAAGAAATTTATGCAATGTGGGTGGAGGCCTTTGCCTACTGTAATGAACCGACTAAGTGCTGGAGAAGCGCGGTGGAAAGGACTCGACAAATTCTGATAAGGACTCATAAGGCTATAAGAGATATCTAGAAAAAAAAGAAGAGAAACGGTTTACCGGAGGCTCTCACGGCTTGAAGAAGAAGTAAACAAAGGTAACTTGCAATGCCAGCAAGGTGTTCTGAAAATTAGGGAAGACTAAGATTCAAGGAGGAGGTTCAAAGGAAAAATCTTCAAATATTCTTCAAAGACTGGTGGGCGGGGAAGGCTGACAAACCATCAAAAGAGATGTGTAACATCCTCAAAAGGAAACAAGCTAGGGAATCCATCCCCTTCTTGGTCGATAATAATGGGATCGAATGTAGCATGGAAGTTGAGAACATATCTATCCTCCTCGAGCACTTTACCCATCTCCTCGGGGTCTGGACTCCTCTTTCCCTGCACAGGCATGACTGCATGGCTACCGTCTCAAGGGTAGCTCAATCTAGAATTCCACAGAACATGAATTCTCTACTGGAAGCTAACATTTCCGAGAACAAAATTATCGAGGTTATTGATGCTCTTCCCAATGCAAAAAGTCCGGGTCCTGATGGCCTCACCAATGAGTTTTTCAAGTCCTTGAAGCACGTGGTGGCCACCCCACTACGTCTGGTGTGGCAAGAGGCTCTCTCCTTTGGTGCCCTTCCTGAGTGTCTTAATAATGGGGTCATCAAGTTAATTCACAAAAGGAGAGATACGAACAAAATTGAAAACAGGCGGCCAATTACCATGCTCCAAACTGGATACAAGATAATTGCCAAAGTTATCGCCAACAGAATCTCTTGTCATTTAAAGTCATGGCTTTGTGAGGACCAGAAAGGTTTTATTAAAGGTAGATCTATACTTGAAGCAATTGTCGATATTTGGGAAGGCCTTGCGTTTGCTGAGGAGTCTGCACAAGATCTGGTATTCATTAAGATCGACTTCGACAAAGCGTATGACACATTGGAATGGAACTTTATTCTTCAATCACCGAAAGACCTTGGATGCAGTCAAAAGTTCACGAAGATGGTGTCCACCCTTCTCGGAAATGCTTCTACTAGAATATATATTAATGGTAAGCTCTGAGCCCATACGTTTAAAAAGATCTATCAGGCAAGGCTGCCCACTGACTTCACTACTCTTCGGTATCGCCTCGGATGGCTTTAGTCGCCTATTAAAGCATCACATGGATGCTGGCAATCTCAAGGGTCTTTTCCTACCTGTTGCTCACGACCAAATGATTGCGAGACTCTTTGTCGATGACATGAATGCCTTTGTACATAACAATATGAATAGCATTGAGGTATTCTGGAGTTGCCTCAACACATTCTGTGTGGCATCAGGTTCAAAAATCAACCATTCTAAAACTACTTTCAGAGCAATCCGTGGTCCTCCACCCCAATTGTTGTTAGATGACGGGTGTCAAGTTATCCCTCGAGCTCAAGTGTTCCGTTTCCTCGGTATTCCAATGGGCTTCGACATTTCAATGGACCAACAGTGGAACTGGGTGCTATCCAAACTGGATAGCAAACTAAGTCATTGGAAAGGTATGCAAGTTAATTTGGCAGGCCTGCGATGGTTGTTAACACATTTATGCTTTCTACGACTATTTACGTTTCGTGTTAGAGACCTAAGGAGAAAGAGTTGGCCAAAGTGGAAAGAATCTCCAAAAAGTTCCTGTGGACTAGGGACCCCAACAGGAGGGGGATTCTCAAAGTCAAATGGGAAACTTGCATTAGCTCGAAAGACTCGAGCGGCTTGGGTATATTGGATATCGTTGGGTTGGCTGACAAGTTGGCGGCAAAGCGGTTTATCAAGGCTTGGAGCAATAGTGAGTCCTCTTGGGCTAAATTGAACTTCAGAAACATGAAAGACCTTACCTTAATTGGCCATCCTGATTGGAAGGACTTAGGGATCCTCACGCTTTTGTTCTCCCCCCACCCGGTGTCCCCTAAAGGCTCTAGCCTTGTGTGTTCCCTATGAAAGAGTTGGAACAAGGCCAAACAATTCATCAGAATCAGTGATGAGTGGAAGTGGGCAGCTGGAATAAGACGAAATGACTCTATCTGGTTCTTGATTTCTGGCATTAGGGGGGTGGAGACTTGGAACCTCCAAACTTCTAAGCTGCTATGGAACAAGGGATTCAAACAGTGGAAACAAGCTCTGGAAACAAGAGACCGGCCAGTGGATTAGGTTCGAAGACTTAGACCCGAGAATTAGAGTTACCCTCGAGGAATGGACTCTTCTTCAAGGCAGTTGTTTAGTGTGGGATTGCTCAACTACCCACCTTCTCTGTAGACAGGATCTTCCTTGCCTGGAGGGACTCAAATGGAGAAATGGTAAGAAACTATCCAAAATCCCCAACTTCAAAGAGAACGTAGATGTTCATCACACCCTTAACAAGCTATGGTGCCTTTCTTGGACCAAACTTCGATGGGAACTTAAGTTCATGTCTATTTGGCACCCCTTAATTGAGATCAAAAAGTCCGTTCTCATGTGGAAGATCTTGCATAAGGGTATCTGGTCCAATGCAAGGGCTAACAAAATCTGCGGTGTGCCTCCATGGTGCAAGCATTGCCATCGATGCATCGAAGATTTCGCTCACCTTTTCTTTGATTGCCCCAAGTCCCGCGTTATCTGGCACCACGTGATGTGGATATTGAGACTCACGAACCAAATCAATTTTCAACAGGCGTTGTCAGGCGAGGCGGTTGGCTGCTCATCAAGGCTGTGGAATGCCATCAAGGGCAAGACTCTTTGGAAGATTTGGAGGGAGCGGTGTGCTGTCAATTTTGGCCAAATTCCAAAGGAATGGTCGATTGAAAAATCCTTGTTTCTTCTAGGTAAAAGAATCTCCCAAGATAAGAGATCTCCACCGTTTAAACATCATTGTATTTATCTCCTCGAAATTAACAAGTTGAAACCCAAATGGGTCCCACATGAGGGAGACGATAGATTTGCCCGCCTCATTTGTAATGTCCTCTAGCTTGCCATCCTCCTCCCCTGCATTGTGGGATTTGGGGGGTCCCATGGGCACTAGTCCCATTCAATTGTAACTTTTCTTTATTTTAATTAAAGTCCAGGAGAAGAGACCAAGGCCGAACTTCCTTATATAAAAAAAAAACTATCTTTCAGACAATCAATGCCGACGGTCTGACAACACAAAGGCAACGTTAATGATCTTCATTAATCAAGAGGTTCTTACAGCTGATCCGAATCCAGGCATTTCGTACCGATTATTTTGATGAATTGAGTGAATATATCGGTAAAAGAAATCAACATCTCGCAACAGAAACGATGAAAATGTCATCAATGAAATTTCTGCAAATCTGGTCGGAGTAGAGGATCATCAACGTCGTCCTGGTTATGAACCTCCTTCGTTGGATTCTTTTTTTTATGTATTTCAGCTCCAAAGTAACCTCCTTCGTTGGATTCTTTTTTAGCACTCATGGCGCTCACCAATCCTCCAAAGCAAGGGTTAGACTCTAAGAAATAATAGCATAGTGGAATAGACTAGAAGACAGAGTTGAGAAAAAATGTAGGCAAAGAAAGATGTAGACTCAGAGATAGAGATAGAGAACTCAAATTCTCAAATTGCCAAGAGTAATCCAGCTACAAAGATGATTTTGTCTACCCGTGGGCTTCCAATATGGAGCTTAGATTGCCATCTAGACAAACTCTACATGAAGGGCTTAGTAGTGTGCAATGCTATGTAGAGCTACACATGGATCATGCTTATATAGCTTCTACAACGGGAGTCTGTACAAGCACACATAGTCGAGAGAGACAAAATACTTGACAAAATATATAAACCAATAATATCTTCATGAGAAGAAGTCATACGATCTCTACTCTATGAGCAGAGGGGATAGGCCCCCCGAAACCCCACAGAAGGGGGAAAGCCCCCCTTTGCACTCCTTCCATTAAGGTTCTATGGGGAAATCGTGTAGCGCCACAAGGCCTGTATTTCATCTTGAATGGAAACTTAATGGTCTGGAAGTTTATGACCTACCTAACCTAATGGCTATGCTCACAAAGATCATCTATTACTATCAATAGTCACACATAGACCTCATATAACTTTGATGTTAGGGTTTCACAAATGTACGGGATCTCACAATGCTTTCTTCTCATAATGGGGGCTTACAACTTAGCGCACCATGGATCATTTTTTGTCACTTGAGGGTGGAGTATTGAGTATATGTATCACCCCTCCCCCAGTGTCCACCCTATGGTGAACTATCTCTCAGCATGCACCAACCCTAAAGGATAGCTTGTTGTGTTCTTGCTTTCTTGGGAAACACATTCCTCTATTGCTTGTCCATCATGCAAGCTTCACATGGTTCCTTGATGTTTGGGATCGATGGTAGGTGTGTGTTGGCATACAAAGCAATAAAGGAGTCATGCACAATACGGCAACAAGGCCAGATCATTTTTTCCCATAGATTATGTACAACCCAAGTGATTTTAATCACTACACAAACATTGTAAATCCCGTTTTTGGTAGATTAGACTCCATTTTGTGCAAGCCGAGGAGTCCTCGAGCTTGAGGAGTATTAGAAGTACCATCATACCAAATTTCATAATTTTTAGACTTCGTTTGAGCCCTCAAATAAGCCCTGGAACCTAATTTTTAACTAGGCCGGACACTAGGTCTGGACAGGGCCAAAAGCTAGTCAAAAACTATAAAAAGAGCTAGAGAGCTCATTTTAGAGGTTAGATTGTAATTGAAACGAACTTGTAAGAGCTATTGAAAGTAATCTAAAGAACTCCATTGATTCTCTCTCTTGGTCTTGCCGTGTGTGCGCGTGTGTGTGTATGTGTGTGCATGCTTGTGTGCTTCTCACTCACGCACTTGTGCCGCCACTTGCTCGAGGTCTTCATACCATCCTCACGTCTTCCCGGATTGACATTAAAGGAGGTGCTACTCATCACTGAGCTACACCAAATTTTGGCGCCGTTGCCGGGGATCGAGCTTTGAGGACGAGCGTGTGATGGTAAGACGTAGACTTGACGCGTTGGAGTTGTAGGTATTTTCTTCACTCTCATCGTTTTTCTTTTACTCTCTTCACCATCATCATCATCACCATCTCCCACGACCATCTCCATCATCGCGAAAATTCAGTTTTTTGACTATATCCCCACCTCCACCTCATTCCCCTCATTTCACTTGTGAGAGAGAGCGAGAGAGCGAACTTGCATGTGCTGTTTTTGCATGTTTTCTGAGCTATTTTGCAGGTTTTTTGCTGTACCATCATCCTCAGCAGTGTGCGCAGGTACGACAGGCTCTGCACAGGTCCCGGGACGACAGCCTCTGTCTATCGCGACAGACAGAAAATCTTAACATTTTGTGAATGCATGTTTATCATTGTAACCTACACCTTGAGGGCACTCTAGATCACTAGAAGTTTTTCAAAAATTTGCATTTTTTCAGTCTATCGCGACAGACACTGTCTATCGCGACAGACAGAAACCCACGACAGACACCGTCTATCGCGACAGACACTGTCTATCGCGACAGACAGAAACCCACGACAGACAGCGTCTATCGCGACAGACACCGTCTATCGCGACAGACAGAAATCCGCGATAGATAGCGTCTATCGCGACAGACAGAAACCCACGACAGACAGCGTCTATCGCGACAGACACCGTCTATCGCGACAGACAGAAATTCGCGACAGACACCGTCTATCGCGACAGACAAAAATCCGCGACAGATAGCGTCTATCGCGACAGACAGAAACCCACGACAGACAGCGTCTATCGCGACAGACACCGTCTATCGCGACAGAGAAATCCGCGACAGATAGCGTCTATCGCGACAGACACCGTCTATCGCGACAGACCGAAATTTCACGATAGACACCGTCTATCGCGACAGACACCGTCTATCGCGACAGACCGAAATTTCACGATAGACACCGTCTATCGCGATAGACACCGTCTATCGCGACAGACACCGTCTATCGCGACAGACAGAAAATCCACGATAGATACCGTCTATCGCGACAGACACCGTCTATCGCGACAGACAGCCCCACGATAGTTTGTGTCTATCGCGACAGACACCGCCTATCGCGATAGACAGACATTTTCGGCAAAAAGTTAAGGAGTGAATTTTTGGAAACTTAGGCTAAATTTTGGGCATAATTGCACTTTCATGTACTCATCTACTTACGAAGGCCTTAGAAAATGCATTAAAACCCCCGAAAGGTTCTGTTTGTCTAGTTAACCCCTTAAACCCTGAACGGTCATAACTTTTTCATACAAAATCCATTTTCTGAGCTCTAGGGCTTGTCGGAAAGCTCTTGACATATACTACACGCCCTCAACTGTTTTTTATAAGAATAACGCGTTGATTTTCAGATAGGATATTTGGAAGTTGACACACTGAGGGGTAGGAACACCAAGGGAGCTCTAGAGTAAATTTCTAACAATGCAAAAGGGGGAACAAGGGTCATTAAAAAAGTGTCTGAAATAAATTGTCTGTCAATTGAAAGGTCTACTTGGAGCTAATCTTGGGATTTATGCAGGCCTATTGAGAAGCAACTGAGAGTATCCAAGCAACGGTGTGGCGCACGCTTGAGAATCAACTTCTCGAGCACTAAAGAGCAAGGTTCGGCAAGAAAGGTCGGAATATTCTCAACTCCTCTTCGTCAATTCCTAGCTTAGGCTAAGAACGATTAGAAGTAGGAGTAAGTCAGGGCGACGATAGGCCACTATCAAGTTGAAGACTACCTAAAAACTCAAGTTCAAGCTAAAAACTTAATCTCTGTACTGTCGACAACATAAAGGAAAGAACCTAACGTGGAACGATCAACCTGAAAGTACGAAGAACATTCAAGTATTCCGGACGACGTAATAGCAGACAAGACTTTAAACACGAGAAATAACTAAAAAGAATCAAGTGACTGGTACCAATTGATCGGCAACGAGGTTGTACTCTGGGCAAAGAATTGGGCTACTTAGATAGGCATATGAACCTTAGATCAGGACGACACCTAGTAAGAGAGAGACAAAGCCTTAGGTCTTCAGAGGCTAGTGTCAATCACACTGCAAGGTCTTGGGCTCAACAGTTGAGTCACCACTCTCATTACCCTAGCTCTGATACCAGTGAGTCAGAAATGTCTCAAGGCATGGACAGACCTACGGGAAGTTCAGGTGTGCCCTACTTGTACAGGGTAGAAGGCCCTTACAAAACACAGCTGGAGTACCTGAGGACCAACCGATTAGGTGCAAGCATCTATGAGGACGGCCTAGGAAGATCAGTGGTCCAGATTAAAAACCCTGACCAATCCATAGGACTAGAGCACCCAGCTGTCAAGTTCGAAAACGGTGCATACCTGGACAAGGAAGGAACCATATACGTAGTCACCAGTCATCCAGATAGGACAGATGAATTTGGAAATGTAATTTCAGAAGCGGACTTAGGTGACTTGGAACAAGGAAACATGGGAGTGGAACCTAGAACCCCTCGAGGTAAATCAGTTCTCACTAGGATTATCACGCCTGAGTGGGTCCCCCAAGATAACAAGTGCATAGATTTGCTTCTCAATCGAGAAACGGACGAAGCCTTTTGGAGGTATAAACCGGATCACCCAATTGATATAGGAACAATCATGATCTACGAGCTTAAGGATCCGGATAGCCCAGGCAGAGTGACCTATTTAGATCATGCTTCAGAACGGATCTTTGTGGTGACAGAAAATGATAGGCATGCTTACACTTGGAAGGGTGAATTTATTTTTCCCCAACCAAGATCAAATGTATCCTATGGTCACCCTGGGGCTGGAACTTCCCAAGCTCATGGTACGCAAAGAGACAGAAGTAGAGATAGACCAGAAGTAAGTTTTGCCAACCCAGTGGGCAGAGAAAGAACGAGAACAGAGACGAATAGGGTAGAACCTGAGATGCATAGAGCCCACAGGAACCAAAGAAATGTAGATGGATTCCCTCTGCCGAGGCCTAGAGAGCACACAAGAACTTTGAGACCCACCCAGCTAGTTAAGTCCATGAAGAATTACTTTGACGGCACAGGAGATCCCTATGATCATGTGGCAGAGTTCAAGCAAGTCTTGAGAGCTGAACAAGTGGAAGATCTGTTCACGCAGTACAATGCCTTCGGTCTAACCCTTAGGAACACGGCACTTACATGGTTCCAGCCATTAGATGAGCGTCAGTTCAGGAGCATAGACCAACTCCTAGAGGCATTCATTATAGAGTTCTCTAAGAGCGGCATAAGACACAATACCTCCTCATTGATCCACAGCTTCAAACAGACCCCCCAAGAGACTGTCAGATTGGCCGGAAGACGATTTAGACAATATCTGGAAAGGTGCCCTATTTCGGAGTTACCCACATCTGCTAAACAAGTAGCCTTATTCCTTGATGGATTGCTGAGTACGAAATTGAGATCCTATGTGTATCTAAAGGACCCTAGGACCATAGAAGAATGTGTACGCATGTGCATTGACATTGAAGATAACCTAGGGGAAGAGCTAGAGCTTTCCAAAATCTACAAAGATTCCGAAAGTGCATCTAGTCACTCTTCCACGCAGTCCACATCAATTGAGGAACTTGCCGAAAAGGTAGCTCAGAAATTAGGTGTATCGAGCAAACAAATCCCAAGGTTTGCCCCTGTGAAAAGATGCTATACATGCGGTGGTGACCATATGGCGAATGTCTGCCCTATTATGGCTCAACCCCAGGTAAACCCTAGTAGCCAGTACTGCACCATAGAACGGAGATACACCAATCACACCGCACAAGATTGCCCATACAACAAGCAGGTAGTTAGGCAACCCTATCCGCAGCCCTACCAACAAGGCCGATACCAGAACCAAAATCCACCACCACAATATGCTAGACCCCAACAAACCTACCAACCACAATATCAGGCCCAACAGAGACCCCAACCGGTGCTAGCTCAACAGCCTCCAAACCTCGCTAACGTGATTCCAGTAAAGTATGCTGTTGCAGAAGAAAACCTGAATAGGGCCATAGTACCAGTAACCCCATTGATCTCGGAAAGTGACCCAAGTGACCATAGCTTTGATTCTACACATGTCGATAGTCCCCAGGCTTACTACATGCAGTCTCCAGAACATGGTGAGTCTTACTATAGTGAGGAACCAAGTGAACCTAGTTGGGAGTCAGATTACACGAACGTCATGTATGCAAACCCCAACCCCAGGCCTCAACCTAGGCAACTAAGACCTCCATTCCCAAGAGGACCGTGCTACAGATGCCAAGGAGATCATCTCATTCGTGATTGTCCCTTACCCCCACCTACACAACCCCAGTCCGTGACTATCCAAGGCTTTTGCCAAGACTGCGGAAAAGAGCATCTCTTACGAGATTGCCCAAAGAACCCCAATAGCATGCCAAAAATCACCCCTATCAACGTTGTTGGGTTGGTGGTAGACTCCTCAGGAAGTGTCACTTCCACTGCACCAGTACAGGTAGTCACTCGAGCTCAAGCTTTGCAGCAAAACCAAGGGGTAGGCCAGGAAAAGAGCCCAGATGCTAGCGATACTGAGAGCCAAAATAAAAAGAGAACAAGAGCTTGGAAAGACAGCCGCGAACGTATGAAAAGGCAATGGGCAAAGAAGATGAGTGAACTTGAGGAAAGTCTACGAGAAACCAAGGCTAAAATCATAGAGATCACTTCTCAACCGCACTCTCACACATTCCCACCGCTACCATCCCCATCACCCTCCATCCCTTCACCCTCTAAGACAGCCCACGTAACCCACCCACCACCCCAAACAGGATCGGTATTAGCTGATCCCACTCCTGAAGACATAGACATGATGCTTAAAGCATATCAGGCCAGAATCCAAGAAGGGCCAAACGTTACGGATCATGACAAGTGCTATCCTAGAGCTGACCTAGAGATAGAAAGAACCAAACTATGCGCGAAAATGGTCGCATTGGCTCAGACTATGTTTGAAGCCAGTCGCCTTTTCAATTACTCAGGCTCAGCCAAAACGCAATTACACTTGGATGGATTCCTAGAGAAGTTAGAGAGGATAATTGCAAGATCTGACAAGGAAGAAAAAAATCAAGACCAAGAAAAAGCAAGCAAAAACAGGAATCATTCCCAATCAGAAGTGTATGTGGCCAATGCCCATAAACCGGACAACTTCCCCTCCTTAGAAAAAATAGAGAGGCCAATAGCACAGCCAGAAAAGGAACCTACCCCTCAAAGAAAGGAAAGGGCAAGAGAACGGGTAAGCCAGCCTCTTCAGGAAGCCCGTGGGCCTCCTCAAGAAGCTTATCTTCCCCCCCAAAAGGCAGATGAGCCTCCCGCGAAAGCTCAAGTACCTCCACAGGTTGCCTACATTCCTTCTCAGGGAATGTGTGAGCCTGTTCGGAAAAGTAATAGAATAAGTAATCCTCCCCAAGAAGCTTGTGCTCCAGCCATTTGCGAGAACGAGGAGAGAGTCAACAATAGAATCAACCCTCCTTCACAGGTTGCTTATGCGCCCAATTCTACGGAGCCAGACACTTCTTCTTCTATGAATCGGTTTGCACCAGACTTCCTACGAGAGATTCAAGAAGATAAATGGGATAACGAAAGTGAGGTCGCCCCTCCTTTTGAACTTGTGGATGATGCACACGACCAATTCCCACAAGACATCCCATCCATTTACGGGGAACATGAGAGTACTCAGTCTCATGAGAGATTGGACTTTGAGTCTAATTCCATACAGGAGCTACCCCACTTCACAGGCCCATGGGAAGCAAAGTCCACATGTATGAGAGCACCCACAGTCATGGTAAGGAACGACGATTCAGTCATACCTAGGAACACAGAGGTAGTGAAGAACACTAATGTGCAGTGTAATCTCAAGTTAGAAGAGCTACTCAAGGTTAGACCTGAATTGTGGAAACATGTAGCCAAACAAGTACCAGAGATAGCAAAACCCCGTTCCCAGGTAGGATCCCATAGGACAGTGCCAGAAATTCCCTTGGATAAGATAGGAGATATGTGTGAAGGTGAAGAAGGGAACACCTACCTTCCCATCACCTACCAGGACTACACCACGAAGGCAATTTTGGACTCAGGTGCAGGAGTTGCAATTGCCACTACCTCCTTATGGAAGCGTTGGGGCAAGCCAGCACTCAGGCCAACGAGAATGAAATTGCAAATGGCCGATGGTCATATTGAGAAACCCTTAGGATTGCTAGAAGGAATAACTCTCACCACTTGTGGTGTTGAGTTTGAGCATAGCTTTGCTATATGTGACTTCAGCAAAAACCATGCTTATGAGATGATTTTAGGAAGACCATTTATGCGACAGTTGCAAGTGGTACAGGATTGGGGAACCAATTCTTTGTACCTGCAGCACTTGGGTGTTACAACCAAAGTTAATCTCAAGGATTACTCTCATAGAGATGTCCCTCCTATCCAGTGGAATCCCATCCATAGAGCCAAAGATGATACAGAATCGGTGCATTCCATAGGGTCTGGATCCTCATGGATGCATGAAGACACCCACTTATGGATGTGCAAGGTAGCAGTAGAAGAAGAGAAGAGAGAGAAAGCCAGAGAGGTAGGTGCGAAAGAAACCCATAGATCCATCCAAGACCCAGCTTATGCACCTGTAGTTTTTCCAGACGAAGAATTTGAACCTCACGGTTGGGCAGAAATCTTAGCAACAATGGACGTAGCCATCAACGAAGAACAATGGACACCTCACTGTGATGAGGATGGCTATGATATTTCAGTCTTCTCCATAGAGCCAATCATGGGAGAGGCCGTTCTAGAAGAATGCGAACCTAGCCCTGATACATTTGAGGATGCAAGTGACTCCGATCTAGAGTCAATCATTATGGACCCACCATTTGCATCAGATGAAGAATACCTCCATGAAGTAGAATGTCAACCTCAGAAGCATGGAGAAGTTACAAATGATGTAAGATTAGCAACGCATATGACCCCTAAGGAAGAAGGAAAGAAACGAAAGAAGAGAGAAGCCTTACCAGAAGAGGAAGAATCTTTGTTTGAGGTCCCAGAAAACTTTAAGAAGTATGAGATAGATGACAGGAGAGTCATGATAAAAATGCCTAAACGAGAGGCACAATCAGGAGAGGCCTATGATAACAAAGAAACCACCAAGAAAATAGTAGTGGCCCTAGAAGAAGGAGAGGAGAGATGTACGTACATAGGTCATGACCTAACAGCGGAAGAAGAGCACAAATTGATTGCCTTGCTAAGAGAATACAGAGATGTATTCGCTTGGAGTTACAAGGATTTGAAAGGTGTTGACCCGGACATATGCTCACACACCATCCCCATGACCTCAGATGCCAAACCCTCTAAGCAAAAGCCTTATACATATAACGATAATTACGCTGCTAAGATCAAGGAGGAGATAGATAGACTGGTCGAAGCTGGATTTATCTATGAAATTGAGCACACCGAGTGGGTATCCCCCATCGTTGTGGTGCCCAAGAAGAATGGCAAGTTGCGTGTGTGCATTAACTTGAAAAAGGTTAATGCCGCCACGATTCGAGATAACTATCCGCTTCCCATCACAGAACATCTCTTAGAAAGAGTGGCAGGCAAGGAAGTGTACAGCTTCCTTGATGGCTTTTCGGGCTACAATCAAGTAGCCATAGCTCCAGAGGATCAGCATAAGACAGCCTTTGCCACAGAATGGGGCATTTTTGCTTTTAGAGTAATGCCATTTGGGCTTACCAATGCACCAGCTACCTTCCAGAGGCTGATGTGCCACGTGTTTAAGGAGTTCCTGAGGAAGAGTTTAGAAGTCTACGTTGATGATCTCTGCGCTCATTCCAATGTTAGACAAACCCATATTCCTGAACTCAGACAAATCTTTGACAAATGTAGAGAATATCAAGTCTGCCTGAACCCAGAAAAGTGTGTTTTTATGGTCAGGCAGGGCAAGATCCTAGGACACATAGTGTCAAAGAATGGCATATCTACCGACGAAGAAAAGGTGAGAGCCATAGCAGAGCTACCTAGGCCAAAGAATGTCAAGGAAGTACAAGCTTTCATGGGGCATTGTGGTTATTATCGACGATTTATACACATGTATGCGGTCATTGCAAAGCCCATGTACGGACTTCTGACAAACTTTGAGTGGACGGATGAATGTGAGAATTCCTTCCAGGAGCTTAAACGAAGATTATGTTCAGCACCAATCTTGACCACACCAGATTGGAATAAGCCATTCCATGTTCACGTGGATGCATCCAATTATGCTATTGGATGTGTACTTGCACAACCTACTGGTGAAGGTAATATGGATCTTCCAATTGCCTATGCCAGTAGACAATTGAATGCGGCTGAACGGAATTACACCACTACAGAGCGAGAAGGATTAGGTATGGTATATGCAGTTAAGAAATTTAGACACTATTTGCTTGCAAATAAGTTTAAATTTTTTACTGATCATCAGGCATTGTTATATCTTGTAAACAAGCCATGCAATACAGGAAGATTAGTAAGATGGTTTCTCTTGCTAATGGAATATGACTTTGAGGTTGTGGTAAGAAAAGGTAGGACTCACTTGAGAGCAGATCATCTCTCTAGGCTCACATCGGGAGAAGCCCCACAAGGAGTGTCAGATGACCTTCCTGACGCTTACTTGTTTAATTTGGAAGTTATACCGCAGTGGGCTAAGCCATTGGTACCAGTATTGACATACGGGCCTAACCATCCAGTGGTAAACACACGGAATAGAGAGGTTGTAAAAGCCCAAAAATACCACATCATGGCAGGAAGCATGTACAAGCACACAGATCAAGGGATCTTGGCTTGTTGTGTGGAAGAGGATGAGTACGCTAAATGGTTGCAATTAGCACATGTAGGTGCGTTAGAGCAACATCATTCAAAACAACGAACGCTGCAGACTCTAAAGAGATTCGGAGTGCATTGGCCAACTATGGAAGCGGATGTCCAAAAGTTGTGCAAGGAATGCCCAATCTGTTGCACTAAACCACCTGTGGAACATGCCACTCTCTATCAAGTAGCCATTGTGCCAGATTGGAGTGAACCTCTAGTATCATTCTTGAGGACAAACACATTCCCTCCAGACATGACTCTAGCTAGAAAAAGGAGTTTGGAACAAGAAGCCCAGGATTATTCACTTGTTGGTGATAATCTATACAAGCGCGGTAAGGATGGTTACCTGAGACTGTGTGTCCATGAAAGTGAGTATCTTAAGATCTTAGAAACTGCTCACCAAGGTGTAGCAGGAGGACACTTTGGACCAGATCGGGTGATCAAGGCAATATTGTTTGCGGGCTTCTGGTGGCCTACCCTTCACATGGATGCACATACCTATGTGAAACGGTGTGATGTATGTCAGAGGACTCAGTATCCTATACGCAAAGATGAGATGCCACTGAAACCTATGATGGGTGGACGTGCATTCTCTAAGTGGGGAATAGACTTCGTAGGTCCTATTAGTCCCCCAGCCAAAGGTTCTCATGCGGAATACATCATTGTGGCAACAGATTATCTCACCAAGTGGGTTGAGGTAAAAGCTACAACCAAAAACGATGCTCAAACAACTGCCAAATTCTTGTTTGAGAATGTATTCACGAGATACGGGCTACCTATAGAGCTTGTAAGTGATAGAGGCACTCATTTCTTGAACGAAGTGATTGAGAATCTACTCCAAGAATTCTTGGTAATACACAAAAAGTCTGCCCCTTATCACCCTCAAGCTAATGGACAAGCTGAGAGCACTAATAAAATCTTATGCAATGTACTGACAAAGTTAGTGAACACTAAACGCTCTGATTGGGACAAACAGCTACACCATGCTGTTTGGGCATACCGAGTTGCCTACAAAACGGTACTCCAAGCCACCCCCTTTCAGATGGTATTTGGCCAAAATGCTGTGCTACCCTTGGACTTCCTGATCCCGACATTGAGAGTAGCACAAGAGCACGAATGGACAGGTCATGAGCTCTCCTCTAGGATTTTTGACCTTGAACGATTAGGAGAAACAAGACTGAGAGCCGCTGCAGGGATATATGCAGCCAAGAAGAGACAGAAGGCATATTTCGATGCCCATGTGAAGGATAAGGGCTTGGAAGCAGGAGATCTAGTCTTAGTCTATACACTAAAACAACACGCGAGGAAGCTAGAAAAGAGAGGCTACGGACCTATGATCATCAATAGGATCTCCACGAGCGGAGCAGTACAATTGGCCACATTAGAAGGTAATGTTCTCCCAAATTATATTAGCGGTTGCAGAGTCAAGTTATATCAAGAACCCCTCACGGAGGAAATGCTCAGTCGACTCAACACTGCTAAGAAACGCAAAGAGGAAGAAAAACGAGTGCGAGAAGAAGCTCAAGCTGAAGCTTTAGAACGCATCAGAAGGATGAAATTACGAAGGCAAGGCAGAGATCAGCCTGGAGCGAATGACTATGCAGACCAAGGATTTCCCATAGCCATGTGTGAAGTTGCAGGAACAAGCTCGCATAGGATAATTGATAGACGTCCTTTCATAACCATAGATATAGGACAAGGAAAGAGTGCAAGGACCGTAAGAGCCTTGATTGACTCAGGTGCTGCCACTAGCGCTGTTAAGTTGTCTTACTGTCAAGAGCTACAGTTAACTGTCCATCCTGTGGAAGCATATCTCATAGGATTGGGAGGAGTGGAAACCCCTTGCATGGGCGAGGTGGAACTTCCCCTCTACATTCACGATGAGGCAATGACCGTTAAAGTACTAGTGTGTCAAGATGAGGATCTCACTGAACCTCTCGTCTTGGGTCAGGATTGGATCTATGACCAAGCAGTCAATCTAAACCTAAGAAGTGGACTTCTCCAGGTTTGGCTCAATCATAGTCGAGTTACAGTAGAATTAGACAATGGAGCACTCAAGGAGCTAGGAAAGGCACAGACTCCTGGTCCTTCCAGGGGTACACATGAAGATGACCATGCTGTTCTTGTTCGAAACCCTGTGTTGCAGAGGAATGATATTTGCAAAAAAGGAGTCAGGGATGCAACGGAACTCCCTTCTTTTCCAAAGGCCAGAAGGAGGCAGCAACCAAAGGCGGATCACAAGCAGAAGAAGCAGAGTACTCCCTATGTCCGAGATCAAAAATACCGGCGCAGCAGAATGTCCCAGAAAATAATCCAGGTGTGGGTGCGGAAAGGCGAACGACCGGGTGCACCACCGTCAATTACGCGGGCAAAGCCTCTTATGAGTAACCAACAACACGATGCTAATAAGAAGTCTTTCAGACATTCTTCTGCTAAAGTAAAATCTATTTGGGTGCCCAAGAAGTCGATGAAGGCAAGCCCACAATCAAGACAAATTTGGGTGCCTAAGGCTTGCTTGAGGGCACAAGTGGCTACGCCAAGGCCACAACCTATGCAGCGTAACCCTTCTACGAGTACAACCAGAATTCCCTCGTGCTCAACACTTAGGAACACACCAAGACCCATGAGCATGCATGTAAACACTTATAAGTGGATCCCTAAAAGGCCCCATTCCCAAACGGCGACACCGACACAGCTCTCTAGAGTCCCTACGAAACCGAAAGCAAAGCCCATCCACTGCATTTGGCAGTCTAAGACCTGTAATAAACCCCCGACCCCGATTTGTAAATTCACCCCACTTACTAACGGCATTAGTCTCCTAGGAATTCACAAACGTTAACTGCACTCACTGTCTTCGTGCACTTACTAACCACTAACTCACCATCTACCTCATGTTAATGTTGTAACGGGGGCAACAACGGATTTATTTTGTCCATTACGATGTTAACACATGATTCTATATTCTCACAGAATCAGAAAGCAAGAAGAAAAATGGCAGAAGCAACAGGTTCGGGCTCACAAGTGGGAATACTTACTGCGGGAATTGATGTGGATAGTATAACCATGGAAGTGCCCCCGACGGAACGACCAGTGGAGATGCTACACCTTCAGCAACTCCCGGTGCCAGATCCACCTACAGGCATCACGGAAAGAGTTCATGCCAATTCTCATTGGTTCAATGGCATGCCCGGTCCATTAGGTGAGGCCAAGTATATCTGGGAGTCTAAATGCGAGTATGACAGATCATGGGTGCGATTCCAATTTTTCTCCAAGGAGTTCGAGACTTTACAGAACACCGAAGATCTACAGACCATATGGCAACGAGCAGGGTTGGCGGAATATTTTGAAGCCCCACTACCTAAACCCGACCTCCTCCGATGTTACTATCTGGTCTCTACATTACAAGCTCATGAAGATAAGGACCAACCCGGATCATTTGTTCTCCCCTCATTGCTGGGCAACAACGAGTTGAAGAGGTTTGAACTTACTGTGGAGCTGGTAAGTGATGCTTTAAAGATGCATGGCACGCATGTACCCTCAGAAAAGGATGCTCTCGTTCCCAACAACATGAAGGACAGGAAAGTAGTGAAGCTGAAAGACATGGCAGCCCTCACCCCAAATGTGTCCATCCCTCTCCGCATGTGCATGCAACATTTCGCCTTCCCCGGTCAAGACCGATTCACGCAACCACACAAGAAGATCTGGTTTGCTCTCTACTTGGCGGAAGCAGGTGCGCTACCTATTAAGCTACCAGTGTGGATTATAGATCAGTTGTATGAAGCGAACAAACGGGCTTCTAGGAAATTAGTGGTGAACGGATGCTGTGCACTCACACGCATCATTTACCGATGCTTGGCATATGATGTCCCCATTGAGCGTGCCTTAACTTGGGCACAATTACAAATGTTTAAAAGGCTCAAGACATCCACACATCAGTCCAAGCGCATGAGGGGCGCGATTCCGTGTGTCCAGACAAGGGAAGTCCTGACTACTCCTGAGGCATCACCATTAAGAGAGGGCACGGTACCTCCCTTTACCATTAGGATACCCAGGTCGGAATCTGACACTACGACACAACCTACCCCATCGGCTCCTCCTGTTACACCTGAATTCGAATTTGCTGCCACTGGAGAGGCTGAAGGACTGGACCCCCAGGATTTCGAAGCATTCCTACAAAGCACACAATTCTCTGATGTGGAGTTTTATTCAGAGGCAGAGGAACAGGGCACATCCTCACGAAGAAGAAGAAAGTCTACAGACGGCAGACATGTCCATTGGAGTGACGCTCAGCAAAGCCAACAACACGGACACCCGGAAGAAGAAGAAGCATATGAAGAAGAGACCACTGAAGCCCCAGCATATACAGCAGAACTCCGAAGGCTGTATCAGATTATGGAAAGAGTGCGATCGCAGCAGTTACTCACTGAACAGAGCAGCAGAGTACTTATGACTCAGTTGCTGGAAGAAGCGGGAATTGACTCGGAATACAGGGAAGGTCTCTTATTGATGGCAGAAACATATGGAGTTGTAGAAGCTGTGCGCACTGCCATTCAGAGACCTTCAGGTCAATATGACCCACGAAGGTTTCAGACACGACCTCGCCCAGGTAAAAATATACAAATTCTTGTTACAGTTGCAGAAGAGCCGACGACTACACCTGAAACTATCAGAACAACCTCCCAGACAGCTAGCCAACAACACCCAGCCACCCATGAGGAGTCCACCGAACCACTACCAACTACTCCCCCACCATCACCTCCTAGAAGAGAAACAGTAGAAACCACATCGACTACTCAACCCACCGACCCCACCTTCATCTTCCGTACTCCGATCTCTAGTGCCACCCTATTCTCTACCACTGATAATCCTATCTTCGAAGACAACCCCAACACTACACAATCCGCCGAACCCCTTCTAGACCCTGCCCTAGGGCAACCATCCCCAACGCCCTCAGCCACGGGTCATCCTGACCCTAGATCCACATTCATGGGCTTCCCTGCTACCACGCAACCCTTTCAGCCCTCCTCAAATTTACGACCCCAACCCCCGATATCCCTCTCTCCATTTCTACAATCCCTCCAGGACATCTTTGCTAGGGGTTTTCAACCAGGCCCTCAACCATTCCCTGTCTTTTCAGCTCCCCACCCCACTTCACATCTATTCACCACTTCCACACACACACCACCTACCATACCAGTGTATATGGCAGGCCCCACACTTACACCCACTCCTGAAGGTATGGACATTTCACCACCCACGGCACCTCCACCCACGGTTTCACCTCCCCCCACTCCCCCTCCACCAATTTCACCCACACACACAACTTTCGTAAACACATCATTCACTGTCTCCCTTCCCCAATTCCCTTCCCATGCATCTTCCACAGTAAACACCCCCCACTCATCTATAGGTAATGCATTGGACACCATGTTGGCTTGTATATCAAATTTAAGAACAGATTACATTCAGCTCCAGCAACAAAACGCACGCCTGCAAGAGCACTCAGCGACACTACAGCTCCGCCTTGCGGTACTAGAAGAGGAGAATGCTCGCCTCCACACACAGTTCCAAACCCTCCAAGACGCCCATAATATATTGGAAGTACAGCTACAGAACGTAGATCAGGAAGCAGTGCAGGTGGTAGAAAGTCACCTACGGACACAACTGGAACGCAACTCAAAACTTCAGCGAAATATGGCGCTACTTAAACGCCATCTTGCGGCTGCTCAGGAAGAGAACAGACGTCTGCAAATACAAAATCAAGAGAACCTGGAGGCAGCTATTGAGAGCACACCGGGGGCACCCATCAGCCCATCCAAGTTTCAAGCAGTGACCCCCGATAATATCAAGATTATATTGGAAGATTATGCCATGCTGCTCGAAGCACATGATAAGCTATCGGAGGAGCTAGGACAACTGAAGCAAGAACACCAACAAGGTCCAACAGCCGCCCCTCCAACCACCCCCTCTGCGGCTTCGCTTCCCTCCGACGCAGAGGCCATAAAAGATCTCCAGCAACAGGTAACTGAATTGCAGACACGCCTACTACAATATGAGAGGCCATCTTCCCCTCCGGAGGCTCCCACGGACGAAGAAGTTGTGCAAATTCCTGTGGAACAAACGTTTGATGAAGAATATGATCCTCAACCATTCCCAGGAGGCCAACAAACAGAAGAAGCGCAGGACACGTTCGAGGCACCACGGCCGCCATGGTTACGACAAGTGGAGGAAATAGGGACCTCGCATGAAGAGCGCACCGTAGTGCAAAATCAGGCTATGAGGGTCATAGAGGAGACTGTTTTACAATCAGATTACTTCAAGAACTTGTCATCGAGACGCCTGATCCTCTCATCGGAACTCCAGTACAGGCCATATTATATTATCTTGGCTGATTATAATGCAGAAATACAAAGAGTCACGGGTCAGATTCCTACTTTTGCGACCCAATTTCAACCTGAAGACCTTCCTCCAGAGGTGCGAAAAGGCAAGATTCGTCAACCAACATGGCGGCAGAAACTTTTAGAGACTTATCCAGAAATGCTACGCACATGGAACAACGCGCCGTTGCACCTCCTGTACAACCCATGCTACGGTCCAGTCCCCCGCCGCAGGTCGTGGAAGGCATTTAATATCAAGGTACAGAACAATGCGCAATGCAAGGAATGGCTGAACTACCCGTACATCGCGCCACCACAAGGACCACCATCGGTAGCATATATGATGGGGACCATTCGCCACTGGATGCCGCGCTTGAAGCCCATGCAAGATGTAGCAGCGCAAATGATGCTTAAAATCTTAGATATGATGCAAGTGGTGCTGAAGACCTTTAGAAATGCAGCCGCACCACAGGTACGCCTTCCGGGGTTTAGCAATGGAAATTACGACTTGGTGTATGACATGAGCACCACCCCCAGTATCCGTGTAGCTTACGCTTGGCATGCACGCATCAAATACCTCCCCGCCTGCTACAAACAGACCTTCGAAGAAATGTTCAGATCAGGGTTCTGGGAGTACCACTCGGAGATTTTCGCGCCAAAGCCGACACATCTGCTTCAACTGTTTGCTTGTGAACAAGCAATGTATTCAGAGTACTACACCACCCCGCAACCAGAGACCCCCGGTGCAATAAATTGGGAGGCATTGGAAGCCGATCTAGCAAGAGGCTTAAGGATAGGAGAACATGAACTGGCCACCAATGTCATCCAATATTACATCGACCACCCGAGGGAACAAAGGTCTGTCAGGGGCGACAGACGCTAGGAAGGGGGGAGTGTTGGCATACAAAGCAATAAAGGAGTCATGCACAATACGGCAACAAGGCCAGATCATTTTTTCCCATAGATTATGTACAACCCAAGTGATTTTAATCACTACACAAACATTGTAAATCCCGTTTTTGGTAGATTAGACTCCATTTTGTGCAAGCCGAGGAGTCCTCGAGCTTGAGGAGTATTAGAAGTACCATCATACCAAATTTCATAATTTTTAGACTTCGTTTGAGCCCTCAAATAAGCCCTGGAACCTAATTTTTAACTAGGCCGGACACTAGGTCTGGACAGGGCCAAAAGCTAGTCAAAAACTATAAAAAGAGCTAGAGAGCTCATTTTAGAGGTTAGATTGTAATTGAAACGAACTTGTAAGAGCTATTGAAAGTAATCTAAAGAACTCCATTGATTCTCTCTCTTGGTCTTGCCGTGTGTGCGCGTGTGTGTGTATGTGTGTGCATGCTTGTGTGCTTCTCACTCACGCACTTGTGCCGCCACTTGCTCGAGGTCTTCATACCATCCTCACGTCTTCCCGGATTGACATTAAAGGAGGTGCTACTCATCACTGAGCTACAGTGTGCAACCATACCCTTGTGATGAATCTCCTTTAGTATAAGGTATCCAATATGGACAAATCTCTCATGCCATAGCTTACTTTTGTGCACACTTGTAGTGCCTAAAAGAGAAAACTCATACAGGTTCTTACTCCTTATGCATGTCCCAACAATTTTGTTTCTATTATCCATAATCTTAGCTCATTTCTTATTGAAAGATACTTCATGACCTTGATGATTTATAGAAGCTATTAAAAATATATTTCACTTGATTTCTGGAGCATACAACACGTTTGAAATTTTTTCGATATCCCCATTAAAATTAATGAAAGAAATCACATCTTCGCCCTCTATGGGACATCTTGTAATATTTCCTAACTTAACTATGATGGGTTCCTTTGGAGGCTCTAAGGACCTATAAAGGTCTTTTTTGCTCAACATGTGACGAGAGACACCACTCTCCAACACCCATGACTCATCTTTTCCTGAATCTTTAGTCGAGGATTGTTGGAGTTAGATGTCTGCGGAAGCACACGAATAGCACAAGGAAGAAGAAGAAGCTTGGAGCACAACTCACAATACTAAATGTATTCCCACTAGAATGTACAAAGCTAAGTAGGGGCCTGTTAGGGCAATAGGCATATATACAAGTGAGGGGGGAAAAACCTCGTAAAGAGGGAAAAAAGTACCCTGGTAGTCCTAGACTGTTCACACACATCACTGCCTAAATATATCAACAAATTCCCCCTTGGGAGTGAT
Source organism: Ceratopteris richardii (assembly GCA_020310875.1). Taxonomy (NCBI): domain Eukaryota; kingdom Viridiplantae; phylum Streptophyta; class Polypodiopsida; order Polypodiales; family Pteridaceae; genus Ceratopteris; species Ceratopteris richardii. Next base: position 116,007,907 of record CM035416.1, on the reverse strand, counting down.
GTGATGAATAAGGAGCTGACACTCATGTATAAGGAAGTGCCAAGCTATGTGGAATCAATACACAAAAGGAAGTAAGCCCCAAGCTTTGTAGAAAGCTTCAAACTTCTCCCTAGGCAGAGCCTTCGCGAAAAGGTCTGCAATGTTCTCCTGCATGGGCACATATGTCAAGTTGATCTCTCTAGCAGAGAACCTCTCACTGACATAATGATAATGCACCTCAATGTGCTTAGTGCGAGCATCAAACATAGGGTTCCTCGCAATTGCCAATGTGCTCTGACTATCAGTGAAGATGGTGGTGGCAGAAGACTGACCAACACCCAAATCAGCCATAAGGCATCTCAACCACACACACTCAATAGTCGCTATGAAAGCTACCCTATACTCAGCCTCACAATTGGAAGTGGCCACAGTGGGCTGCTTCTTGCTCAACCAAGATATACATGAACTAGCAAGCATGAAGCAAAAGCCACTAGTGGACACACGAAAGTCATAGCAACTAGCCTAGCTAGAGTCAAAAAAAGCATGCAAATCTAGCGATAGTGATCCCTCCTTGGGATAAAACAACCCAAGTATCTAGCTACCACTCAAGTAGCAAAAGATGCGCTTAACCACCTACCAATTCTTGACACCTAGGCAATGCATAAACATGCTCATCTGTGAGACAACAAACTGAATATCTAGACGAGTAATGCATAAGTAAATCAAGCATCCAACAACTTATTGATAGAAAACAACATCAAATGCATCTCTAGCATCATGAAGACTCAATCCTAAACTTGTCTTCATAGGAGTGGCAGTAGGTTTACAATCTTAAAGGGCAAAACACTGCAATAATGTGTCAACATATTTCATTTGACACAAAGCTATTCTGCCATCAACCTACATAAATTGAATGCCCAAATAATAATGCAAATGCCCCAAATCAAACATCTCAAATGAGGCATGTAAATCAGCCTTAAAATCATCAATATGCTTCTCATGAGGACCAGTGAGCAGCATGTCATCAATGTACACAACAATGATCTGATGCACATGATTATCACAATTAGCATATAAGGTGCTTTTAGTTGGATTGTTCTCTAAACCATGTGCAATTAGATAGGCATGTACCTTTTCATACCAAGTATGTGGTGCTTGCATTAAACCATATAATTCCTTCTTTAACCTGCACACCTGGTTTTCATGCCCTTTTTGCACAAAGCCACGGGGCTGAAAAATATACACTTCTTCATGCAAGTCACAATTCAGAAATGTTGTTTTAATGTCCAACTGATGTACATTCCAACCATGATGAGCTCCAAGTGCACAGGTGCTACGAACAGTAGTCATTCGGAAAGTAGGAGCAAAGGTCTCATCAAAATCAATGCCTCTTTCCTTAGCATAATCCTTTTCAACAAGCCTAGCCTTATACCTATCAACTGTTCCATCACGTTTACGCTTCAGCTTGTATACCCACTTAATGCAAATGGCCTTCTTGCCAGGAGGCAAGTCACATAAAGACCAGGTACCATTTTTCATGATAGCATCATATTCAGATTGCATTACAGCCATCCAATGTTCAGAATTTTGTGCTTCATCAAACGAAATAGGCTCAGTCTCATCACAGAGACTAGACGCAGCCATAGCATAGCAAACTGATGCAAAAGAGGCACTATGAGAGCTTGAACGAGTACGATATGATAAAGGTGCATCTAATTCGCTGTCATGCAAAGTCTGCACAAGTTCATATTGAGTAGGCAAACTTTTTCCTACTCAATATCAGATCTCTCATCAACAAGTGCATCATGTAAATCTACATCAGAAATGGAATGATCTACGTCATCACATGAAACCTACAAAGGTTGAGAAGTTGCCTCATTAGGACCGGCACTAGACTGTCCACCTATAAAAAGAGGTAGCAAAATATCATACATGTCTTTGGAGCTAACTGATGTCTATCACGACGAAGGAGATAAGGAAAAGACCTCACACACACAATCTCACAATCAAGGAGAAGCGCACACCCACAGATTGAGGCAAGGAAGAATGATCTTCTTCTTCTTCTATTACATGAAAGGAATGTACAAGAATGACCTAAAAACAAGAGTACAACAAGTGAAATATATAAAGAATGTTACATAAGGAAAATCCTAATGTCCATGGATGAGTGAGCTGGCAAGAAACAAATGTGCCATCAATCTTGGTAGATAAATCTAATAAAGCTCAATGAAGTGTCCGTGACATATACCATCGTGACCACTATACATGTCACAGAGATGAAAAATGATACGTGTCATCCTGGATCATCACATGTTGACTCCTTGATATCTCAACACTCTCCCTCAATCTCAATGTCATATCCTATAATCCAAGCATCTCTTGAAACTTCTTCAACTTCTCAACTCCAAGTGCTTCAGTGAAAATATCAACAACCTGTTTATATGTCCTCACATAAACAAGATCAATATCGCCTACTAATACCTTCTCTCTAATGAAGTGATAATGTACCTCGATATGCTTTGCTTTGGCATGAAAAATAGGATTCCGTGCTAATTGTATGCTACTAAGATTATCACAATAGATGGTGATAGGCTTTTGCACTTCCACATGCAAATCTGCAAGTAGCATCTCAATTCATGTTGCTTCACATGCTGCCATTGCAGCACCTCTATACTCATCCTCTATACTCGACAAAACAACAGTGGGTTGCTTCTTACTGCTCCATGTAATAGCTACACTCCCAAGTGAGAATAGAAAACCACTAATAGATCTTCTATCTAGAATGCCACCAGCCCAATCTGCATCGGTGTATCCATGAACCTGCAAATCTACACCAGCTTCGTAAAACAATGCATAATCCAAAGTAGCACTCACATAACATAGAGTGCACCTCAAAGCATCCAAATGTGGCTTCCTAGCAACCTGCATAAATTGACTTTCAAGTCCAACAGTGTAGCTTAGATCAGACCTTGTAATTGTGAGATATATCAAACTTCCCACAATTTTCTTGTACATAGTAGCATTTTCCAATGCTTCACCTGATGTAGTATCCAACTTCAAATTCTGATCTAATGGCATAGAAATTGGCTTAAAATCAGCCATATCGTACTTTTGCAACATATTCAAGGCATATTTCCTTTGCGACATCCATATACCTGTTTCTATACGTATAAACTCAACTCCCAAGAAATAGCGCAAGACACCAAGATCTTTCATGTCAAATTCCTGCAGAAGAAGTTGCTTTACCTCTTTGATGCTTTCTTCATTAGCACCACCTAAAGAGGCAAAGAAAAAGGAGGCTAGAATGGTTGTTGCAAAGGCCTCTACACCAAAAACGGTGTCTGCTAATCTTGTACACAATGAAGAATGGGCATTTACTATTGTTCGTAGTTTTGACCCATCTTCTCATGAGCAGTGTATGTCTACAGTAGAATCAGATGTTTGGTATTTTGACAGTAGGGCAACCAAACATATTACCTTGCAGTGTAGTTTCTTCACTTCACTTGAGCTTGCCCCTACAGAGAATATTGTCACATGTGCCAACAACTCCCCTTATCCTATCATGGGAGTTGGTAAGATCATTTTGACTACTGCTGATGGTAGTTCTTTCACTTTGTGAGACGCTTTATTTGTGCCAAGGATAAAGAAGAATCTGTTATCAGTTTCGGCTTTAGCCAAGATTGGCTTGATTGTGAAATTTGTTGACGATAGGTGTCATTATATTTCAAATGGTGATGTGACTATTGCTTGTGGCATTTTATGTCATGGACTGTATAAGCTCATAGACTATGAAAGATCTGTGAATGGTTCAACATGTGCAATACATGATTCTCAAGCTATGTCAGATGTAAATCTTTGGCATGCACACTTTGGTCATCTAAATTTTGCTAGTTTGCTATACCTGTAGAAATCTGAAATGGTGTCCTCTTTGCCCAAACTTGAGGCACCCGGTAAACATGTAAGTGAAGGCTGTATTTTGGGTGAAATGCAGCATTCCTCCTTCCCAAAAGATGGTTTAGTTCGGGCTCCTCAGAAATTGCAGCTTGTTCATAGTGATGTCTATGGTCCTATGTAGACACTTTCTTTTGGGAACTATCTTTACTTCATGACTTTCATTGATGATTTTTCCAGGCATGCATGGGTATTCCATTGAAGGCAAATTCAGGAGTATCTATGTGCTTCAAACAATTTCTAGTTTTGGCTGAAAATATGTCAACATGTAAAATGGGCACCCTTCGTTCTGATCGAGGGGGGAGGGGGAATATATGTCTTCTAGCTTTAATGAATTTCTAGCTGAACGTGGGATAAAACATCAGTGTACAGTGCCATAGTTTTAGACAGCTCTTAATGACATCATTTGCTTTAGAGTATTTGCAAAACAATTTCTACTTTTCTGATTTCTTCTCATCTTTGTCTTCCTTCTTCGAATGTGCAACATTTGCAGATTTTTGCTTACTAGTAGATGCACTCCATTTACCTTTGCCCTTGTGACTAGCTAGGAAAGCTTGATCTGCAACACGCATAATAGACTTGTTCTGCCTAAACTCATCTTCCTGCAGCAGAACAAAAACTAACTCCTCAAATGAAAAGGCATTTGGATTGCCTTCATCATCAAAGGAAGAGTAGAAGCAAAACTCTGATATGAATCAGGAAGACCATTCAGAATGGTCTGCACAAGTGAGCTATCTGGTATAACTTCATTGATAAAAATCAACTATTCCTTCAAGTCTTTGATCTTTGTTAGAAAATTTTCCATAGATTCATCTTCATTCATATGTTCACTCCCCAACTATTTTGGAGGTAAGCAACACAAGCCTCATTCCTAGCTTGGTACAATGTGGTAACTATATCCCAAGCATCCTTAGCTATTCTGCAAGAGTGAATGTGAGGAATAATGGCACGTTTGATAGACAAGGCTACCAATGCATAGGCTTGAGCATTTGTGCCAACCCAACAAATTTCCTTTGCAGTAGGTGCAGTAGAAAACGTAGCATGAACAGGAGTATGAAGAATATCAGCATCTTCAATGCCATCTGCATCAGGTTCAATACCTATATTTGCACGTGTAATAGGATGTTTTTCAACACACTACACAATGTTCGATAGTCCTTTTGCAACCAATACATGTCACATCATATAACCCCACAATGCATAATTGGTACCATCCAACTTATCATCAACAACCAACATAAGGAATACATCATTGCTTTCAGCCATGGACACTAACTAAAATACCCTGATGCAGAAAAATGACTATATCTAAAAAAGTTGAATAGTACCCTCAAGTTTTGGTAAACTTTAGTAGACTTCGAGATGCTTACACTAGCGAATCAAAATTGGTATATATTTTTGGCACAAAAAGACAAAATAGCTTGCAAAAGCGCTATGATAGTGCATTTGGAGGCCAAAACGAGTTCAGATCACGATTTCAGCACCACACAACAAAGCCGTTTTGATCTCCTAATTAGCGTGAGTATGTGCACCAAATTTCATGTGATTTTGAGACTCTGATCAGAGGGGTGTCAATGATGCCCTAGATGAAGCAACAACCTGCTCTGATACCAATTGTTGGAGTTAGGCGTCTACGGAAGCATGCAAACAACACAAGAAAGAAGAAGAAGCTTGGAGCACAACACACAATATTGAATGTATTACCACTAGAATGTACAAAGATAAGTAGCCCGTTAGGGCAATAGGCATATATACTCTGGGGAAAAAAACCTCCTAAAGAGGGAAAAAAGTGCCCCATTGGTCCTAGACTGTTTACACAGATCACTACCTAAATATATCAACAAGGATCATACCTCCTCTATCGTAATAAATAACTCAAGCTCCATTTTTGTAGTGTTGGTAGATTCCTTGCCCTTTCCACCTTTTGAAGAGCCAATCTTCTCTTTTGCCTTGTTGATGTGACAATCTTGAATTTTATCACCTTTCTTCTTGTAGTGGAAAAACTCTCCCTTGAACTTCTTTTTGTCATTTTTCTTTTTGTCTCCATCTTTTGAAGATTCTACTTTGCCTCCTTTGGAATGTTTTGTTAATGTAGTATCTCCTTTGTTTCAACCACTACTTGCCTTGAGCTAGAGCTCCTCATCCATGATTAAGGCCATGAATCCTTCAAAAGTTAGATGTTGATGTCTAATTTGAGTATTAAGAGTAGGTACCAAACCATCAATCTTTGGTGGATAGATTCAAAGACAATGTGGAGCTAGCTCCTCACTTGAATTTCCCACCATTTGATCTCGTAAATTCTTTATGTGAGTGATAAACACTTCTATAGTCTCCCCATCAATAAACCTTTCTACTTGTAGATGATCCTCTAGGTTTTGAATCCATGTATGATTACAAGTTTTATTTCTCAATATGTTCCATGCTTCACAGGAATTGGTAGTATGTTGAATGAGAGTCAGAACATTATTAGTAGTACTTGTAACTAGAGTTCAAAGTGCATCTACGCTACATTTCCAAGCATATAGAAGATTAGCATCAAGAGGAATCAATCGACCAGGATGAAGAATGTGATATCCGTGGAGCGACTAGTCAATACGTACGAAGAAGCACACATAATAAGATAAAAGCATATGCACGTATAACAAGCGCAAGGCAAGCATACACATGGGCACATACATGCATGCACACACTCATAAGTGTTAAGAGATATGATGCTCCAAGAAGTGCAATTTATTGAAATGTGTAAGCTCACAAGAGTTTTTAGCTCTCTAAGCTCACCCCAAACAATTAACCTTGACAAATGACAGCTCTTTCACTTATATGGAATTTTTAAGAGCTTTATCCATATTGTAGTGTTCGGTCTCACTTTAAAAAATAGTGTCAAAATGATATTTGGAGGCCAAATTGATGTCAAAAATTACAAAAATGGGTGTAGCTATTCTACCATGCACATGAATCTTGATTACTAATCATTTTGACATTGTGAGTGCAACTAATCCCAAAAATAGCATTTTATGCCAAAGACTTTGATATGCATATTTTCCATTTTGACTAACACTTCAAAATCATATTCCATAAGTAGGAGGAACCACCTTGCTAACCTACCAGTAGCACAAGGCTTATTGGAAAGGTATAGAAAAGATTCATGGTCTACAAAGATTTTGAGCTTATGTGCCAATATGTAGTCTTTGAACTTCTTTACTCCGTAAACCATGCCTAGTCCTTACCTTTTGGTAGTTGTGTAATTTCTCTCAGTATGGATGCATTGCCTTCTTGCATATGCTATGGTCAAGTCCATGTTTCCCCCATCAAGATGTTGTGTTAAGATGTAACTAATTGCAAAATTAGATGCATCTATGAGGATGTGAAATGGTTGGTTCCAATCTGTTCCTTTAAAATTGGTCTAGATATGAAACATTTCTTAAGCTCTTTGAAATAATTTTCATGCTTCCATCATCTCAAAGTTCTTTAGAAACCCATACACTGTCTTAGCAATGGCTTTATACATGTGGAAGAACCATCGATAATATATGCAATGTCCCATAAAAGCTTGAACTTCTTTGGCATTTCATGGTCTAGCTAGCTCTATTGTCACTCTCACTTTTTCTTTGTATGTTGAAATGTCATTCTTTGAGACTGTTTCAAAGGATTTTATGATAGTGGACCATGAAACGCACTTCTCTGGATTATAGCAAACTTTGTAGAAGTGACATTTATAAAAAAATTCTTTGAATGTCTGAAACCTATGGCACATTAAACTTTGAGATGTAGTTGGGTGTCATACGTGTTTCCCATTTTATTTTCTTTCTTTGGCATTTAAGCAACTATCTTTCATTTTTTGATGTGATTTCTCTTGAAGTACTCGATGACTTCAAAGTATGTTGTCTTTGTTGACTTATAGCTAGGGACATTATCTCTTTACTTCACAATATCTCTTCCAAGGACCAGGAAAATAGCATGTGTGGGTTTATCCATGTTAGAAGGATCAGTTAGGGTCCCCGTAATGTTCATGTACGCATCTTCTTCAATGTAGAGCCCTTCCATATAGAGACTTAGATAGTCATTAATGTCTGATCTTGCATCAATTGGTGGATATGGTATCACTTCACATGGACATAGTATCTCAACTATTGGATAAAAAACGCTCACCATGAAGAGATCAAAATCATAGCCTTCTTCATCATAATGATGTGTGGGCATTTTTTCATTTACAATGAGTTCGAGGGCACTTAAGATGTGGATCCCATAAAAGGATGAAATGAATCCTCATTAAGATCAACTTTTGGAACATACTTAGGATCTTGACAATGTCTTTCAGGTGGTTGAAATCGGTCGTGTTGTCCTACTTACCAAAGACCTTTGTTTTTTGTACATCCAGGATGGTTGACTTGACATTGTAATCTTGATAGAACTTTTATGTTTATCATTTTGAATTGCTCGCCATCAGAGAGTTGGCACATCCTTGTAAGCATTGGTTTGCAAATTAATCTTGGTAGTGTTTCCTTTACATAGGATGTAAATAGCATTATCTCGCAAATCTTGAACCACTTTCAACTAGCTTAAAAATGTCCTCCTAAAAGCAATTTCTAATTGCTCACCTTTTCAAATTCTAATGTGCCCAAATTTAAGAACACATGTAGTCAAGAAAATGTTTTCTAGGAGACCTAAAGGTCTCTCCATATGTCCATCAGCTAACCATAGATGCATTCTTGTGGGCCATAAGGCTAGCTTAACTTGTTTCTCCCATAATCTCTAGGTACCAATGGCTACTCTAGCACCTGATTCTACAATAACTTTAGTAATCATGCCATTATATTTTATGATTGTATTCCCCTCATGACCTTCACTATAATTTCCAATTTTATCAAGAGAAATCTTGTGACTGTGTGACTCTATATCCTTGATTTTCCCTTTGGAAATGTGGTTTAGCTTCAAAGATTCGGTCTTCTTGCATTTAGAAGGTTCTCTATAGTCACCTAGAGTTTGTGATAGAGACTAGATGTGGGTTTCCACATCATGATTTGGACTTATAAGATCCTTAAGAGGTAAGTCACTTCTCATTGATCCATCACTTTTGGAACTCTGAGAAGTGATGTTCATGTTGTGTGTGGAGCTCCTCCTTCCATTGTGGTTCTAAAACTTGATCCCAAAGTTCACCTTGCCATGAACTTGGAATATCCTTGTCTTCTTGATGTGCCCTTTCTTGGGGTTGTATGCTAGGTCATATCCACTCAAAACTCACCTTGAAATCAAGGGAATCCCTAGTGTGCAACTTTCAATGTCCCCGTGTATGTTATATTTATGAATCAAAGAGACTTTGATTTCAATAGCTATGCTTCTATTCCCTTGTATTGCTACTTTCACACCTAGTATCACTCTTTCCAACCCCTCAGAGAGAAAAACTAGCAAGTAAATGCTCTTTAGCTCCTCCTCTTGCAACCATTGATCACCTTGTACATTCCTCCTATTGTGTCTTCTAGGGACGTTGGAAAACATAAATGGAGTTTTTATTTCTTAGCCTTAAGGCTTTCAAACCTCACACACTAACCCAACCCCCCACAAGTGTGGATACAAAGAGAATTAAGGGAACAGAGTGAAAAAAAGTGGAAAACGATGAGGAAGGAGAAGAGATTTTTGACTTTTTAAAAAGCTTCAAAATTGTAACCGTAGGACTAACCAAGACCCTTTTGTACGTTTGTAACTATCTATCTAACTATCTAAAGATGAAAAGATGGTGATAGTACACCCAAATCATGAGTCAAAAGCACCAGAAAACACATAGCATGTGAAAAAATTTACCATCATGCCAAGCATCTAAGAAGAACATCCCTAAATATTGCACCAAAAGTGTTCACTTTGTAGACCCACATGCACAACCAATGTGCTGCATCAAGCAAGACTATCCACACATGATAGAGAAAAGTCATAATTTAAGAAACAACTTTTATGCTAAAGATAGTCATTTGTACAAGTAATTTGGGTAAAAATGGAGAAAATACTATTCTAAGAAGGGATTTGAGATGGGAAGATTTGGTAGAACCCTATCTCCTTCACTCTCATGCTTGTAGTCCCTTTCAGCATAGTCTTTTCCCTTTGATTGAGCTTTGATTTTGACATTTTGGCCACTTTCTAGAGTCTTTTGATAAGGGGGATCTTAAAAATCTCTCTCATCAAACCAAAATTAGAGAGATGTCCACACTTGATGGAAGGACCCAAAAAAAAAAGAAATAATTAAAGATGCACTACAAATTGAAATTTGCATTACATCCATTGATCTTATAGTGATGCCTAGGCTAAGAGGAATTAAATCCTTGATCACATAGAAGGACCTTCATTATAAAATAGAACTAGGTGATGCCAAGAGGAGTACACTTGCACTCTAGCATCAATATTACAACTTTCACTTGGCTGAATGCCACACCACGCCCCATAAAACCATAAAACAATTCACGCAATACAGTTTGATCAATGAAAAACCTATCAATATGGCACCATGAATCTTGGAGGACCTCATATCACACTCTACCAAAGAGAACTTAAAGCTCCATAAGGTGTTACATTGCACTCACGTAGTAATAAGAATTTTCTGTAGAGACTTAGGTGAGGATGTTGCTTTTTCCCTAGCTTACACCATAAAGGAACTCCAACACTTCCTCAAACCCACTTGAAATTCCACTTAAGAAAAGTCGCCCTCACACCAACAAGAAGGGTGAAGTCCAATGCATTGAGGAGAATGATGGGTTCCCAATATATCATTGTCACAAGCCCCCCCCCCCCCTAGGAGTGTCGTAAAAGCAGAAAGAATAGCAAAAAAGAGGTTCAATCAAAGTATGTGCATATCACCTGAGGATGTAGAGATGGTAGAGGTCAATAGAGGTAGCCATATCCACCACACTTGAGACTGTAGTGGCCAGTGAAGAAAGGAAAAATGAATCCCAAAAATCTTTACCCACACAATCTATAATAGAGGAACAAGAGGGAATAGATGTAGCTGAGACTATGGCCATTGTCAAGCAAGTTGTTAGAAAAGTAAGGCAAGCTAGGGCATGTTCCACTAAAGCAAGGGAAGTTGAGGAAGTAGAAGACATAGAATCTGAAGAAGAACAAGAGATACCATTGACATACTATCACGGCATCATCACACTATCACCCACACCATCTCCACCACCATCACCTATCCATCCCAAATATGAATTTTACAACTTACCCAAAGAGGATACCATCACCACTATAGCCACCATAGTCATCAACATACAATCCATCCCATCTCACATTGAATCCACCATTGTTACCTCATTCATACCCACTACACCTATAGACATATCCTTACAACACATAGATTCACAAACCACTACCACAACCCATCCCATCACAACCATGCTAATTGCATCTCAGTTGGCTTCCATTCTTGTTGCACCCACTAGCCCCACCCACTATCACCCCTCTTGTTAACATGCAAGATCATGACTCCATTGGTATATTGCATTTGCTTGCATGTGTACATATTCCATGCATGACCATTGCACATACTCGTGCACAACCAAGCACACACTCCAACATCCTAGCCCACACCACATTAGATCACACATATACATGATTTGATCGCCTCATATCTTCTATTTATTTTTTTGTTTTCATCCTTATGTCCATCTATTAATTAATCTTCATTTTTTCGGACCAAAAGTGTTGATATATTTAGGTAGTGATATGCGTGAACACACTAGGACCATCGGGGCACTTTTTTCCCTCTTTAGGAGGTTTTTTACCCCGGCTTGTATATATGCCTATAGTCCTAATGGGTCATTTATCTTTGTACATTCTAGTGGTAATACATTCAGTATTGTGTGTTGTGCTCCAAGCTTCTTCTTCTTCCTTGTGTTGTTCACGTGCTTTTGTTGACCTCAAACTCCAACAATTGGTATCAGAGCAGGTCGCCGCTTCATCTAGGGCATTGTCAACACTCTTTCGATCATAGTCTTAGAATCGCATGAAAATTGGTGAGCATACTCAAGCTGATTAGGAGTTCAAAACAGTTTCGTGTTGTGGTGTCGCAAAGATATATCTAGGTTTTATTTTGCCAGTATAAGCATCTCGAAGTCTACTACAAGTTTAGCAAAACTCAATAGAGTAGTTCTATTCAACCTTTTGAGATACAATCATTTTTCTACATTAGGGTATTTTAGTCAGTGGCCATGCTAAAAGTAGTGATGAATTCCATATGTTGGTTGTTGAGGATAAGTTGGATGGTACCAATTACCCATTATGGGATTATATGATGCATCATGTATTGGTTGCAAACGTATTGTGGAATATTGTGCAGGGTGTTGAAAAACATCTATTACACTGCAAACATAGTTATTAAAGGTGATGCAGATGGTGTTGAAGATGATGATACTCTTCATATTCCTACTATAGAGCAACTTTGTTAGGATGGCAGAGAAGCTCAAGCACATGCATTGATAGCCATGTCTGTCAAATGTGGTTCCTGCTGCACCTACTATAGAGCAACTTTGTTAGGATTCCTGCTGCACCTACTATAGAGCAACTTTGTTAGGATGGCAGAGAAGCTCAAGCACATGCATTGATAGCCATGTCTGTCAAATGTGCCATTATTCCCCACATTGGCTCCTGCAAAATAGCAAAGGGTGCTTGGGATACGTAAACCACTTTGTACCAGGCAAGGAATAAGGCTTGTGTTGCTTACCTTCGAAAACAGTTGGAGATTGAGCACATGAATGAAGGAGATTCCATGGATTTTTTGACAAAGATCAAAGAAGGAGCAGTTGATTTTTGTTGATGAATTCTTGCCTGAGAGTTCACTTGTGCAAACTATTCTGAATGGTCTTCCAGATTTATATCAAAGTTTTGCTTCTACTCTTCGATTGATGATGAAAGGAAATCCAAATGCCTTAACATTTGAGGAGTTAGTCTCTGTTCTGTTGCAAGAAGATCAATCTAGGCAAAATAGGTCCATTATGCATGTTGTTGATCAAGCGTTCTTGGCTAGTCAAAGGTAAATGGAGATCTTCTATGAGTAAGAAAAAATTTGCTAATTTTACACAATCAAAGAAGGATGACAGAGATGAGAAGAAAATAGAAAAGCAAATTTTTTTTTGCAAATAATGTAAAGCAAATAATCATGTCATAAAGAGTTGTCCAAAATTGGCTACTAAAGAGGCAAGGAAGAAAGAGGCTAGAATGGTTGTTGCTGAGGCGTCTACACCCAAAACAGAGTCTGCTAATCTTCTGCAAAATGAAGAATGGGTATTTACCACTATTTGTAGTTATGACCCATCTTTTCATGAATAATGTATGTCTGCAATACACTCAGATGTTTCCAGTACTTTGATAGTGGGGCAACCAAACATATTACCTTGTAGTGTAGTTTCTTCACTTCACTCAAGCTTTCCCCTACAAGGAATACTGTCACATGTGCCAACAATTCCTCTTATCCTGTCATGGGATTTGGTAAGATCATTTTGACTACTAGTGATTGTAGTTCTTTTACATTGTTGGATGCTTTATTTGTGCCAAGGATCAAGAAGACTCTATTATCAGTTTCAGCTTTAGCCTAGATTGGCTTGGTTTTGAAATTTGTTGATGACAGATGTATAGTTCATGATCTATCAAATGGTGATGTCATTATTGCTTCTTGCATTTTATGTCATGGGCTGTATAAGCTCATAGACTATGAAAAATCTGTGAATGATTCAGCATGTGCCGTACATGATTCTCAAGCTTTGTTAGATGCAAAGCTTTGGCATGCATGCTTTGGTCATCTAAATTTTGCTAGTTTGCTATGGCTATAGAAATCTAAAAGTGTCTCCTCTCTACCCAAACTTGAGGCACCTGGTAAACATGTCTGTGAAGGCCATTTTGGGCAAAATGCATCATTCTTTGTTCCCAAAAGATGGTTCAGTTTGAGCTACTTAGAAATTGTAGCTTGTTCATAGTGATGTCTATGATCCTATGCAGACACCCTCTTTTGGAAACTATCTTTACTTCATGACTTTCATTGATGATTTTTCCAAGCATCCATGGGTATAACCATTAAAAGCAAAGTCCAAAGTATCTATGTGCTTCAAACAAATTCTAGTTTTGGCTAAAAATCTATCAGCACGTAAAATGGGCACCCTCCATTCTCATCGGGGGGAATATATGTCTTTTGATTTTAATGAATTTCTAGCTAAATGGGGGATAAGACATCAGTGTACACTACCGTATACACCTCAACAGAATGGAGTTGCTGAATGGAAGAATAGGTCACTCATGGAGCTGGCGAGGTGTATGGTCAAAAGTTAGGCTTTCCCACATAGTTTCTGGCTTGAGGTTGTTATGTGCGCAACATATGTACTTAACAAGTGTCCCACTAAAGCATTGCAGTCTATCACTCCATATGAGGCTTGGCATGGTCACAAGCCATCTATTCATCACTTGTGTGTTTTTGGTTGTCTGGCATATGCATTAGTGCATGAACAACGATGCAGGAAATTGGATGATAAAGTGGTGAAATGTATTTATGTTGGGTTTAATTCTAAAAGCAAAGGCTATCATCTATCTCATCATAGACTAAAAGCTTCTTAGTTAGCTGTGATGTTGTTTTTGTGGAAGATGTTGTTCAACCATTACTTTCATGTACTAAGGAGACATCAGTTAGCTCCAATGTATGACACCTTGCTGCCTCTTTTTATAGGTGGCCAGTCTAGTGTTGGTCCAAATGAGGAACTTTTTAGACTTTATAGGTTTCATGTGATGATGCAGACCATTCCATTTCTGTTGCAGATTTACATTATGCACTTGTTGATGAGAGAATTGATATAGAGGAGGCAAAAACTATTCTGAGTCCAATTCCTTACATGCATAGAGCAAGAAAAATTGTGCAGAGAGTGAAAAAGTGTGGAGAGAGAGTGCAAAGAACTAGAGGACCAAGGCTTGTGAAGGGAATACTCTATGTTCTCTTGTGCATACAGAAAAAGATCATTGAGGTAGAGATCAACAAAAGTGTGACATAGTATTAGCAAAGAGGTGTTATATCTTAACAGTACAAGTGATCAGGACTTCAACATTATTGGAGGCTTGAATGCAGGGGTTGCACAAGGGAAAGCTACTAGACAAGGTGAAGAACCAAACAAAGGTGACCGCAGAGTAATTGTGGTACTTTTTTGTACTTGTGTGTCCTTCTTGGTCCTAAAAGGGTTATGCACAGACAATATTTTCTCTCATTCTAGATAGAAGCTATTGTAATCTTTTATGTTAATCAAGGCACATAGGCTTTTGGTGTAACTTTTATTTCTTCTTCTTCTCTACTTTCCTCCTACAAATACTCAAGCCCCTAGATACTTATCTTGCTCTTGAAAAGGACCCCTCGTACATACAAAGAAAAGTTCATATGATAGAGATATGGAAAAAAAGGCAGAGTTGAGATGATAGAGATACGGCCAAAAAACCATCCGCACATACACTTACTATCTCAAGGAGAGAGGGTGAGTGAAAGTGATGGAAGGGATATTTTGGAGGGCCCAAATCTCCATCTATATATATTTTCTTGGAATTTTCAATCTCCACAAGAGAATATGTATGGCATATTCTTGTATGCACCATTTCTCTGAAATAAATACAATGAAACTATCTCTGTTCCCTCTCCCAAATGTGGGATTAAATAAAAGGATAACTAAATCCTCTTCTTATTCACAATTTGGGGAGTTCTTTGACTCCTCATAAATGTACATGCATGGTGGTTCATGTATGCATCATTTAACCTTATAATATAATTAGCAACCCTATCATCTCTCTCTCTCTCTCTCTCTCCAAAATGAAGAGATTTAAAAAATGTTTTAAATTGCTAAACATGAGGCAGTCAATGGAATTGAGAGGTATTCAAGAAAATTCTCTAAGGCAATCCATGGCACTCATAGGTATCCCACGTAGGAATTTTTTTCCTGATTTTGCACCATATGAAATAAGTGTTCATGTCTCTCTTTTTTTTATAAGTGGAGGAGGGGGATGGAAGTGCATGCTCCTCCTTCCCCGTGCTCTTTTGTGGCTCTCTCCAACTTTCATGGGGGTTCTCTCTCTTGTTTGTGCCTATAGGGGAAGGAGAAAGAAGCTTCAACTCTCTCTCTCTCTCTCTCTCTCTCTCTCTCCCCCTCTATCAAGCTCCATAGTTGACCATGTCTGGCTCTATTTGCATGCATCTACGGGCCATTATTGGGGATTTGATACCACTTTTAAGTGGGTACAATCTTTTTACTTCAGAGCAAAGAGTAAAAGCCATAATTGCTTGGATGATGGCAGACCCACACAAATATTCTTGGTGCATCCTCCTGACTATGTCTAGCACATGGATAAACTTTATGAATCAATCCTCTTCTTTTGTGTGTGTGTGTGTGCTTTTGTGTGTGTATATAACACATGTGGCAACCATCCTCAAGGCTTGCCATGTGGTACTCTCTACCACACCAACCTAAGAGATGGTTCCCACCAATCTATATAATGTGATAGTTAGGGTGATTGAACCATAAGCTGACCAAGCCAACCTAAGTTGGTTTGAACATTCTAACTCAGTTATAGCAAACTTTACTTTGTAACCTTCATAATGGATATCTCATGCTATTAGTTTTGGCTAGCCTAATATATTTATCTTCTTTTGCCTATAGTGTCATATAAGTTCCGTAGTGAGATTACATAGGTGGATAGATCCATTTTTGTATCAGTTGTTTAAAGAATCAAAATTCCCATTTCTCTTATTTGTTTTGAGCTCTCTCTCTCTCTCTCTCAAATTTTGTTTGCGAAATCTTCTATATCCTCTTCCGGACCCTCTCCCCCAAAAATTAGTTCTTCTTTGATGCAAATATATGGTGATTAAACTTTGATTTAGAATGCATGTGCATAAAAGCTACATGACCATGAGCAAGCCCTATTCTTCCTACAACATTAAGCTTTATGACACACGCGTGAAGGATGCCATGTTGGAGATCTTTGTATGTATTTTGATTGTTTTTTTTAAGCCACATATGGAAAGAGAAACATGAAGTTGTTCTCTCTCGGCCTCTTGTGCATCATTCCCTCATATCTTCTTTTCTTCATTGTGGAACCGCATGCACATTCTCTTTGATGTGATGAAGGAAAATGAGTAGTACATGCAAATCATTTGTACCTTGTCCAAAGTTTAGTTTGGTGCTCTCCTAAGAAAGTGACATGAAGGAAATATCTATGTAGATAGCAAACCATTGGACTTAGAAGTCGTCCAAGAGGGACCAAGCAAGTTTTCCATTTCATTTGTGGTCCATAGGCCCACTGGCATATACCTTTTCCCTTTACTCCTCACTATCCATGAATGGTGACAAAGGTGGGATCCATCAACAATCATGACTAATTCATACTTTTGTCTTTGTATGCTTTGCTAAGTCTTTTTGGAAATATTTGCCAACTTCTATGATGATGTATTGAACTTTTCAAGCAAAGGGACCTCTTTGATCTTGTATATGAGGGAAATAGTTCATTATTCATGATAAGGTTCTTAAGTGTTGCAATATCTGAATTGGATGTGAGCAACAATTTCTTTAGGAAAAATCAATTCTACTATGGATATCCCTCAATAAATATAACACCACAAACTTAGATGGAACTTAAAATATTTGTGTGCTGAAGCATCCTTGGGACAAGACATACTATAGCTAAATGCCATATGAGGAATGTAGTGCTTAATGCTCAATATAGAAAGTCAAACATCAATTGAAATCGACCTAAACTAAAACCTAATGGTGCCCATCTTGGCATTCTCTTCTGTTGAAGGAAGGAGGGACAATAATTGATCCTTGAAAATGACCAACCAGATGTTTTGGCATGAAAAAGAATGTTGTTCTTTCCCACATTTATTTATGAGACCATTATAAGGTGGAACTATGAAGGGTAATGTAAACAACCAAAAAGAACTTCCACATGTGAGGTCCTTTCTAATGGATGGACACTATTGATCATTGGTCATAGATATCCTGGTCATTCATCGGATGGTATTGTCACAAGGAATCTATCACATAGCTTAGAAACAAAATTTGTGCATGCATGTACATGATTTGAGAGAAACTCCTTACCACACCATTCAATGACTTATATTCTCTTTGGTACTCACAAGCAAGTGCAGGGTTTGTGTAATGGATAACACCTTTTATCTCAATGAACCCTTGAACTACATCTATCACCACCTACCTCCATAGAACAACAAACCAGCAAACAGAATTGGTTGGAGCCAGCTTGAAGATATGCATCACATATCCCTCATACTGTAGTTCTTGCTCCCCCTAAATTGGGTTGCTATAATAGATAGATAAATACGCATGTATATGTATGTGTGTGTAATTCTAAGATAGATCGCTATTTATATAGATAAATTGAGGATTTTTTTTTATTTTTTTTAATTTTTAGAAGATTTTTAAATTGATTTATTTTAGAAGGTTGGATCCTTCATCTATTCTCTGTACACTTGAAATTTGATCTTCTTTTTTTCTCCAATCTCAAAGATCCACGTCAAATCCTATAGATAGATAAATACGCATATATAGGTATGTGTGTGTAATTCTAAGATAGATCATATTATATGGATAAATTGAAGTTGTTTTTTTAATTTTTTAGTTAACTAATTGATTTATTTTAGAAGGGTGTATCCTTCATCTATTCTTGTATAGTTGAAATTTGATCTTCATTTTTTCTCCAATATCAAAGGTCCACGTGAAATCCTAGAAGGATCTTAAACCTTGACCTAAGTCCATGACCTTCTAAAAATAATCACACAAGGTCATGGACTTAGGTCAAGATTTAAGATCCTTCTCTCTCTCTCTTTACATATATATATATATATATATATATATATATATATATATATATATATATGACGCGGAAATCGTGAAAGCAGCAAAAGATATGA
This sequence comes from Ceratopteris richardii, assembly GCA_020310875.1. Taxonomy (NCBI): domain Eukaryota; kingdom Viridiplantae; phylum Streptophyta; class Polypodiopsida; order Polypodiales; family Pteridaceae; genus Ceratopteris; species Ceratopteris richardii. The sequence goes on along the minus strand of CM035416.1, from coordinate 115,989,054 downwards.
GGGGATGCATCATGCCACCCGTGACTAGTGAATGGTGATAGAGAGGAGGGGGTTTGGATGAGAAAAGCGCAAGATGGAGAGAGGACGTGTATGCAAGTCAGCCGCCAAAATGGACGATCAAGAAGGCCTCTAAACATCATTATCCATGGGGGGGGGCGGGAGCGAGACGCGAGAGCCTTTTGCGCTTTTTGGCGGGAACTTTAGATGTCTAAAAAAAAACTGACACTTTTTGATTGATGTGCATGACAGCTGCATCTTAAAAGCGCCCATCCTGTCCGTCCGCCACACTTCGATCGCATGGTCACAATTTGTTTCATGCACCTTGTCATGACCTCTTCTTATGCGCTTTTTCTTTTCCTTTTCTTTTGCATGATCTAGTCCTCGTTATTTTGCAATCATGATTGTTTCCTGCCACGTATGCATAATGTGTACAGGGACAGGCGCATTGATACACAAATCGTTTTTTTTCTATTTTTTAAATTCCTAATTTTTCATTAAAAATCCTCCAATGATATCAGCATTACTTCTATAGATTACACTCAAATGTTTCTTTTTCTTTTTACAAATTATACATTTAAATATTAAAAATTAACTAATATAGAATTGATGTCACAGAGTGTTTAGATAGATTACACTCATATTTTTCCTTTTCTTTTGACAAATTATACATTGAAATATCGAAAATTAGCAAATATAAAACTGATGTCACATAGTGTTTTTCTTAGAGAGAAACAAGATTAAAAGCAAGTGGGCTTTCCATGAGGGGGACAAAAGGTTTATCAACCTTGTTTGTAATAGTTAGCATTAAGCTTCCCTTGTTTTGTGGGATTTGGGAATCTCATGGGTACTAGGTTCACTTGTAGGGTTGTCTTTCTTTTCATTAAAGTTTGGGAGAGTAGGTTATTGCAGAACTTCCTATATTAAAAGAAAATTGATGTCACCATGTGTTTTTTATTGGGAAGTTTGGTCATCTACTCCCTCTTTAGTTTGAATTTGAAAAGAACAACACATGCATTTTGGAGACTCTCCTTATCTCGTATTTTCCAAGGGTTTAATGTCACACCATATTCCAAGTTTTGAACCATGTACTTTCGACAATTTTTTTAAAGAAGAAGTTCGGCCTAGGCCTAGTCTCCCTTGCTCTGATTAATTGAAAGAACAACTGTACAATTTATTTGAACAACTGTACAATTTGTTTTTTTTAGAAAAGCATTGATATTCAAAGAGAACATAAATTTACAGACTCTTAAGAGAGGCTAAAGTTAAAGGCACTCTAGAGGAGGTAACAAGCGACCCTTTCAAAGATGTTGAGCTTATTAAAGAGTCATTGAAAGAGAGAGCCACTCTTCAATACATACAAATCAAAGAGGCATCGAGGCATAGAGATGCAAAGAAAGGGCTTGATATTGGTACACATAGCCAAACTCCTAAACCATAATAGTAAAAATATCTTTCAATTTTCACATTAGAACAACCATAATAGTAGATCATTGTTTTCCCATTGCATGGAAATGTGTTTGGAATCATTTTGTTTGTCCCTATTGTGAGGCACAAGAAAGGTTATTGAATCCTCTCTCTCCTAGAAATTTCTTATCCAATCATTTCTATTAGAAAATTGATAAAGTTTTCCAAAGGTGTCCATTCTAGTGTTGTAACCTTTAAAGAGGTTGGCACCCAAAGACTCTACCAAGTACACTTCCATTCATGAACAATCCTCAATCATTTTTGGCAAACATAGAGTGCCCCCTTTACACTTTTGCAACTATAAGGGAAGTGGAACATTCTATGAACAACCACTAAAGTTGTGAGGAAGAGAGCATGCCACTTTATCCCTCTCCCACATACATTTCTAACCCATCCTTTTCATTAGTCATGAAAAGACGCATTAGAAAAGATGTGAGTGGTGGGGTTTCACCTAGGCAAAGAAACTAGTAACCTAAAATTCTACTACATATATTACAAGGTGGCCAAAATTCTTACTAAGGTAGGTGTCAGTGTCAACTTTATACTTTTTACAGCTTGAGAGAAATGCTTCATTCTCTGAACCCCTGTTGGGCATGATATCACCATGAGACCATGATCTAGTGAGAGGATGTTAACTTGGGCAACTAGATATCACTTGTGCCCCATGTGTATTCAGTGCTCAAAAAACTCTTTTGGCTCGTGAAATGCCTACACTTTCTCATCTAAATGGCAGGAAGGTGAGTCTCTCATGTCTAGAATTTAGGGAGCACAAAAAGATGTACTCTATGTATATCTCTTCATACTCACCTCAACGATAGAACATTAAGAAGACCAATGAGCAAAGGAAGCTCCATACTGATAGTGAGGAAGGAGACAAGCTCTGTTTATCAGACACAAAATAAGGCAAATATACGTGTGTTTGGCATACCAAAATACCTTCTTCACACAAAGATTTCTGCCTCCAAGAAACTAGGCTACTTTCATTATGTCAAGAAAACCTAAAGTTGAACCTCAAGATGACTTGGGTATTGTGATTGTTCTTCATGTCATTACTGATTTAATAGGATTTTTTGATGCGTTTCTTTGCCATAGCCCAAACTCAGACGATCCATAGTACACACAATATAATTATATCAAACAACATTCTCCCATCAAACAAACGATCTTTTGTCTTATTTCTACGTTTAATATTTTTTCTGTATTATTTTTTTTTTATTTTCTCCTTCAAATTGTAGTAAACATGCTAAATTTTCTCCTTTCCATTACTTTCAAATATTAGAATGTATCATTTAATTTTTATTTTCTATCCAAGTTGAATGGATGATCATTAATTAGTCATGGTTGCTTGGCTAATAAAAAAAATTATTTTATTTTTGAATTGATGAGGTGGAATCCCATTACATGGAAACTTATCTTGTAAACGTATGACTTTTATATCTAACTTTTGAGTTAGAACTTGCTGAACGATTTTCAGTCAACATTATGTATGCACACACACACACACACACACACACACACACACATATATATATATATATATATATATATATATATATATATATATATATATATATATATATATATATATGTGTGTGTGTGTGTGTGTATGCATGTATGTATGTGCGTATATGTATACATACTTACATGTGTATCTTCATTCATAAATGTATGCATATACTCATAGATATAAGTTTATGTATATGCATATTTATACATGTACATATATGTGTACATATGTACATATGTATATGTATATATATATATATATATATGCATATGTATACATATATGCATACATATATGTGTATGTATACACATCATATATGTTTGTGATGCATACATATAAAGCTCAAGTGTGTGAACCTGTACTTAGGTCAACAACCTGTATATATATATATATATATATGCATATGTATACATATATGCATACATATATGTGTATGTATACACATCATATATGTTTGTGATGCATACATATAAAGCTCAAGTGTGTGAACCTGTACTTAGGTCAACAAACTTCTACTATGGGAATAGTTCATTGAGAAAATACAGGTTGCTTAAGAAAGAAGGAACACGAATTAATAATGGACTCAGAAAAAGGAAGCGGCCAACAATCTGCTAATGCACTAACCTGCCACATTCTCTGTGAGAGAGAGAGAGAGAGAGAGAGAGAGAGAGAGAGACTGAGAGAGAGAGATGTATGAACATACATAGAGGAAGCTAAGCAGAACCATAACAACTTAGCAAACAAATGTGATGTGATAGTGTAGCCCAATAGGATTACATAAGTTAAGAATGACTCTAACGGTTGCGAACCTTGCACTAGGGTCAATGTCGTGCTTTTTTTTATTACCCTTTGCTATGAGTCTTGATGCTCCATATGATTTGTACTTGAATTTATATAGCCACTTAACTCCAATAACTTAATGATTAAAAGGATTTGGTTACTCTTAGTCCACAAGCATGTCAAAATGTTCCTAGGGCTTCTCTACGCCCCCCACCCCATCATTGGTGCCAAATCTTTCTATATTTCCAAGTGTGGTGATCCATTTTTGAAGTTCTATCTTCTTCAAAGGCTCCATTATTTCTACCATTTTTAGCATGAATTCTTCGATTATGTTGTACTTGTGAGTACTTGGAGTATCTTGATGTAGTAGAAATCTATGGTAATAAGTGTTGAATTTTGGACCAGCTAACCAACACATGACCAACCCCTTTGCTCTTGGAGAGTTAAATACACCTTATAGGTTTGAGAACTCAATAATATCCACTATGTACTTTGGATCATCAATGAGAATAGTTGATACAAAACCGATGGAATTTCACAAAGACTAGACAAAGAAACTTGCTAATTTGAGTAGATTCGAGAAACTTCAAATGTTCAATATAGTCAGCTTGATTGCAATTGACTAAAACCCCTTTTAGAGTAAGATCATATATAGGGTTGAGTATCGAATATGCAGAAGATATGAAATTATCATCAAAGAATGAGCTAATTATAAGCCTCATCCAGAGACCATAAATTCTAAATTTCTCACAATCTACTGAACTAAATGCTACACAAAATTGTACACATGGGGTAGACACTATTACATTTCCAATGAATCCTCATTTATAATGATTAGATCATTGTGAAGAAAGAACTAGCCTCTGCAAGTTGACAAAAATTGGAGATGATGATGCAAAAAATGGAAGAAGAGCAAGACAAAGATCAAATGTAATTTTATATTGACCTAACTCTATTGTACAAGTGATTGTGAGTCTTTATAAAGAATATTTGTGTAGCCCATGACTCACCAACAATAATTTGAATTCAAATTATCATGCGAGAATGCTTGTTGAGATGAAGATTACTTTTCCTATAATCGAGGAAAATAGAAATCAAGTTCAATGAATTGATTGATTGATCACCAAGAACTACCAACCTCCAATCTCGTAGATTTTGGACTTATCTCTTTTATCCTTTTGAGAAGAATAAAATTGTAACAAAAATAAATATTTATAGATAAAAATTTCTCATGAGGTGCCATAAGTGATCATACACTTTTATAAGAAATTAAAGACCCTCAAGGAATGTCCTATCTCTAAGGCTTCACTTTAATGAAAAATTTAGATCTTGTACAAGTCCTTTTCAAGCATGATGTAAGCTTGATGTCCTAAAAGCTCCCCCTCAAGTTAAATAATGCTTGAGTATACATTCCTTGATGATTTGTGTACCTTCTATTGACTTGAACCTGCAAAGTTTGATTCCATCAAGTGCTTTAGTCATCATGTCTGCTACTTGCATCTCCGTTGGAACAAAATAAATATCAATCTCCTTTGCCATGAGCTTCTTCCTGATGAAATGATAATGAACCTCTATATGTTTGGTTCTTGCATGGTAAACAAGGTTTTTTGCTAGGTACATTGAGCTTACATTATCTCCAAATATGTGAGGGTTGGAACTCACAAGTCCCAAATTTGCATACAATTCTCTTAGTCATATAGCTTCTTGATTTGCTATGGTTAATCCTCTATATTTTGCTTCACTTGAGGATAGTGCAACAATAGGCTATATTTGAACTCGATGACACAAGCTTAGAACCTACAAATGCTAAGAATCCTAAAGTACTTGCTCTATCACTTGGATCCTGCCCAATCTAGATCTGAGTATAGCCTGAGATCCAAAAATGATAAATAAGGATAAAATATACCTTCATTGATCATTCCTTTGAGATACTTGAGTACTCTCTTAGATGCATCCATATGTGATCTTCTTGGAGAGTGCGTGAATTGGCTTAGTACTCCTACACTATATGAGATGTCTACCCTTGTATGAGTAGCATAAATCAAGCTACCTACCAAGCTTTGATACTCTTTTGTTTCTTCAATCTATTCACTTTCATAAACACTAAGTTTATGATTCGTTCCCAATCATGAACCTATAGATTTGGTATTCTCCATCTTGAATTTCAAGAGTAGATCCCGAAAGTACCTCCTTTGATTCAAGTACACCCCTTGATCTATGTATATGACATGCGTTCCTAGGAAAAATATGAGCTCTCCTAGATCACAAATCTTGAACTCTTCCTGCATATGTATTTTGATCTTTTCTATTCCATTCAAGTCATCACCTATCATAATTATGTCATCTACATAAAAACATAAATATATGACTTCAGTATAAACCTTCTTGATGGACAAAGAAAGATGTGCATTACTTGAATTGAAACCTTGATCTTGTAGATAAGTTACCAATCTAAAACTCCAAGCTCTAGGAGCTTATGTTAATCGATACAATATCTTTTTGACCTTGCATACTGTTGATATATTTAGGTAGTGATGTGTGTGAACACTCTAGGACCGCCGGGGCACTTTTTTCCCTCTTTAGGAGGTTTTTTTCCCCTGGCTTGTATATACGCCTATTGCCCTAATGGGCTACTTATCTTTGTACATTCTCTAGTAATACATTCAGTCTTGTGTGTTGTGCTCCAAGCTTCTTCCTCTTCCTTGTGCTGTTCGCGTGCTTCCGCAGACGTCTAACTCCAACAATTGGTATCAGAGCAGGTCGTTGATTCTTCTAGGGTGCCGTCGACACTCCTCCGTTTGCAGTCTCAGATTCGCACAAAATTTGGTGAGCATACTCAAGGTGTTTTCGAGATCAAAACGGCTTCGCTCTGTGGTGCCGAAATCGCGATCTGAGCTCGTTTCGGCCTCCGAACGCACTATCGCAGTGCTTGTGCAGGCTATTTCGTCCTTTTGTGCCAAAGGTATATACCAGTTTCTGTTCGCCAGTTTAAGCGTCTTGAAGTGTGCTACAGGTCTAGCAGAACTCGTCTGGGCAGTTCTGTTCAACTTTTTGAGATACAGTCAATTTTCTGCATCAAGGTATTTTAGTCACCGGCCATGGCTGAAAGCAGTGATGTATTCCGTATGTTGGCTGTTGAGGATAAGTTGGATGGTACCAACTACCCATTATGGGCTTATATGATGCGACATGTACTGGTTGCAAAAGGATTGTGGAACATTGTGCAGGGTGTTGAAAGACGTCCTGTTACACCTGTAACGATAGGTACTGCAAATACAGGTGTTGGAGCTGATGAAGATGGTGTCGAAGATGATATTCCGCAGATTCCTGTTCGTGCTGCTATTTCTGTTGCACCTACTGCAGAGCAGATTCGTTGGGATGGCAGAGATGCCCAGGCACATGCATTGATAGCTTTGTCTGTCAAACGTGCCATTATTCCTCACATTCGCTCTTGCAGAACAGCAAAGGATGCTTGGGATACACTTACCACTTTGTACCAGGCTAGGAATGAGGCTCGTGTTGCTTACCTTCGAAAACAGTTGGAGAGTGAGCACATGAATGAAGGTGATTCGATGGACAGTTTTCTTACAAAGATCAAAGACCTGAAGGAACAATTGATTTCTGCTGATGAGGTTATACCAGATAGCTCACTTGTGCAGACCGTTCTGAATGGCCTTCCTGATTCATATCAGAGTTTTGCCTCTACTCTTCGATTGATGATGAAAGGCAATCCGAATGCCTTGTCATTTGAGGAATTAGTCTCTGTTCTGTTGCAGGAAGATCAGTCCAGGCAGAACAGGTCCATTATGCGTGTTGCAGATCAAGATTTCCTGGCTAGTCAGAAGGGCAAAGGAAAATGGAGCTCTTCTACTAGTAAGCAGAAATCTGCAAATGCTGCACAATCGAAGAACCAGGATAAAGATGAGAAGAAATCAGAAAAGCAGAAATTGTTCTGCAAGTACTGTAAAGGAAATGATCATATTATAAAGAACTGTCCAAAACTGGCTGCTAAAGAGGCAAAGAAGAAAGAGGCTGGAATGGTTGTTGCAGAGGCCTCTACACCAAAAACAGAGTCTGCAAATCTTGTGCAGGAAGAAGAATGGGCGTTTACTACTATTTGCAGTTTTGACCCATCTTCTCATGATCAGTGCATGTCTGCAGTAGACTCAGATGTTTGGTACTTTGACAGTGGGGCAACCAAACATATTACCTCGCAGCGCAGTTTCTTCTCTTCACTCGAGCCTGCCCCTACAGGGAATACTGTCACATGCGCCAATAACTCCTCTTATCCTGTTATGGGAGTTGGTAAGATCATTCTGACTACTGCTGATGGTAGTTCTTTCACTTTGTCAGATGCTTTATTTGTGCCAGGGATCAAAAAGAACTTGTTATCAGTTTCTGCATTAGCCAAGATTGGCTTGGTTGTGAAATTCGTTGATGACACGTGTACAGTCCATGATCTCTCAAATGGCGATGTGATTATTGCTTCTGGCATTTTATGTCGTGGGCTGTATAAGCTCATAGACTATGAAAAATCTGTGAATGATTCGGCATGTGCAGTTCATGATTCTCAGGCTATGTCAGATGCAAAGCTTTGGCATGCACGCTTTGGTCATCTAAATTTTGCTAATTTGTTACGCCTGTAGAAATCTAAAATGGTGTCCTCTTTGCCCAAACTTGAGGCACCTGGAAAACATGTTTGTGAAGGCTGTATTTTGGGCAAAATGCAGCGTTCTTCCTTTCCAAAAGATGGTTCAGTTCGGGCTATGCAGAAATTGCAGCTTGTACATAGTGATGTTTGTGGTCCTATGCAGACACCCTCTTTTGGAAATTACCTTTACTTCGTGACTTTCATTGATGATTTTTCCAGGCATGCATGGGTATATCCACTCAAAGCAAAGTCCGAAGTGTTCATGTGCTTCAAACAGTTTTTGGTTTTGGCTGAAAATCTGTCAGCATGTAAAATGGGCACCCTCCGTTCTGATCGAGGGGGGGAATATATGTCTTCAGATTTTAATGCATTTCTGGCTGAACGTGGGATAAAACACCAGTGTACAGTGCCGTATACACCTCAACAGAATGGAGTTGCTGAACAAAAGAACAGGTCACTCATGGAGATGGCGAGGTGCATGGTCAAAAGTCAGGCTTTACCACATAGTTTCTGGCTTGAGGCTGTCATGTGTGCAGCATATGTACTGAACAGGTGTCCCACGAAAGCGTTGCAGTCTATCACTCCATATGAGGCTTGGCATGACCGCAAGCCATCTGTTGCTCATCTGCGTGTTTTTGGTTGTTTGGCATATGCATTAGTGCCTGAACAACATCGCAGAAAATTGGATGATAAGGCAGTAAAATGTATTTTTGTTGGGTACAGTTCTGAAAGTAAAGGCTATCGTCTGTATCATCCACAGACTAAACGCATTCTGGTTAGCCGTGATGTTGTCTTTGTGGAAGATGCTATTCAGCCATTGCTTTCATGTACTAAGGAGACATCTGTTAGCTCCAAAGACATGTATGATACTTTGATGCCTCTTTTTACAGGTGGACAGGCTAGCGCTGGTCCTAATGAGGCAACTTCTCAGCCTTTGCAGGTTTCATATGATGATGCAGATCATGCCATTTCTGATGCAGATTTACATGATGCACTTGTTGATGAGAGAGCTGATATTGAACAGGCAAAAACTATGCCAAAATGGCTGGTGCAGACTTTGCGTGACAGCAAATTAGATGCACCTTTGTCATATCGTACTCGTTCAGGCTCTCATAGTACCTCCTTTGCATCAGATTGCTATGCTATGGCTGCATCTAGTCTCTGTGATGAGAATGAGCCTGTTTCTTTTGATGAAGCACAAAATTCAGAAAATTGGATGGCTGCTATGCAATCTGAATATGATGCTATAATGAAGAATGGTACATGGTCTTTATGTGACTTGCCTCCTGGCAAGAAGGCCATTGGCACTAAGTGGGTATACAAGCTGAAGCGTAAACCTGATGGTACAGTTGACAGGTATAAGGCTAGGCTTGTTGCAAAGGGTTATGCGCAGGAAAGAGGCATTGATTTTGATGAGACCTTTGCACCTACATGCCATATGACTACTGTTCGGAGCATTTGTGCACTTGCAGCCCATCATGGTTGGAATGTACATCAGTTGGACATTAAAACAGCATTTCTGAATGGTGACTTGCATGAAGAAGTGTATGTTTTTCAGCCCCGTGGCTTTGTGCAGAAAGGGAATGAAAACCAGGTGTGCAGGTTAAAGAAGGCGTTATATGGTTTAAAGCAAGCACCACGTGCTTGGTATGAGAAAATACATGCCTATCTGATTGCACATGGTTTTGAGAACAGTCCAACTGAAAGCACCTTATATGTTAAGCGTGCTAATGATGTGCTTTTAATCATTGTTGTCTATGTAGACGACATGCTGCTCACTGGTCCTCTTGAGAAGCATATTGCTGATATCAAGGCTGATTTGCATGCCTCATTTGAGATGTCTGATTTGGGGCATTTGCATCACTATTTGGGCATTCAGTTTATGCAAGTTGATGGTGGAATGGCTTTGTGTCAAACGAAATATATTGACACATTATTGCAGCGTTTTGGCCTTGAAGACTGTAAGCCTATTGCCACTCCTATGGAGACAGGTTTACGATTGAGTCTTCATGATGCTGGAGATGCATTTGATGCTGTTCTCTATCAGCAGGCTGTTGGATGCTTGATTTACTTATGCATTACTCGGCCAGATATTCAGTTTGCTGTCTCACAGATGAGCAGGTTTATGCATTGCCCAGGAGTCACGCATTGGAAAGCGGTTAAGCGCATCTTTCGCTACTTGAGTGGTACTCGGCTACTTGGGTTGTTTTATCCCAAGGGGGGATCACTACCGCCAGATTTGCATGCTTTTTCTGACTCAGATTGGGCTGGTTGCTATGACACTCGTGTGTCCACCAGTGGTTTTTGCTTCATGCTTGGTAGCTCATGTATATCTTGGTTGAGCAAGAAGCAGCCTACTGTGGCCACTTCCAGTTGTGAGGCTGAGTATAGGGCAGCTTTCACAGCGACTGTTGAGTGTGTGTGGCTCAGACGCCTTATGGCTGATTTGGGTGTTGGCCAGTCTTCTGCCACCACCATCTTCACTGACAGTCAGAGCGCATTGGCAGTTGCGAGGAACCCTGTGTTCCATGCTCGCACTAAGCACATTGAGGTGCATTATCACTATGTCAGGGAGAGGTTCTCTGCTGGGGAGATCAGCTTGGCATATGTGCCCACGCAGGAGAACATTGCAGACCTTTTCACGAAGGCTCTGCCTAGGGAGAAGTTTGAAGCTTTCCGCAAAGCTTTGGGCTTACTTCCTTTTGTGGAGTGATTTCCACATAGCTCGGCACTTCCTTATACATGAGTGCCAGCTCCTTGTTCACCGCATCACTCCCAGGGGGGATTTGTTGATATATTTAGGTAGTGATGTGTGTGAACACTCTAGGACCGCCGGGGCACTTTTTTCCCTCTTTAGGAGGTTTTTTTCCCCCGGCTTTTATATACGCCTATTGCCCTAATGGGCTACTTATCTTTGTACATTCTCTAGTAATACATTCAGTCTTGTGTGTTGTGCTCCAAGCTTCTTCCTCTTCCTTGTGCTGTTCGCGTGCTTCCGCAGACGTCTAACTCCAACACATACATAAGTAGAATAATTAGGGTTTTCAAATCCTAGGGTTTGTGACATGTATACCTCTTTAATAATCCACCCATTGAGAAAAATATTATTCACATCAAGTTGAGGTAGGTTCCAATCTGCTACACTAAGCAATGTCTTGATGGTGGTCATCTTGGCAAGTAGTGAGAAAGTCTCTTCATAGTCTATGCCCTGAATTTGAGCACATCCTTTATCAACCAATCTAGCTTTGCACCTAAAAATTGATCCATCTGATTTCTTTCTTAATATAATGACCCATCTGCAACTTATTACCTTTTGATTGGTTTGCATTGGAACTAACTACCATGTGTCTATTTCCTTTAAAGCTTCTATCTCCTCCTTCATAGGTTTATTCTAATTAGGATTACCCATAGATTCTTCATATGTTGAAGGTTACTCTAAAGCTGAGTCTTTGGCCAAATAAATGGAACACTTTTTTACAAATGTAGAGTCATATCCATACCTTTGAGGTTGCTTTCTCTCCCTTGACCTTCTAGGAGTGTGTTTGGATCAATCTCCACACTCTTGCAAGTTGGCCTTTCCTCTTGATTCCTAGAGTTTCTAGTCTCTTTCCTTCTCATTTTGATCATCATCTGATTCACTTCTTGAGTCTTGCACATGTGTATCATGCTTGCTTCCTAATGGATGAAAATCTGAATCAAGATCGTAGGGTAAGTTTACTTTTTGTTCATCATACCATGATCTATGTTCTTCAAATAAAACATCCTTGCTTGTGGTAAATTTTTTGTGGATGGATTGTAAAACATATAACCCATTTGGGCTGAGTCATAGCCAATGAATATATCCTTGGTTTTCAGTTCACCTAGTTTTGCTCTAATTTGTGAAGGTACATGTACAAATGCTAACCAACCAAAAACCTTGCAATGACCTAGACTTGGTTTTCTAGCATTCCAAGCTTCATAAGGGGTCATACAAACCTCACATTGGGATGTCCTCATGCCCATGCATCAACAAGTATCCATTTTTGTGTGCCTAGATATTTTGATCCAAATACACAGTGCAACAATGATGTGAACTCTCAAAATGATTTTCATGTAGCTGGAGAAAAGAGTATTGATGTTTGGACTCATGGTTCACTATATCCTCTTAATCCAATACCTTCTTATCGTCAAACATTCCATAACCTCTCAAATTTACTTCAGCTCATCAGTACTGATAAAGTTGGGCTCTTAAGTTTTTGCCAAAAATTATTTACACATTCAACAACTACTACTAAGCATTGGATCCAACAATATCAACTCTATCATATAAGGGTGGTCACTTTAGAAGCACAGTAGTATCTACACTAGCTTTTAATTGAGAAATTAAAAATGAGTGTCCAACAATTGAGAGATACTCCACTTGGAATGCAATATAGGAAATGATCATTAGCATCCTTTGACTCTATTTCAATTGGTGGTGGAGCATGCAAATTACACATTTTTGCAATGAGGTTTTTCTTGCATTTGTCCTTTTAATTCGAGACTTTCATATTCATTTTTGTATTATGTATGTCATTCATTGAAGATTTTAGTGCGTCATCAACAACAGAGAATCAAATCAAGTTATTAACTTCTTGTTTGACCAACAAGCATGTGGTTATTATTTTGGAGTCACCCATAGGAAACCTTATCAAGATGCAAGTGATTAAAGATTTTACAAGAAAATTACATGATATTATCACTCCTAGAGTCGTCGAGATTTTATGCAATGAAGCAGACATTAGTACTAGAGGATACAATGCACTGTATACTCTTTTAAAGCATGCATTACAAAGAAACAAGCATGCATTACAAAGAAACAATATTTTTCACAATATTTTTCCATGCCCTTACAATGTATCTCTTAAAAAGTTGATGTCCAATGAGGTACATCTAAAAACACTAAGGTCCCAATTTCTACATGTGATGCTTTGAAAGTGTTTATAAGACTATGAATCGGTTCCTCTTCCACTAAACTAGAAGGAAATATGACTGTAACAAAGAAAAACATACTGAGATGACTAAGTAAGACATTTGACACCATGAAACATTCAATATGTATAGAAATACTCAAAGTTTATTGGATATGTAGTTCTATTAGAGTTTTCCAACTTCATGATTGGCACTGTGAAGACATGGTGTACAATAGCAACCAGCCCTCCATGTGTTCACTGCTTAAAGCCTAAGTGCTTACCCTTCTAGTGAGGATCCAAATTTCCACAATCTAGAACATGATGAGGAATGAATCCAGATGGTTGCATGTACAACCATGCAAAACGTCTATGGTAACCAAATTCCTTCCATTGTTTTGATGTTGTGGCATGTCATTGTGTCAACTTCATCTTTTGGCCACCTATGAGATGTGGAGGTTTCCATGGGAGTGCAAGTTGTTATCATTGCTACAGAACTTAGATGATAAAGGTGGGAGGAGAAACATAGCTTTTGTTGTATGGTAGGGAGGGAATAGATGTGGAAAATATGACTTTTTGCATTTTGGGTATGAAAAATGGGAGTTTGAGGAGGGAAAAGAGAGTTTCTTCAGTTATTTTGAAAAAAATCACTTTTTTGAGCTACAAACATGCATGGATTTTGGATTAGAAGTAAAAAATAACACTTTTGACCTTGAAACATGATAGGGGGCCAGCTAGTGGTATTATGATGAGTTTTACAACTTTAGAAAAATTTTGCAGTTTTGAGCCTAGCCTGATTACGAGATTTCTTCTCTCTCTAGAAGACAACCCTGAACCTAGGGGAATCTTGCTCCCTCTTCTGCCTTCAGCCTAGTAATTTATAGGGTATAGACTATGGCCACCACCCTCTTTTGATTGGTCAATCACTAATCACTCCTTAAACTAAAAGGCCCATGCACAGTTCATTTTTTTCCTAATGTGATATTGATTAGATTAAACGAGGGAACGAGGGAAAATTCAAATTCAAAATTGTTTTTTGAAGCTTGTAACTTATCCTTAGCTTCAACTAGATCTAATCGACACCAATTGCTTATGAGAGTTTGCTTATAAGGCTAGAGCTTGACTTTCGACATTTTTCACATTCAAAATCCCCTCCTAACCATTGTATGTTTTCCCAAATCCTTGTAAAAACTCTTATTGTTGGCATACAAACCTATGTGACTAGTTATTGGGACCCACCACCTAAAGGAAAAGGATTTCATGAGCCAATGGATCACCCACAAGTGCTTCCTAGAATTTATTTTAACTTTTGAAACCTGATTTAGAGCCCAAATGCGATCTTTGGAATCAAATTTACCAAGGGAAAAATATAGTTTGAGTAAGGCACAACTTTCAAGGCTATTGATGGGCATTGCCTATACCTATGACTTCCTAAATTCTTGAGGAGAAATGCTAGACATGATCAAAGCAACACCATCTGTATAAGTGACTCCTAAACTTGATGGCAATTATGTCTTCTAGAAGAGAACTAGTGGTCACAAGGTCTAAACGAGTGGAAAACGTGCAAGATGACGTCCAAAAAGAGGAGGAAATCACCTCCATATTTACACATAGATCTACCATGGATATCAAAGAAGCATACAAATCCACAACAACTGAGTTGAATTCTCAAGCAATGGTACGAACATGCAATCACCCTAGCGGTATAAAAGATTTGCCTTGAAATAGCTACAAGAACTTGAATTGGATTGATCTTATCTTAGTACATCTACTAGTAAGGAATGAATTTCTTAAATGAATACATGCGACAACTAACCCATCCAAAACTATTGATGGATTCTTACTAAATTTAATTCCATGAAACTAGCAGGCCACCAAAGTTTCAAGCTAGTCATGTTCATCAAGCAAGTCCCATTTATGAGGGCTATCATTAATGGTGGCTTAGAGATCAACATTATGCCCCAATGAGGTTTAAGTAACTAGGCATATTGGCTATAAAGAAAGCACATTTTTTAATTCTTTTAGTAGATCAACATCAAGTCTAACCAATGAGCATAACAAGAAAGTTACCCTGAAGGTACACGGAAGCTCATTTGAGTTGTGGTAACCTTTTCAACATATGGTCCTTTTTCATTTTTGCTGATTGGGATTGAAATTCACTTGATTTTTAG
This sequence comes from Ceratopteris richardii, assembly GCA_020310875.1. Lineage (NCBI taxonomy): Eukaryota > Viridiplantae > Streptophyta > Polypodiopsida > Polypodiales > Pteridaceae > Ceratopteris > Ceratopteris richardii. The sequence continues at coordinate 115,973,553 of CM035416.1, read as the reverse complement.
AGATCTTAGAAGAAGATAGGGTTCTTATGTCTTTGGTTATTGTAGGAGAGATGATCAAGTATGGCTAGGACACATTTGATAGCTATAGGAAGATGATTGGAAGGAATCACCAGATCTATGCAGTTGACTATACAAGAAAATGGGAACTTACTCCACATCTGACTATAATCTAACTTTAATATATACACTAGATTAGTTAGAACATATTACAAATAGTCCTTATTCTTTTAGATCATATTCAAGTGCTACACTAAGCTTACAATGGTCTAAATGAATTTATTGCAAGTTCTATGCGATCCTATCAAAGGCTTGTTTGAGTGTTCTATAGTATTTTTTCGACATTCTAGAGTGCGTTTTTTTTCCAACTTCTAATGTATAGACCACATGAGTTCTCTATCAATGGTACTCATCCATTTACTCACTTTGAAGTCCTTGACACATTCAGAAAAAAAAAACATGATTTTTCCTTTTTTAAATGCTTGTATTTCAAAAATATTGTTGTACTTATTTAAAAATTATTATCATTGTCAAATGCCTTGTATAAAGTGTGCATTCATGAATGTTAGGTGAAATTTGAAGTTCTTGCAAACTTGATAGTAATACTAGACCACCTCTACCAAAATGGGACACATTATTCCTACATAGGGACCCTACCATTGTATTTGCTTGGGGTGCTCAACTACAAAAGGTATCTATGATACCTTGGAAGTGGAAAAATTCAAGTTTAGATCTTCATGTTTTAAACATTTTTTCTTTCTTCACTCTTCTTTATTTCCTTCCTTTTACGTTAATCTTTCTTTGGGATCCTTCTGTTTTTCTTTCTTGTTCACCCCTCTTATAGAGAGATGCAATGCATTTATTTTCCTCAATGCCGAAATAGGACAATAAGGCTTGAATGTATTTTTTGAAAACAATTGATTCCTCTATCAACTTTCATAAATTTAATTCTAAAATAATGATACAAAATCACCAAGCCTAAAACTTAAGAAGAGGAATACAAATCAGATTTATCAAGAACAAGCTCCTTATTATTGTTAGTGAGAGGCGCCTCACATCAATGCAAACAAGAATCATTATAAGCACATCATCTTCCACACTTTGTATACAAGGGGATTTTAGCTAGAGTATTCTAAGATTCATGTGATAGTAATTGGAATTATTTCTTCATAACAAGCATGTGGTGCTTGCTTCGATCCATATGGTACCTTATTTAAGTTTTACACTTTATTTTCATGCACGTCCCATAGAAAACTATGGGGTTCAAACACATTCAAATTCTTTCTGTAAAAATGCATTAAGAAAATGCAATTTTAATGTCAAAATCTTGTACACTTTGATCATTGCGAGTTGTAACTAAAGATGTTCTATGAGTACTCATTATACAAAATGTAGAAGAGAAGGTGTCATCAAAATAAATGCCTTTATTTTAAGTATAACCATTGGATACAATCATAGCCTTACAAAGATCAACAATATTACTAGGCCTTTGTCTCACAAGGAAGACGAAAAATTCAGTTATGATGGCCTTCTTTCCACAAGGAAGATCACATAAAGATCAACTACCGTTCTTTGTAATGTCGTTAGACTTTGATTGCATAGAGGTCATATTCCAATTTTTTTAAATCTCTACCTCATCAAAGAAAATAAACTCATTTTCTCATCACAAAATTTAGGCATAGGCATTTCAGAAAAGAAGCATCAAAAGCATTGTGTGATTATAATAAGATAAAGACGAATCAACCTTACTATGATTCAAAGACTTCACCAACCATTTTGGCATAGATCAGGCCTCATCAATGTCTAATCTCCTATGAATAATTGCATCTTGTACATGTCTACAAGAAATTAAATGAATTGTATCATCATTCAGAAGCTACATAGGCCAAAACCTTTCTTCATGAGGAGCTATATTTGACTAGCTACTAGTGAAAAAGGAAACAAGGTCTCCCAAGACTCATTTGAGCTAACTTATATGTCTTTGATACATAAGTGTATAGATTGAACTACATCCTTCAAAAAACAATACAGCTTGACTAATTATAGAATATGTTTGGTGTGTGGTCGAGGTGAATGATAGCCTTTGCTTTCCAAAAACCAACAAACAAAAAATACATCTCACAACCATATTATCCCATTTCATTGAGTACTGCTTAAAGAATTATACATGATTTAAAGCATGGAAGACACAAAAATGAGAAGTGGATGGTTTGCAGCCATGTCAGGCCTCATAATTGGTTATATAATACCCTACTTTACTAGGAAATCGGTCAAGTACCTATCCAGCATTCATCACAATCTTAAGTACCAAATCATGAGGTGATGCCTAACTCTTGACCACACATCTTGCCATTTCCATGAGAGACCTATTTCATCAAAACATTAGATTGTTGTGTATATGACATTGTAGATTGTTAGCTTATCCCAAAATGAACCATAAAGTCGTTCATTACAAAAGCCATATGCTACTCCCTTGATCAAAATTGAGGGTGTTCTCCATTTTACATGCTAGCATATTTTCATCCATAACTAAGAATGTTTTAAAATAGGGTTTAAGTTGCAAATTTATTGCACCAAAAGCAAAAATTTTCCATGTTAGCAAAAGTGGACCTCTCATGTGCATGTTTGTAGCATCTTCAAGTTTAGGAAAAGGACAGACCATATTAAATTTTTATAGTTGTAGGAAACTACCAAACTCGAAATGGCCAAAATGTGCATCCCAAAGTATTGCATTGGAGGCATCCGACAACCCTATATACACATGATCATCATCGAAAGATTACCATAGTTATTTTATCTAATATAGTCTAGGACATATCATATCAAATGCAATAATTGTTTCACCATTTTGAATCTTGAAGGTACATCTTTCATATCAATTTTGACTATCAAGCCAACCTTGGTTGGTGCTAACAATGACAATAGAATATTCTTGATCTCTGGAAGATACCAATAATCCCATCATGTGAATTTACTTCCATTGGCAATAGTAAGGGAAAAATTTCAAACTCCCATGACAAGATAAGATGATTTATTTGCATATGTGAGAGTATTTCCTATAGGGGTAATTGCATGTTAAGAGAAGAAAATATTTTGAGAGGTCATATGTTTTGTTGCACCATTATGGAAGTACCAAACATAAAACGGTCATGATTTGATGAATCATAACTCGATTTTGTACTAAATGCCCACAAAAGGTTAGAAGGCTCAATCTTAGAAGTAGAGGTGTCTGTAACATCCATTCCAACCTCGATCTTTTTTCCTCGATATCAATAATCCCTAGAAAAGATCTTCAGGACATGATCATTGAAATTACAAAACTAGCAAAAGATATTTTTATCTGTTCTCATTTTTTGTATTCCTTCTTTGATTGTGGAATAATTAGCAATTTCTTTCATAGAAAGAGCAAAGATCTATGCTAAATAGGAGCTAGAAGAAGAGTAGAAATAGGCATTGTACCAAAATAAGAACCTACAATGTCATCAACACCACATGCATCATCAACGCTTGAAGTATTTATAGCTACCAAAACCATTTATTGCAACACCCTATGAAATATTGCACGATTCCTTTGGAACCAATACATGCTCAATCATGTATGCCAAGAATGGCTAGTTGAAACCATTCAACTTATCCTCAAAAGCCAACATGTGAAATAAAGCATTACTCTCATCCATGGCTAATGATTGTATCTTGACACAAAAATTATGGTTCTTTGTCAGAAAATTGTATAAAAAATCCCATGTGGAGCTCCGTTACACTTGTAGCAAATGTTGAGCCACCTGTAGAGAGAAAAATCCAAATGGAAATAAAAAACAATGATGAAATTACACATGAAGTGGCTATAAGCGTGAGTGGAGGCTGAAATTAGCATAAGTTGAACTTATCAGCTACACCAAAATCTTGATGATTCCTATAGTTTTCACCTCAATAATGCTCATCAAATTTTGTAGAAATCTAAGAAAGTGAGCAAGGTGTGTTGTCATTGCACCTTAACAAGCAACAAGCTACTCCAAAACCAATTTTCGGAGTTTGAGCAAGCAAGAATGCACATAGAGAGCACAAGGAGGAAGAAGAAAAAGAAGAAGAAGAAGAAGAAGAAGAAGAAGAAGCTTTGGAGAACAACAGATCATGTGTTAATAAATATGGATGTATAGAGAGAAGTATCTCATCACGGTCATAGGTGTGTAGACAAGGTACCAGAAAAGAATCCAAAAGAGAGAGAAAAACAAAACCTCACTGGTCCATAGTGTGGTCATACGCATCACTTAAAGTATACGAGCACAAGTAATCCATTTGACCATGTTCAACTTCCACAAGGTTGGGTTGACTCTCAATAATATAAATGTGTGCATCCATGTGTGTGTGTATGTGTCAATGCATTCATGTATACATACACACACACTTAGTAAGTAGGTACGTGTGTATGTATGTATGTGCGTATGTAGGTGCGTAAGCATTCATGCATACCTACGCATATACACATATATGCCTGTTTCTCTTTTTCTCTCTCTATTTCTATCTATCTCTCTGTCTTTCTATATCTATATATATATATATATATATATATATATATATATATATATATATATATATATATATATGTGTGTGTGTGTGGGGTCTAATGGATTGTTTAGCCATGTTCTGACTCAGTGGGACATGGTTGAACAGAGAACTCACATGCTGTTACATATATGAGGATGAGGACGCATATATGTTATAGTGTCACAACAAACGTTGTCAACAGTGATGCTCACGCATAAATAATGTCATGGACATATCATCTTTTATTCATTCGTTTGATTCATTGGCAATAGCTGTCCTCACGTGATCGTTCACAATCATTTTACTGAGTTTGTTACATATGTTTACAGAAGGAACTTATGAACAAAACCATATGCTGTTACTTTTTTTTTTCAATGGAGGCTCGGCAAGCGTATACTCTCCCGAGCTTTAACTTTGAAAGAACAATTGTACAAGTAAATGGGCATAGTACCTTCGGGAACTCTCATATCCCACAAAGCAAAGGTTAGACAAGATTACAATTAGTTTTAATTGGTTTAGATTGGCCAAAGTTATTATATGTCCAGCTCGGCTGGGAGGTCCCCATAAAGCAAAAGGTTACACAAGATTATAACTAATTTTAATTGGTTTAGACTGATCAAAACCATTACATATGCATCTCGAAGATTGAATTCTAGACCTTCACCTCAAGAAACCAAAGACTCAACCACTAGAACAACGGGACGTGGACATATGCTGCTACTTTTGCATGCTACCGACATCAACTTGGGAAGTTTCTTTGTGTCCATGTTGAGGTGATCTTTTATACACGAGTGTATGGGTGCCGAGAGAGAGAGAGAGAAAGAGAGAGAGAGAGAGAGAGAGAGAGACTGTGTGTTTGAATATCCTTAGTGTCCGCGCAAGCTTTCCAATCTATAGAATAATGGTTTTCTTGGATCGAACTGTAATGCTCGCTTTGTCATACCACACTAAACAAAGCCTCATGTGGGCTCTTGACATGTCTCTGCATTTGTCCATTTTCATGCATAATATCGAGGATGTACGGAAATATGATGCAAACAATAGCTTTGAATACACTGTATCGGATGTAAGTGAATAAACAAATAGCTGCATTGAAAGGACAAAGTGCCATGGTCATGACAAGTGTGAGGAGGAATCGGCATAATGCATGTGAGGAGGGGATTAGAATAGTAGAACAAGCATTGGAAAGCATAATATGGGTGTCCTTTTAAAATCTTTCTTGGCTAATGCACAATAAAGTATGGTTTCTCCTTCTGGGATATGGGGAACTCATTGATAATGCAGCTTCAATGCTTTTCATGCATGCAATTCTTTAGATTAAGGTCAGGGAGTGGCACAATCAATGAAGCTTGGAGGGACCCATGTGTTTTTTCAGGCATGTTTGTCTTGTCGTGTGCCTTGTTAGCCATATTAAACTATGAAAAAGCTGGGGATGGCAATGAGAGTATGAGTAGGTGAAGAAGGTGGAGCTTAAGCCTGTAGATCATGAGGAGGAAGGGTCCTTGGTCAAACTCTCTTTCCATCCCCAAACATTGGGATTTGGTCGTGCTCAAGGGACCCCCTCCTTTGGACTCATAGCACATTGTGAGAGGCATGCCACTCAGTTTTGTGGACTATTGGGTGTAGGGCACGAGGTTGGACACGACAAGCAAGGCTTCTTGTGTCTTGTGAAAGCCTTCAAAGTTGAACAAAGCAAGATTAAACAAAGATATCAGAGCCCCATGGTGTGGATATAGTTAGTAAAGTTTCTAAAGCTGCTAGTTTGGCTGACTTCTTCCATTTCCTACTTAGGAATGTGTAAACTTATTCCCCAATAACCACTTTTTTGCAAAGCGACCTTTATTGACCTTTTGGCTGCTTTGAGGTACAAATAAAGTGATTGCACTTTAGACAATTTCTAGGCTTGTAGTCATGTCATATGAAAAAACTCGAAGCTTGCTTCTCTGATCCTTGACTTGGCCTTGTCCTTTATATGCTATCTGATGCCAGAAGTCCAAGAAAAGAGAGCGCCGTATTCCAAAGAAACATAAAATTTACTCATTTCTAACCAAGGACACAAATGCAGATGACCACGAGGTGCTCAATATCTCCATGTGACTAGTATTACTAGTTGTTCTTGCTTTTGTTGTTGTACTTCTCATAGTGATAATCCTAGTAATATATTATTATTGTTTTTGTTGTTATTTTTTTAATTAATATTATCACTATTAGTGGTAGGAGTAAAAGCAGTAATAGTAGGAGTAGTAGTTGTAGAAATAGCTATTTAATCAGAAGCATTGGTGGTGTTGATAGTGAAGGTGTTGTAAATAGGAGATGGCTCTTTAGGTTTGGTTAGTCGGGATCTAATTTTCTTATTTGTTTGACAGTACAATGAATTGAAAACACATTCACACACTCAACCTCGTAAGGTAGAGGCATCCATCTGTGAAGAACTCAAAGATACATGTCCAGCCAAGACTTCAACTCGGGACATCCTCCTTGAGACCCAAGGCGTCAAACCACTTGGTTACGTTTGGTTAGTCGGGATCTAAATGTTGTGCTCATGTCCATAACAACATTGTCAATCTAGGGGTCTAAATGTTGCGCTCATTAGGCCTCAGGCCGAACTTCTTCTCGAAAAAAAAAAAAACATTTTCCATCATTTGTTGGGAGCCATGGTGTTGTAATAAAACACTTTGTCCCCGGAGTGTCACAACCCTCTCATATTTGCTTATGCTCTGGACCATAAACGATTTGAATATTGCTTATTAACATGAACTAATTGGCAATAAGAATCAGTAGTAGCTGCATCAGATTAGCCAAGGATACATGTATTGAATAGAAAAATTCTTTGAGCAGGATACACATCTCCAACTTATTGAATGGAGAGGACGACGATGACGACTACGACTACGACTATGCACTTTCCAATAACAATACTGCCATATTCAAACATTTCAGGTCCATAGCTTAAGCGACTATTGCAGAAATGAATGTGGCCAAAGGTTGTCATATTGAAATATGATATACAGGCATGAGATTTTCGTGGATAATACGAATATCATCATCATTATTATTATTATTATTATTATTATTATTATTATTACCAGCACTTATTACAAGCTTCGATTACTTTCTTCCTCTTTCCGAGTGCATTGTGTCTCCATTTTACTTGAGGGTGGCAAGTTCTCACCCCACATAGGGAATCCAACTTTCGAAAACTGCCAAGTATAGTTAATTAATTTCTAGTTTTCAGATAAAGTCTAGTAATGATTGGGGTCATATTGTTCTGTATGCAAATTTATATTCAGTTCAGGTGATCTTTCGTTGCCTGTGTATACGTGTTTATCGTAGAGGGAGACATATATTTTTCTACATCATAGAGCTTGTCAACAGGCCGTTGAGGCTCATATGACAGAGTCATTGCAGCTTGTGAGTGAGTCTCCTGTGCAAGATTTAAGTTCAAACTCTCTCATAAGAGATCGCCTGATGATATGATGCGAATCATTGAGTCCACTATTGTGTGTGTGTGTGTGTGTGAGAGAGAGAGAGAGAGAGAGAGAGAGAGAGAGAGAGAGAAGCTTATGGTATCATTGCATAATAGTCACCAAAGGCCACTATTCAGAGAGAAATGGAGAAAAAGACAGATGGAAAGAGAGACAAGCTTATGATTTCATTTGGAATAATAGCCTTGAGAGAGGTGAAAAGAAAAACAGGTGGAGAAAGACATGATTATGATATCGCTGTATAATTGTTATTCAAGCCCACCATGGAAAGAAAGAGATGGAAAAGAAAAGAGCTGAAGATGGAGGGATAGAACCTTAGAATATCATTGGATAATAGTGAATAGATGTCTGTGTATAATGTTAGTTCATGTTTTGAGCATGATCCAAGTATTTTTCAACTTTGAAAAGATTGGAACACACCACAGACATCTAAAATTCTCTGGAAATTCTATGTGGAGCTGATACAGAAAACTCATTTAGATGATGCATTAATACAGGAAATTCATTTAAGTGATGCATCTCCCATTGCTGCAATGAAAATGTACGTATATGGTGGCATGACAAAGAAGATCAAGAGGAGTGGAAAACTTTACATCTATATCAATAATGAGAGAACAATATCCGAAAACCAACCAACTCAAAACAACTCCTTTGCTAACACATACCGTCAGTTTAAGAGAGAGTTTATCCACAATACCACCACATACCATTTCCTCATGTGCAGAATATCCTTCATCTTAAAGGAGATTGCCTTTAAAAGATGTCACTCACAAAATCATCCCAAAACTATGTTTGATCTCGAAAGAGATCATCTCATGTGAGTCCCACTGTTTCATGCAAACATATATCTACATTGTCAATAATCTCTATTTAGCATGGACTTCAAATGTATGCAAAAAGCATAAAAATTTATAAACTTCAAAGGTCTCTATTTAGCATGGACTTCAAATGTATGCATCAGGATAGAGACTTCTTGATGTGTGGAAGAAGCTTGATGTATGGACTAGGATTTCTTGTTTCTTTTTATTTTATTTTTTCATAGAAGGAAGTTCAGCCGTAGCCTACTCTATCATGATTGAACTAATAAAAGAACAATTTTACAATGAGTGGGGTTAGTGCCCTTGGGATCCCCTATATCCCACAAATCAAGGGTATAATGGCCCAAACTCTATGACTGACCAAAACTAGTAGGATAGCTAGGATTTGATGGGAGACAAATGTTATAAAGATAGTTGCTAAGAAGTTTAATGATTTCCTCCAAAACACTATGTCAATAGTCATTGGGCCTTCTAGCCAAAAATTAGTTGGCCCTTTAGGACCCACGACCAATTTCTTTGTGGCATATGTGATGAAACTGTCACCCTTGGAATGTCGTTACCCCCCCCCCCCATTGGGAAAAAGACACGAACTTTCACACAACTAACCTTGTAACAATTTAACATTCACTTGGTTGTTTCTGGAACCAAAACAAGAAAATATTGCTTACACAAGAGTTAAAACTAAGTTTGCAAGAACGACTGATTGTATTAATAAAAGAATCCAAAAGGCGAGTTGCAAAAAAGCTATGTAAGAAATACCGTTAATGGAAACCTTGGATATTAAAAGCTAATCCAAATAGGTAGAAAAAGAGTTAAACATTGCAGAAAAAACACTAAATGTCTGATTTTCTAGGACTGAATGTTTATGAGGCCTCTTTCATAAAATCATAATTTGGTGCAAACTATTTGATATTCCAAGCACCAAGTGTGATGGTATAGAAATACACAAGGGAAGATGGAAGAAAGGAGCAACAAAGAGGAGGCACCTAAGTATGGCACACTCACCCCCTCTTCAAGAGGTCGATGTGCACATCGAGGAAATTGCATGAGTAAATATTACCATTTTACATTAAGTAAATACTTTTCTTGCCCTATGGTAGTTACTTTACATCGAAATGTTGTGTCATTCAAGAAGACTTAAGCAAGGTCACATGCAACAATCACTCTAGTTTATATTGTTGAAGCTTTAGCTAATGTAATATGGGATGGAAGATATGTGGTTAAACTTGGTAACCATACCCTTGGGGGCTTCTATGTTCTTTGAATCAACCAAATTAGGTCTCCTTGAATAATTATTTCATTGATCAAAATCCTTGAACATTTCTGTTGTATAACTATGCATCAAAGTGGCCAAAAACATGGGTTTTGAGGGTCCAAAACCATTTGGAGAACCCTTGGATTCTATTGGGAAACCCTTGGGAAAGTGTCTCCAAGAGTGTGGTGTGAACCCTTGAGTTATTTGGATTTATTTGCTCCCAATTGAAGGGTTTTGACCCTTAGGATTGATATTTCCTAAAGGTATGGTATTTAACCCTTAGGGAGGCCTCTCAAGCCTTGAGACTTGTACGTACAAGCTTGGGAGGAGCCTTGTGGTTGGGGGATAACTCCTCAGACAAAAGAATTTACCATCGATTCCCCCGATTATACTAGGCGGGCAACGGCGGGCAGGAATTCCCTTATCAGACAACGTGGGCAGAACATCCATTCAATGAAGTAGGATACACATGCATTTTACCCATGAGAAGACGGCAGCAAGATCGCCTCACCTCTTCCAAGAGGTATGTAAAAGTATTCTGTGAACTTCTCAATATAGAGTGCAACAGGCGGAGTTTACCGTCTTATGTGGGATTAAGAGATGCTCTCAGCCATCCCACGCAAGATTCCTCTTGCGTGAACTCTTTGCCACTGTCAATCTGTGTGAGAGAGGAAGGAGTGGACTTATTCATCGGAATGAGAGCATGCAGATATGAAGAAGGAAGACAAAATTTCTTCACATGAACCTTACGGAGAAGTAAGGTTCATTTTAGACTGTTATCAGGGAAGTACTTCATTACTTCTTTTTGTTTATTTTCATTGAAGCATTGTTTCTTTCCTTTGTATATGTTTGAGTATACGATGCAAAAAATCTAGTCCATAAACTAGTTTCACCATAATGGACATGAGAAAGTATCCATTTAATTATCGGCATGCATTGAATATGCCTAGAACTTATTCTATATATAAATGATGTGGAACTTATTCTATATATAAATGATGTGGCATTCATTTAATGGGAAAGCATAATAGAGCTTCATACATTATTGCAAGTATGCCTTTAAGCATCTTTAGAGTTTTTGTAAAGTTAAATGCATCATCGGACATACAAGTAAGTATGCCCAAGCAAGAACAATGGAATTTCAAAGAATTATGATTGTCCAAGCTTACAATATCAAAGATGGCCCCACTATGCAAGTATACAAAGGATGGACGTAGCTTTCATGAAGGTAAGTGTTACTTTTAAATTGTTCTTGCCATACTAGAATAATGCATTCAAGAATGCATTTCAAATGAAATTCAAGTCCTAATGCTTATTGAATGGTGCATAGAATGATCCATTTGAAAATTGCATTGAAGGCATAATTGAATAGAAAAAGGTTTCTTATTAGTACATAATGGAGTCAACACATGAAGGTTGTCAAAAAATGGAAATGGAATCCCCATCGTAGCATGACATGAACATGAATGGAAAGCACAAACATGTATACATGCATTAAATGGAGTTCTAAAAGTGAACTCCATGCATGCTTTAAGGTGGGGTTCAATACTTGGACCTTATGCATGCTAAAAATTTTCAAGTAAAGATGTACTAGCCATGAACATACATTAAGTATGCATATCAGTGAATGGGATCATATATGCATGTGTTGATGGGACATGAGAGAGAAGTAACTTGAATAATTTTAAGGTTTTAAGATAGAAAAAATGACTTCTTCATATGAAGTCAGAAGCATAAATGTCTAATGGTGTGATGAGATTATGAGACTCAATTCCCATTAACTTTTATGATTTTTATATGTTGGCTTAATCCAAAAGCCAACAAAATTTAACTTAGGAAGAGGAGCTTTAAGTTTCGAGTCCTACTTATGGACCCCCAAGTTCCATAATACCCATGGCATGCCTGATCAGCAAGGCCAAGCACTTAAGCTTCAAATCCAACAAGTTTCTCTTCTTATTAAACCATAAATGGTAGTAATAAAGAACTTGGATTGAAAAATCCAAAGGAGAAACTAGAAGCTTATATGAGACCATACACACATGGGATAATTTTTCATTGTGAACGATGTTAAGAAGTTCAGAGGAACTTCAACATCTGATCATTGAGGACAATGATCACACAAAAACGGGCAAGAGAATGTCCTCAAATGACATATTAGGGAAAAAAATGGTAGAACCATTTTACCCTTTTTTAGCATTCATTTCTTCCCCAATAAGCTTCTTCGTTCATTGACAAGAGGTAAGATCCTTTTGGAGCTTTGAGAAAATTGCTTCAAGAGTGAAGAATTGTAACTCATTAAGCATATCTAGAGAAGAGGAAGATTAAAGGGTTGAAAGAAACTCTTAATACTTCTACGCCAAAATATGCTCTATGAATAGGAAACAATTTATCAAGATGGTTAACAAGGTAACCATTTAGTAAAGCTTATGACATATTAGAGAAAAAAATGGTAGAACCATTTTACCCTTTTTAAGCATTCATTTAGTAAAGATTATGATTGACTATATCCTAATTTGATACAGATGCCTACTTATGTCAATAGATGATATCTAGATGAGAATACTAGCTCTATTACCTAATGACATAAACAAAGATAACTTTGAGTGCATCTAATCAAGGAAATAGTTCAATGAAAGCTCAACGTCTTTTCAAAGAACAAATCAAGACTCTGTAAGAATGTAACTTACAAAGATTTTGATTATGGAGTTAAATCCTTGAGTAAGAGCTAAAGTTGTCTACACTAAGGTGAGATTGTAAATCGGATGGTATGGGACATCTAGGTTGACAATGTCACTTAAGTGGGTTCAGTGGTATGGGACACTGAACTTAAGGATAATGGAAGCTTAAACTCAAGGATATTGGAGAGTTTTTTGAGTGAAGGATTTAGCATAAATGAACCTCCCATTTGGATGGGAAATTAAAAGATCATCAATTTCCTACAGTTTTTGAGGATGAAAAATCTTTAAAGGGGGGAAGAAAAGTATCATCAATATGATACTTCTAAACAAAAGATATTCCTTAACTCTTTCATGAAAGTTAAGAAGTACATTGGATGTCCAGATACCTAAGTATGTTTGAGTTAAATCTCAAACAAAGTAGGAACCAAATATGCAAGAAGGGAATTCATTAAAGAATTCCAAATTTGGCAAGTAAACTAAGGTAAGCTAGCCAAAGGCATACAACATATTCAAAGTAGGGTATTTGAAAGTAGATAAAGATGGATCCAAAGTTTGGATCGATAAGCATGTCAACTTGCTTAAGTCAAAAGGGTGACATATAATTGTTGATCCCTAAAAGGAGAATGGTTAATGGTTTGAACAACATCAGCATGGTATTGAAGACTTAAGCAAAGATATCAACTCATGAAGGTATGAGTTGGAGATCCCAAGAAAATCCAATGGGTAAATATCATTGAAAAAGGGATCTAAAGGAGAAAAGACTCGATCTTATCTCCTATTAAATTTGCTAGAGGAATTTTGAGAAAGCCAAGTGACCTAACTTCATCAAATATATCAAACTTTTATGGTTGGATAATCCAAGAGGCCTCCATTGGTCAAAAAGATCAAACTCTTTTATAGTTTGATATCAAGTAAAGTTCAAAAGTCAACCTAAAGAGACCTTAGATTTAGAAACCTTAGTCTTTGCTCTCATGAAAATGATGCCAAGGAGTTCCAAGGTGGAATTCATGATCATGGTAAATGATCAGAGAGCATTGAAGAGATAAGGGCAAAGAAGGAGGAAACACTAAGGATGTGGTTCTATGGATTAGAGAAAGAACTCACTGGTATGGGACAATGAGAACTAACTCCCATTGAGATTTTTCTCTGATGGCCTGAGAGAAAATAGGCTCAAGATTCGATAGGAAACATCACGATAAGCCTTAAAGATAAGACCATTTAGATTAAGGTCTTAGGTTTATTATGAGGTGTAGAAATGTACCTCCTTGAACCGATTTAATACACCTAGTTGTATGAACAAAAGGGTAAATAGAATGAACATGAAATTTACCGTAGACAAGGCTATCCTTTATCCTCTTAATCAGATGCATTTTTCTTAATAAAATGCATAGTCAAATTTTATGTGGAACAATGAATAATAATAGCATTGAATGAAAGAATGATCTGTAAAAGATCTTCTTTTGAATCTTTGGGGAGAACAAGTAATTCAAGAATGTTCCTAGCAAGATCTGAGATATGATACCTAGAAACACATATTTTTCTTGCAAGACTTTGGAACTAAAGCTACAAAACTTGAATAATCTAAACTCCATCCAATAGAAAATCTAGAAGGTATCTTGATGAAGTATTGTTCCTAAATGTTGAGGATTTGAAGGAATCGGTTTATTAAGATTTGTTTTGCAAAGCTTTGGTGATCTTTGAGGTTAGTATACATAACTATCTAAACCACAGTTGGTTCAATATAGTTAGTACTGATTCTCATTAGAAGAATACGCCAAGCTAAGATGAACAAATGGAGTAGAGACATAGGAGAATGGTCTACCAAATAATTCCAATTCCTAAAGTCATCTTTGGATCTAAATCTTGAATATTAAAACTTCCAAAGGGATTAAAATCTATTCTCAGAATTAATCCAAGGAAAATCAAACATGATCAAGATAGGATCCACTTGTAGACATAAACTTGAAGATTGGGTATATTATCATTCGGAATACTTGAGCTTTATGTTTCAAGAAAACCTGGATGATTGAAATAAGTCCACCTAAGTTGCAAACGAATGAGAAGATAGTATTTCTCCTCATTTTATTGAGCATGTTTCGACAGGGACTCAATAGACCCACTTTGCTAAATTCACATTTTTAGCTAAGTCCTATCAAATACAAATAAAATATATTTGTATTTGAAAAGGACTAAAAAAGAACAAGATAAGTTCAGAACATCTGAAGATTCCTCTCCTTTCTGTTGAAAGTGGAAGACGAATCTAGTTTCGGGCCCTTTCAAGATAGAGATAAGATCTCTATCATAGACTCCTAAAAATATAAATTTCTAGGGAAGTACAAAGTGTAATAAAATGTATTATTTTATGGAGCTCAAGGTTTGTGAAAGTGCCAAAAGAAAAAGACTACCAAAGAATTCCACCCATCTCACTAGTCCATAGGTACAAGGCATGCATGTACATTTAGGTGGACTAAGGGAAAGTGATATGGGCACGGAACTTGATTCATTTTCTTTCAGATTAAGGTAGGGATTAGCCCTTATCTAATTATTGGAAATGAATCTAAAGAGAGAGATGACCATGCTCGTAGTATAGATCATGGTGCACGGGGGAATACTCCACATAATATACCTACACACATTTTCGAGGACGAAAATGTTAAAGGGGGGAAGAATGTTGTATAACTATGGATCAAAGTGGCCAAAGACATGGGTTTGGAGGGTCCAAAATGTTGTGTTTACAAACTTGTAAACATCAAAGTACACAACGAAACATGATGAGACCTCCCAAGATCGTTAAAACACCAACCAAATATTTCCAAACTTCAAAAACAAACTTTCTACCAAACTTTCCAAAAAACAAAAATAGGTCACTATATCAAAATGATCACCAGAAACTCTCTAAGAATAATTTGACAAAAGTAATCATATATTCTGAAAGTAGACTTTGAGTAGCATTCTTTAGAAACAAAAAACGTCAAAAAAAGTGGAGTATAGCTCCAAAACCAATAGCTTGAAGTCAAGGTAAGAAGAAGCCTGCAACAGCAAGGTATGACTAACTGTCTGAATTGAAAAATGATGTACAACAGCAAGAAAACTTCAAGATCTATGAGCCATTTTGATATGGATAGAAAGTATGAGAGTCCTCCAAGTGAAATCACTCAAAAAGACCTCATAACAACTGAGATATGAAAGTTTGAAGAGAGGTATGTCACTGATGAGGCAGCGGATAGACACAAGAAACAAGATCTGAAAAATGCCTACTTGCATGGAGTTTTCTCATTGTAAATTTCCGATCTACTTATATAGTACAAGTTGTAAGCTTTGCAACGCAACAAGAATCACTCAATTTCGACACCTACACTAAGAGAACCACTCTTTCTATTGAGAGGCTATCAACAAAAGCGCCTTCCTTGTCTAAAAATAGACACCTCTCCTTTCCTTCTACTTTTATCTACTTTTGCTCTAACTTTGGAGATGTGAACGCCTCCACATGTTTTTTTTCATAACTAATAAGATCCACAAGCTTCCATATACCATTTTTAATAATTAATAAAATCCACAAGACTATTTTAGAGCTTGTTTTTATGTAACATTGCCCCCCTCAAGCTCTAAATCCAAAGCTTTGACTCCAAGTAGTACCTTGATTCGCTTAAGCTTCTGAGCATCCACTGCTTGTGAGTATGTCTGCTAATTGATCTTTCGTTCCAACATGTTGAATATCAATATCTTCATTCACCACCTTCTCTCGGATATAGTGATAGTGCACTTCAATGTGTTTTGTTCTTGCATGGTACATTGGATTAGATGCGAGCTGTAATGAACTTACAGTATCTCCAAAGAGTAGTGGGCGTGTTGTAGATAGATTTCATATCTTCATAAAGCTTCAAATACCACATAATCTCACATGTTGCATTTGTAAGACTTCTACATTCAGCTTCTGTAGCCCAAACCTTCATTTAATGTACCCTTCAAATATCTCAAGACCCTTTTTGTTGCTTGCATATGAACATCTGTGGGTTTGTTCATGAATTGAGACAATGTACTTACACTAAATGTAATATCCGGCCTTGTTAAAGTTGCATATATAAGAGAACCAATCAAAGACCTGTAGATAAGTGGATCTTCTAAAGGTTCACCATCTTCACCACTGTACTTCACATTGGGTTCCAACGGATTACTGATACTCTTGCAATGCTCCATGCCATATTTCTTTAACAAAGCTGAAATATACTTTCTTTGTAGAAGATATACGCCATCTTCCTTCTTCATAACTTCGATTCCAAGAATGTATGTCAGTTCTCCTAAATCTGAAATTTTAAATTCAGATCCAAGCTCTGCTTTGATCCTGGCTATCTCACCTTCATTGTTTCTTGTTATTATCAAGTCATCCACATAAATTGAGATATAAACAATCAATGATCCTTCAACCTTAACATACAAAGAAGTATCTGCATTTGAACACCTGTATCCCTGCTTTTCAAGAAACTTTACCAATCTAAAATTCCAAGCGCTTGGAGCTTGCTTCAAACCATACAATGCTTTCAAGAGTTTACATACATGAGTAGGCTTCTTGGAATCTTCATAACCTGCTCGTTGCTCTATGTACACATCTTCTTTTAAATCACCATTGAGAAATACATTTTTTATATCTAATTGATAAAGATTCCATACATTGCTTGCAGCAACACTTATTAATGTCCTTATTGTTGATATCTTGGAAACAGGAGAAAATGTCTCCTCATAATTGATGCCATAACTCTGTGCATAACCTTTACAAACAAGCCTTGCCTTATATCTACTTACTGAACCATCACTGTTTCTCTTTATCTTGTACACCCATTTGTTACCAATTACCTTCATGTTAGGTTACCATGGAACTAAACTCCATGTATTGTTCTCATACAAAGCTCTCATTTCTTCATCCATTGCTTTAACCCATTTCTTTACCTTTGATGCTTCTTTAAAAGTTGTTGGTTCTTGCTCCTCAAAAAGTTTTGCAATATAAGGTTCATGAGAAAATCTTTGCGGTTGCCTTCTTTCTCTTACTGGATACCTTGATTGGCTTCTTGTACTACCATGCTTTTCTTGCCTTCGAGTTTGAGTTCTTCTTGATGTAGAACCTTCACTTTCTTCTTCTTGTGACTCAATTTCCTTTGAAATCAAATCAAGAATTTTCTTCAACTTCTGATTGGGGGGAGTTGCCTCTTCATGTGTAATTTGACTCTCTGGTGAACTTGGAGAACTTGGCTCTTCTTCGTGACTTCTTGTAGTTTCTTCTTCATCTACATGCACTTCATGTTTATACCAAGATTTATCTTCATGAAAAATAACATCTCTCGAAACAATTACCTCTCCCGTATCTGGGTTCACACATCTATATCCTGGTTGCCCTTCTGCCATACCAATGAAAACCATTTTTTGTGACCTTGGATCCAACTTTGACCTTAATTGTTGTGGAACATGAACAAAACATAAGCTTCCAAAAATTCTACAATTAGCAATATCTGGTTTTGATCCATAAAACAATTCATAAGGTGCTTGTTGTACATGACTTTGAGTAGGTTGAGGCAACGAAGGCTTTTGCTACAACACTTGCTATATACATGGACGATCTAGGTGAGGTGGGGTGTACAGGAGAAATTGGAAGGGCGAGAGGTGAAAGAAGAGTAGGTGGTGTGGTGGGTACTTCGACGATGGAGTGGTAGTTACAGTAGACGGATGAGACAAGGAGTCGGTGACTATGGTCGCTTCTTCAAGAGGGTCTTCCGGAATAAGTCGAGCTTCCCTGGCATGGTGTGAAGACTAGGCATCTTTTAGTACGCGAATATACTGAGCTGGCTTGGATAGTAAACGGATGCATCGTGGATCAAACTTCGGTAGTGGTTTCCTTTGCAAATAACGTAGTGCTTCATTGGTTCCGATGGATTTAACTAATTCCCTGAAGCCTTGAATGAAAGCTTCTTTGAAACCTCCGGTAGTGAGTTCCTCCTCTAGAATTGCTTGACTCTCTACTTTAGATAGTTGTCTGCATGCCCAGACTGCCTGCATGGTGCGATATAATTTCTTGATTACCAAAGTGTATGCAGCAACTTTGAATGTGTCATCTTCATGGGTACTTGTGTCACCTTGAGCTTGCTCCTCTTGTTCGTCATTCTACATGTTCTCTTGAGAATCGTGGCTAGCCTTACATGCTTCATCATCACCGTCCTCATGGTCGGTTTCTGTTCTCTCGTCTTTTGAGCTGGAGACTAATTGTTCGTGTGGTTGATCACGGGGTGTGGTCAGGTAACTTGGTCGTTCATACTCTTGTGAGAAAAACTACCCTTCTGAAAATTGGAATTCACTGGAGAAAGCATCATGCATTTCAAAATCAAAGGTGGTGTTCGTTGGTTTTGCCTCCAAGTTAGGTATAGGAAAAGTAAAGGCTTCCGCACCAATGATGGTGGGAAGGTCTCCTGCTATAGTGGTAGGTTGTTTGGTGGTTGCTTCAGAAGACACCACACTAGTAGTACCTTCGATGATAACAGGTCATGAAAGGCGTATACTGATGGGTTGTACAGGTGCAGGGGGTTCCATTGGCAACTATTCTAGGGACGGCTGAGGTGACCAAGACTTTGGAACTTGCAAACATGGGATAGAACCTTGCATGCACTTGCCTACCCGTCCCTCGCTAGCTTTTCTAGCCTTCTTGGTGGTTCCTTTGAATGCTTTTAATTCTTCACTAGTCATCACACATTCTATGGGCAAATCATATGCCAAACACATGTAGAAAATTTGAGTAAAAGCGCAACAACTGTGGATGACATGTTTTCTTTCCCATCTCTGCTAAGCTAAATACAATTGCTTGATAATCCAACTAGCCAGATCTATGGTTTGGGGCCCATTGCATGCAAGATACAATCCAAACTAGATGCGCTTTCGAGGGATGGTAAAGCAATCCTGAGCTGGGAATGAAAAATGTTGCATACATATGTGTAATGGCTTAGAGAGTTCTAGTGTGATGACCAAAATATTTGCCCACTTCAAAACATCACCATGCTTCATCGGCTCTGGAATAAGCCTTTCACACTGTGTCGGTGTGTGATTCCCATGGATCTTAATCGTTGCTCGAATGAGATCTTTTGAAAGATAAGACTTCTTGTAAGGGGGGTCATTTACCAAAGATGGAAGAATGAATGTTCCTGGCAAGTCCTTGCTCGGAGGCCTGAAGTGTAGTCACCAGGTAGTAGCATCTATAAAAGTTAGGTTTGGGCAATGGATCACTGAAATATTCTGTAAAACCAGCTTTAGCCCAAATGTGCTTTAACTTGTCTGAATTTTGGAGCTCTTCAAATTCTTTTGAGAAAAATTGATATCTGCCCCACTTGATATTGTCAAAACTCAGCATGGCATCAAAGATAAAGTTTGCATCTACTAAGGGTCCTGCTAAAGCCTGGAACCAATGAGAATTGCTATGAATTTTTTCAGTCTATCACATAGGAGGATCATCTATTGGCATTGGTCCTGGGAATCTATGAGACTCTCGAGGTTGTAATGTAGGATATGGCTCAGCCAGTAAATTGCCAAAATTGACCACCGACGCACTGGGGCCAACTATGGAGGGTCCTTCTGTCTGCATGATGAGTGATACGAATGTGGAGATCTGCTACAAAAGATTAACTCATTCGTATGGAAATTAATCATGATCCCAATAAGGTGAGACCGCAATCCCTTTCCATAACCAATGTGTAACCCGTGTAGCCGAGTGTTGTGAGGTGGTTTATGGAATGATTGTTTGCAGAAGCTAAGGCAGGTCACTAGACACCTACATGCTTTAAATAGTGCATACATTGCTTGTGATGAAAAGTTATTATAAATGATGGTAGGTTAGTGTGGGTGAATTTGTACAAGGGTCAATTGTGAGTGAATTATTACAAGGATGAAGGTTAGTTGATATGGGTGTTATGTTGTACAAAGGATCATGTGGTGGCTTCTGGATGCATTTCAACACCCATTTCCTACGAGTTGATGAGTGGGTAGTATTCCATTGCACAGGTACAAAAGGTGAGTTCGGTGGTTGTGGTGTCAATGGGTGAAGATATTTCAAAGGGGTATATATTACAAGACTTGAGTTTTGAGTTATAATACAATGTTTAGGTACCCAAATCTGCGTGGGTGTGGGTCAATTCGTCAAGTACTTCTTTGTTGGGAAAGATGGATGGGCACTCCAAGAAATGAGTAGGTACTGCCAGATCCTACTTTGTACCATCCCCTTGTAGCTTCAGAGTTGTTTTGTGGGCCCTTTAACTTTCCAATGACACTATACAAGTGCCTATGTACTTTGGAAATGATGTGAGAAATGATTGAATCAAAACAGACTACTTCTAAGTTGAAGGTTCAATGGAAAACCTTCTATTTTTGTTCACACACTTACTGCTTATTATGCTCAATGCTTCCAATACACTAGGAATTAGAAATATTCCTTTTGGAGATTTAGAAATATTCCTTTTGGAGATATCAACATAGCTTAATGATCTATTGATTCCAAGTGGAGTCACTTAAAATGATGCACTATACACAAAGCAATCAATTTAGCAATCAAATCATTACCCCTGATTTTTTAGGACCTCTGTAGAGTTTGACCAGTGAGTGCTTTGATGCACTTTTCTCCAAATCGGCTGAATGGATTTCTTTCAACATTTGTAAGCATATAGAGACCTTGGAGCTAATTCCAACAAGCTATAGAACATTGAAAATGGTAAAGAAATGACTGAGATATGATCAATGCAATTTGACTATTATGAGTGACTATGATAGAGAGACCATAGATGAGAAATGTACATCTATTGTATTAAAGAACAATGTTGTACAAGATTATAGGCTTGATAATCAATGCCTAATGATGGTGAGTAGTGTATTCTATAATATGAGCCTCACTCTCTTACAAATCCAATCAGCAATGGCTCAGAATTGAAGTGATCTGACCCCGAGTTTTCCAGCCATCTTTTATAGATGTGATGTTTGAATTTGAATTTGAATCCTCCATGGGATCTCACTAAAAGTATTCCTCCAATCTAGGAGACATTCCTTCAAATGAAGTCGTGAATTTTCCAACTAACAAGTCCCACGATTTTGGCGGTAGTTACAAATATTCTCTTAAGTCATAAAATGACTTTTACAAATGGTAAAGGATAAAAAACTTCCTAGCAATGGTTTCCATGGAGCTTAAATTGTTCATGAACTTCTAGCCAAATGTGTAGGCTTGAACTTTGCACCAACAGCTCCCCCTCAAGCCAAACATTTTGGCTTGTTCTTTTTCTTCAATCTTCATGAATGTCTTGCAATCCAATCATTGACTTAAACCTACAAAGTTTTGTACCATCTAATGCTTTAGTCAATAAGTCTACACATTGCATATTAGTTGATACACATGCCAACTAAATCTCCTTGCTCAATAGCTTCTCTCTCACATAATGATAGTGGACCTCTATATGCTTGGTCCTAGCATGATAAATAGGATTTGCTGCAAGATGTGATGAGCTTGTATTATCTCCAAAAATCATTGGAGATGTAGTATGCAAACCTAAATCTGTATACAACAATCTGATCCATATGGCCTCTTGAGTAGCATTGGCCAATCCTCTATACTCTACCTCTGTAGAAGATAAAGCAATAGTAGGTTGCTTCTTTGAAGACCATGATATAGGTTTGTCACCTGCAAATGATAGGTAACCTGAGGTACTCCTTCTATCATCTTTGCAAGCTGCCCAATCTGCATCTGAATATATTTTGATGTCCAAGTCTGAGGTATAAGGAAAATACAATCCTTGATTTTGAGTGCCCTTACGATACTTCAAAATATTTTTGGTAGCTTCCAAATGAGGTGCCCTAGGTTTGTGCATAAACTGACTTAGAACACTTACTCCATAAGCAATATCAATTCTTCTCAATGTAGCATAGTTCAAGCTTCCCATTATGCTTTGGTAACCTACAATATTCTCAAGCACATCACCTTCATGAGCACTTAATTTTAGGTTTACCTCTATTGGAGTACTTGCAACTTTTGCATCCTGCAAATGAAATTTATTCAACATGTCCTGTATATAATTTCTCTGAGTAATATAAATTCCAGAGTTAGTATAGACTAACTCAAGTCCAAGAAAATATTTTAGTGATCCAAGTCACTAATTTTGAACTCTTGCATTATCTGATTCTTAATCTATTTGATGCCATTAGCATCATTACCTGTGAGTATGATATCATCAACGTATACACATAGGTATATTACCTCTGAATTACTTCTTTTGATAAATAGAGATTTATAAGTTTTGCTCATGATAAATCCTTGATCCTGAAGGTATGTAGTCAACCTATGGTTCCATGTCCTAGGTGCCTGCTTCAATCCATAAAGAGCTTTGTTCAATTTACATACATGTGTTACCTTGCTTGGGTCCTCATAGCCAGGAGGTTGAGACATGTACACCTCCTCTGAAATCCAACCATTTAGAAATGCATTTTTTACATCCAATTGATACATGTTCCAATTCTTTGATGCAGCCACACTTACCAATACCCTGATGGTTGGCATTTTTGCCATAGGTGAGAAGGTTTCTTCATAATCAACTCCTTGGGTTTGTGCAAAACCCTTAGCCACAAGTCTAGCGTTGTACCTGCTTATTGATCCATCAAAATTCCTTTTGATATTATAGATCCATCTAGAACCAATTACCTTGATATACTCCTTTGGCACTAGCTTCCAAGTATCATTCTCCTTGAGTGCTTCAATTTCCTCATCCATAGCTTCCTTTCATTTTGCCTTGGTCTTTGCTTCTTTATATGATGATGGCTCTTCAAATGACAAGTGTTTTGCAAGATAAACATCGTGCTTAGTTACTAAGGAATTGACATACCCATATCTAATTCGCTTCTTGCTCTCCCTTTGTGATCTTCTAATTGCTTGGTTGGATGATTCAGGTATATCCTCCAATTTCTTCATTTTGACTTTGCCTTTGGACTTCCATGCCTTGAATTCTTCTAAGTTGATGATGTCCTCATCATCTGAGTTGATGTCTTCAATCTGATTAGGCTCCTCCTTACTAAGGCTTGGAAACTCCTCTTCCAAGTCATAAGCTAGTTTTACTTTCCTGCATTCACTTTCAAACCAAGAGTCATTCTCAGCAAAGATAACATCTCTATTGGCCATAAATCCTTTGTTAGAGGGATTGTAGAACCTGTATCTTTTCTGATTTAAGTCATACCCTATGAAGATGCACTTCTCTGCCTTAGGATCTAGCTTACCTCTTATTTGAGAAGGGATATGCATATAAGCAACACATCCAAAGATCCTGCAATGATCAAGTGAAGGTCTTCTATCATGCCATGCTTCATATGGGGTCATCCCATCAAGAGATTTGGATGGCAACCTGTTTGCAAGATAAGTGGCAGTAGATACACTCTCTGCCCACAAGTAATTAGGTATTTTTTTCTCATTTAACATTGACCTAGCTGTTTCAACAATTAATCTATTTCTCCTCTCTGTCACGCCATTTTGCTCAGGGGCATACCTTGTGATTTCTCTCTTGATTCTTCTGTCTTGCAAGAATGCATCAAACTCATTTGAGAAGTACTCACCTCCTCCATCTGACCATAATCTCTTTAGGTTTCTCCCTGTTTGGTTTTCAACAAGTGCAAGATACCTTTTAAAGCAACTGAATACTTCATCTTTGTGCTTCATAAAGTACAATACAGTCCACCTACTGTAATCATCAATGAAAGATACATAATACCTTGATCCAAAAATTGAGGGATCCTTACTTGGTCCCCATACATGTGTATGGACAAGCTCTAGGTAGTCCTCATGCTTGTAGCCTTTCCTTGAGAAGGGTAACCTGTGAGATTTTCCAAACTGACAAGCACCACATTTTTAAATCATGTGTTGCTTAGATACATTCGGTATCCCAAGCACACATTGGTCTCCACATATTTGTTTTAAAATTCTCTCATCAATATGCCCTTATCTCTTATGCCAAATTTCAAGTTTTGATAGTGTTGGATCTTTGTAGCTATAAAGTGCAATGTTCCTTGTATCCTCAAGTTCAAAAGTGAATAATCTACCTGTCTTTTCTCCTTTGGCAATTCTCTTGAATCCATGTTGGAATTCCTCCACAAAATGCTCCATATTGGTTGAATCTGAGCTACAAACCCTTTTCCACAATCTATCCAACACTCATCAAATTCTTGGTAATTGTGGGTACATATAGAACCCTGCTCAACAGATTTCTATTTCCATCAGAGGTCTTAACATTTCCTACTTTAATCACAAAGTGATTCGTGTCATCACGTATTTGTACCTGATGTTTACCCTTTGGTTCCTCAAGGTCAGAGAGAAGAGCTACATTGCCTGCCACATGGTTTGAGCATCCTGAGTCAATGTAGAAAAGATGGTCATCATTTATACCTAGTTTTGAAGTCATATTCATAATCAGAAGAGAATCTTCTTGCTCCTCTCTGTAGTTGTTGTAATCCTTCCTTGATTTGTAGCATCCTTGCTAGTTGCTATTGTAGTTGTTGTTGTAGTTGTTATTGTATCCTTGATGGTGGTTGAATCTCCCTCTTGATTGTGTGTATCCACCTCTTTGATATCCTCTACCTCTCTAATTCTTGAAGTTCCTATAACACTCATCTGTAGTGTGATTTGACAATCCACAAACATTATATGGTGAGGAGTTATAAGGTCTCCCCCTATCTTTCTTACCTCCTCTGCCCCTTCCTCTTGAGGTTCTACCTCTCCCTGCATAGTTGGCTTGGGAGGTAGTTCCTTCATCTTCAACCTTCTTGTTCTTCCCTTTCTCTTTGGACTTACTTTTATCAATGTATGGGGCAGAAGAGCTATTACCTCTTGATGAATATCCATTCTTGTTGAGCTTGGCTTGATGGGTAAATAGTTGCCCCATGAGTGTGGTAAGGTCTAGAATCTGCATGTCCATGTACAAGTCCATGGCAGTTGTGAAGATCTCCCATTTATCATCAGCTTTAATACCATTGATTACTTGTCTTACAATCTGCTCCTCTTCAATTTCTTCTCCATGCTTGCCAATGGATCAGCTACATCTTTGACTTTGGTCAAATACTCTGAGATGCCTTGCTTGGGTTGCTTTCTTTGAGTGGTAAACTCAATCCACAATTGGTTCTTCCTAGCCCTTGTGTTGGAAGAGAAATATGAAGACGATGTTTCCCAAGTCTCTTGGGATGTCTTACAATTCCTAATATGTGGAAGAAGAAGATCATAAATTGAGTTAAGTAAGTATGACCTTGCTAATGCATCTTTGGCACACCATGTGTTGAGTCTTTCATGCTCCTCTCTTGTAGGTTGTCCTTTGCTTCTGAATATGGGCATCTCCTCATCTCCTGAGATGTATCCATAAAGGCTTATTCCTTGCAAGTATGTCTTCATCCTCAAGGACCATGCTTGATAATTGTTCCTATCCAATTTATCAATGAAAGAAGGAAAACCATCTCCCATTTTACCTTAGCTTTGCTCTGATACCACTGTTGGGAAAGATGGATGGCCACTCCAAGAAATGAGTAGGTACTACCAGGTCTTGCTTTGTACCAACCCCTTATAGCTTCAGAGTTGTGTTGTAGGTCTTCTTAGCTTTCCAATGACACTATGCAATTGCCTATGTACTTTGGAAATGATGTGAGAATTTATTGAATCAAAACAGACTACTTCCAAGTTGAAGGTTCAATGAAAAACCTTCTATTTTTGTTCACACACATGCTGCTTATTATGCTTAGTGCTTCCAGTACAGTAGGAATTAGAAAAATTCCTTTTGGAGATATCAAATAGCTTAATGATCTACTGATTCCAAGTAGAATCACTTAAAATGATGCACTACACAAAGAGCAATCAATTTAGCAATCAAATCATTACCCCCGATTTTTTAGGACCTATGTAGAGTTTGACCAGTGAGTGCTTGGATGCGCTTTTCTCCAAATTGGCTGAATGGAATCACCTTTTCCCTTATGAAATGATAGTGCAATTTAGTATGCTTTGTTCTAACATGATAGACACAATTGGATGCTAGATGAATGCTACTCATATTGTCACAAAAGATTGGATATGTGTCAAGTTGAAAATTAAGCTCCATAAATAACTTCTTAATACACATTAGCTCACATGTGACTTGAGCCAAAGCTCTATACTCAACCTCCGTGGAAGATAATGCCACTGTGGGTTGATTCTTTGAAATCCATGAGATGATCTTGCTACCTAGCATGACTAGGTAACCACTTGTACTCCTTCTATCTTCCTTTGAACTGGCCCAATCCACACCGGAGTAAGCTTTGACCTTCATATTGTCATCAAATGAATAGAACAATCCTTCATTTATAGTAGCCTTGAGATATCATAACATTCTTCTTGCGGCTTGCAAGTGTGTCACCCTTGGACTATGCATAAATTGTGATAGCACTCCAACTCCATATGCTATGTCAGGCCTAGCTATTGTGGCATAATTGAAAGAGCCTACAATAGATCAACAAAAAGTTACATCCTCTAATGATTCTCCATCAATGGAGCTTAGCTTTACATTAACTTCCATAGGATTTGAAATAGGCTTGCAATGTAGCATCCTAAACCTCTCAAGTAGGTCTAGAATATATTTCCTTTGAATGAGCATAATATCTTCTTCTTTGTATACAACTTCAATGCCAAGAAAATACCTAAGATCTCCAAGATCAAAGATCCTAAACTCCTTTCCAAGATTTTCCTTGATCTCCTCAATTCCCTTTGTATCATTACATGTAATGATAAGATCATACACACATGTAGACTACGAGTTCTCCTCTTTGTTTGATGAAAAAAGATGGATCGACCTTGCATTGATTGTAACCTCATTTGATCAAATAGTCCACCAATATTTGGTTTCAAGGTGTTGGAGCTTGCTTTAGGCAATAAAGTGCCGTCTTCAACCTACAAACATGATGTGGAAACTCTTTATGAACAAAACCTAGTGGTTGCTCCATGTATACCTCTTCTTCCAAGTCTCCATTGAGAAAGACATTCTTGATATCCAATTGGAAGAGATTCCATCCTTTGCTAGCAAACATTGCAATGAGTGTCCTAATGGTGCTTATCTTTGCCATGGGGCTGAATGTCTCTTCAAAGTCCACTCCGTAGGTTTGTGCAAAACCCTTGACCACCAATCTTGCTTTGAACCTAGAAATAGATCCATGTGAATTCCTCTTTAGTTTATACACCCACTTATTACCTATTACCTTCATGCTCGCCTTCTTGGGCACTAGAGCCCATGTTTGATTCTCCTCAAGTGCATTGATCTCTTCTTGCATTTCCTCTTTCCATTCGATGTACCTAATTGCATCTTCATAGCAATCGGGCTCATGATCTTCTACTACTTTGTTCATATATGCATAATGAGTTGCCATGTAGGAATCATAAGAAAACCTTTGATTCGGATACTTAACCCTAGAGAACTTCCTTTCTTCACCTTTTGGAGGCATAAAGCTCCTTTGCCTTAGGTAGTTGATCTCTTTCTTTGATGTGGCTTCTTTCTCCATCATGTGTTCTTCATCGTCTTCAAGTTCATTGCCTTCTTCATCCAACTCCAGCAATGTTGCTTTGCCTTTTTTGATTGATTCAATTCATAGCTTGATGAAGATCTCCCACTCCATGGTGAAGTCATGCTTGAACTATCTTCATTGATGGAACACCTTGGGCTTCTTAGATCCAAGTTGATTTGTTATTCATCATGTCCATGCTTTTCTTATTCATATTCCTGCATACAATCATACTTTTTGTACCAAGGTATTAGCTCATCAAATGCTAGATCCCTTGATATCCTCAAGTCCTTTGTGTTTGGATTGAAGCACCTATAACCTTTATGATCATTTGAATATCCTAGAGACACACACTTTTCCACCTTTGGTTGTAGCTTGTGCCTCAATTCACTTGGCACATGTACATAACAAGTACATCCAAATATCTTCAAGTGGGAAAGATCAGGTTTCTTACCATAATAGGCTTGATATGGTGTCAATCCATGGATCCCTAAGGTAGGAGCCCTATTCATAAGATACACGGCAGTATTTGCTGCATCAATTCAAAACATGTTAGGTACAATAATCTCGTTTAGCATTGATCTAGCAATTTCCGCAATGTATCTATTCTTTCTCTCTACTACCCCATTTTGTTGGGGTGTGTACCTGCATGTTACTTGCCTCTTGATGCCTTGAGCCATTAAAAAATCAGAAAATTCATTGGAGAAATATTCTCCCCCTCCATCGGACCCTAGCTTCTTGATATATGTACATGTTTCCTTCTCTACCATTGCCTTGAATGCTTTGAAACATGCAAACACATTTGATTTGTTTTTTATGAAATAAACCCAAACCATCCTTGTGCAAGCATCTATAAAATTGAAAAAGTACTTGTTACCTCCAATGGATTGCTCTTTGGTTGGCCCCCATATATCTGTATGTAGCCACTCTTCTTGAATGGAAGTCTCGCTTGCTTTTCTAGTTGACAAGATTCACATAAATGCTTCATACCTTGTCCTTGGAACTTGGGAAGACCTTCAACTAGCCTCTTGAATTGCATTTCCTTCATTCTTTGTATGTTGATGTGAGCTTTCCTCTTGTGCCACAAGTCCAACTTTGAAATCCTCTTGTTTCCATATGTGTGTGAGGGAGTGGAAATAATCATACTGCGGAAGCATGTATTCAATTGTAAGTTATAGATTAATTCCAACAGTTGCGCATAAGCAGAAGCATGGTTCACTTCGAGTTGGATCATAGAACTAATAACGGACTTCATTATGATGCATTCCAAGGTACACACAAGCATGTAGAATTTCAGCAACACTTGTAATCAATCAATGCGCATATGAACTCTGTCAAACTCAATGTGAAGATCCTCTTCATGAAAATAAGCTTGAGTTGGAAGGAGTACCACGCTTACAAAAATAAAATGAATGGTTTATGCAACTTGCATAAAGACAATGTTTGAGAGATAATATGCCGCCACACTTTGAGTGTAAAATGATTGTACATATTTTCCAACTAGACACTGCATACATGTACATAAGCAATCAATGCAGCTTATGTACATAAGTATATCTGTAAAGATTCGAGAACTGCTTCATTTGGATCTAACGCCAATTTTTTCGGATGTCTGTACCATCAACCTGAAACAACAATCGTCAACGATATCTGCACATATGGGCATATGTCATACACATCATATATATATGTGGCTTTGTTCCTGCTGTCATTGAACTTCGACAACAACAATGAAGCCTTGATATTCTATCTCCCAAAACTGTATACATATTCAATCAAGTACATGCATATTTTATGCAGAGATTATGGACATGTGTACAGAGACATTGTGTGGCTTCAGAATAAGATGAACGTCAAAATATAAATGTTACATATGGTTGGTGTGCATAGTATAGGTATTGCGCTTCTCTGCAATCATTGCTATGATGTATAATAAGTACAATTGTAGATTAAACACAATTGTAAATTGAACAAAACTGCAGATTAATTATGAGCTATGCGCATGTATACGTATTATGAAGCGTTGTTGCTGTTCATGACATACCCATCATGAATTTAGATGAGCAGTCCCTTCAGCATGATAAGAACAGAGATGTTGACGCATGCTCACATAGTGTATTTGCTTCAGCATGATAAGAACAGAGATTTCGACGAGTGCTCACATAGTGTATTTGCTACTTATCTGTGAACTACATGGTAATCTACACACATTAGTGACATAGACAGACATATGATACTCTATTCTCTGTAGATGCAGGTTGGTATACGAATATATACTGACAGATCAATAAAAGCATCGCACGAGTGTTGCACGCAGAGGTAGAGAGAGTGACAAGGGGTCGACATAATCGTAATATCACAGAAGTACTGTGTCGCCCAACTTTCATTACTCTAAAGATGTATGTATATACAGAGATGCATGAAGCGGTGAAGTGTTTCGCCGTTCCTTTGCTTCCTTAAAATAAGGTAGGCTTGACTTCCTTGATTCAGGGAAGTCTTTATAGAAACTTACAAAAACGTTTTCTGTTGATAACATCTTTTTTACTTGTTTGCCTTGCCTTAAAAACCCGTGACTTCTAAATATGCGTTCCTATGGAAGTTTTAAATGACCAAAAATAAGAACTTGATTCTAGGATGATATACGAATCTATATGAGGGTGAATTTGTAGATTGCATGCTCCAACAGCTCCCCTTCAATCTTCAAATTCAGCTTCTTCTTTGTTTTATATGTTGTCTCCTCTCTCTCTTGCCTTGTCTTTAAAATCTCTTTGCTTCCTTCTCCTTTTACCTTTTGCTTCAGATATTGAGTTGCTTCATGATCAATACCTTGTATGTGTAACACCAATCATTTTGCATTGATGTGGTCATTTGTTGTTGAAGTAGTAGCTCCTCCATGAAATCTTCTTTGAAGTCTTCTTTTGTTGATGTAGTTCCTTATGATCGATGACGTTCCTTCTTGGTCTTTGATGTAGATAGATCCTTTGATGATGTTCCTATGATATAGATTGCTCCTTTGATGAAGTCCTTGATTTTTGACGCTCGTTGATTTTTTTTCCTCCATGTAATAGCTTTTGTTGATGTCTTTTTCTATTGACTTTTAAATAATAGCATTTTGTTTCTTTGAAGTGACTTTATAGTCTTTGAAGCTCTTTGAGGTTGTCTTTGCCTTTGATCTTCATGTAGTAGATTTATTCCTCCCCTTGTTGTTGATGATTCCTTCATGAATTGATGTCGTCCATTGATGTAGTCCTTTGCTCCATGCTCCTTGTTTCAAGAGTAGCTTGAGATTGACTGTTTCTTCTTCCTTTTGTGGTTGAATCTTTCTTCAAGAGTATCTCCCCTTCAATTGAAAAAACCTTTTTGTATGGTTTTTGTAAAAATGCATAAGCATTACATAATGCTTTAAGAGCTTGATACATGAGCCCTATATTTTACAAGATGATCATTTGATCATAATACATAATGGAAACTTCAAACAAGTTACAAAGCTACAAGTGCTTTATCTATGGCTTTTTCTATTTGTGTATAACAACTTAACTTTGTCCAAATGCAAAGTTCAGAGGTTGTGGTTTTTCCTCACTCATCTTGGAGCGAGCATTGCTCTAGCTCTAGAGTGATTCTATTCCTTCACTTGTTTGATGGCTTCTTTTACATAAAGTAATGAAGTCTTAATCAAGATCCTATCTTCTTGATTAATCTCCATTTTTTGATCCCAGCTTCTTGATTAAACTTCATTTTGATTCCACCTTCTATGTGAAGATACAAGTGCTCACACCACTTGTAATAGGCTCAACTATGTGTTTTACAATGGTTGGTAATGAGGGGATTCGAATGCTTTTACTTGCTTTTACAAAGGATATAATGTGCACGATGATATGCAGCCTTTGAATGACTCTTTATAAGTGAGAGTCCATACAACTTGTATTTTGTATATGAATGTAAATCAAATTGACTTACATCTAGGGTGCTTCTGTCTCTCCATGTAGAATAAAATTTTTACCTCTGTATAGGTGTGTTAAATACACCATCTTTTTCTTCCTTTAATAAGGAAGTCTTCTTTTTCATCTTTGTGTACATTGAATGCACATTCTTTGATCTTCCTATAGTGAGGAAGTCTTCACTTGAGTGCGTTGTATGCACTTCCTTCTTCTTGCTTTTGATTTTGTACTTCTTCCAATTGATATGGAGAGATGAGCTTCATAATAAGCTCCTTATGTAGTGACGTCCATGGTCTTTGCCTCGGTCACTTGATTCTTCTTGCTTCAAACTTCTTCAATGATGGAGATTTGAGTAGTGACGTCCACAGTCTTTGCCTCGGTCACTTGATTCTTCTTTCTTCAAACTTCTTCAATGATTGAGAAGTGCTTTGGTAGCACTTGGCCGCAATACAATGTTTTGATGTGCTTGAATAGCACTAAATTCCAAGTACAAATTCTTGCTATGTGTTCATAACTCAATAAAGAGAACGTGGAGCTTGAGGGGTACATATCAATGAACATGTGATCTAATGTGATCTTCTTCTGATGCAAAAGTATGTGATAGAGATTTAATGTACAATGGGAGTTATCTATGATATGATGTACTCTATGAGAAGGCTTAGAAGTGAATTAGTGCTAAAGAATGGATATCTCCAAGATAGAACATGTATGAGCATTGATCCTAACCGGTTTTTAAGAGCTCTTGGATCTTAGAATATGAATACTATCAAGGAAGAATCCAAATTGATATACATTACCAAGTGAATGCTTCTAGTGAAGAGTGCCTTCTTCATTGTTGAAATGAAGTCTTTGGAGAAAGTAGCTTCGGTCCTTAGGAGCTTTTCCAATAGTAGCTTTTGCATTCTAATATTGATCCTTGGCCTTGTATGTTGTATAAGTCTTCATGATAACTTTCTCTTTAAAGTCGTCTTTGCTTGATGATGAGCCTTGCGATGAGCCTTGAATACCAAGTCTTCCTTGAACATGATCTTCAATTCTGGATATTGAGGTTCCCTTCTTCATCTATGCTTTCGTCATAGCTTTTATCTTGCTAGCCTCCTTTGATGCCGATTCCTTTATAACCTTGAATAGAGCGCTTGATATGTCCTTGATTTCTTGCATGGTTGACTTGCAAGAGAAATGCCCTATACAAAAACTTTTTCTTTTGAAGTAGATAGCACAATATTTCCATAAACAAGTTACTTCATACTCCCCTTGAGTAACAATGTAGGTGAGTTACATAACATACGATTCATAAACATTTTGTGCCTCAATAGATACAATGAAATGATTAGTTGAGGCCTAAGTTGAACTATTAAGGACATAACAATATCTTGCAATATCACTTGAGTAATCCAAGAGACAAATGAAGAATCGATATGAGTAATACAAAAAAGTTGCTCATAGACATATGATGCTCTTTGAAAAATGTAGCTTGTGTAGCTCGCATGGTAACTTGATTCCTCAATTCAATAAGGAGCATTGCTGCGTATAAACCATAAGGTTCATATTGAAATGCTTTGCTCGTTGTAGCTCTGAATAGACCTTTTGTTGATGAAGCTCGGGAAGTGATCTAATGATTCGCTTCTTTAGTAACTTATAGCCACTCAATAAATGAGCTTAACTGATGCAATATGAGTGACTCAAACATCCGTATCTGCTAAATCGAGAAGAGCATGTCGTTTGTATTATGAACAAGTCAAACCATAAATGAAGTATTAGACATGACATCCTTCAAGAATACATAATGAGTTATGAGCATATAGATATGCACATAAATGCCCTTTGTAGAAAATACCGAGTTGCAAACTTCTCTTGTAATAATCACCATTGATTTGTGCTCCTTGAATAGATGCTATGTAGATCATATGTAGTATATTGCACACACAATGAGCCATTGACGTGACTCAAGGTATATCTCCAACCTTATTGATGTGTAGGTTGAATTGATGCTTTCCATCAATATGTGTAGAACCTCCTGCTTCCTGAAAGTTACCAAATAGGGAATATTGATGAGGATGTGGCTATGATTAAGGCTTGGATGAAGGCTCTTAGGTGGCTCTGATACCACTGTGAGGGAGTGGAAATAATCATACTGCGGAAGCATGTATTCAATTGTAAGTTATAGATTAATTCCAACAGTTGCGCATAAGCAGAAGCATGGTTCACTTCGAGTTGGATCATAGAACTAATAACGGACTTCATTATGATGCATTCCAAGGTACACACAAGCATGTAGAATTTCAGCAACACTTGTAATCAATCAATGCGCATATGAACTCTGTCAAACTCAATGTGAAGATCCTCTTCATGAAAATAAGCTTGAGTTGGAAGGAGTACCACGCTTACAAAAATAAAATGAATGGTTTATGCAACTTGCATAAAGACAATGTTTGAGAGATAATATGCCGCCACACTTTGAGTGTAAAATGATTGTACATATTTTCCAACTAGACACTGCATACATGTACATAAGCAATCAATGCAGCTTATGTACATAAGTATATGTGTAAAGATTCGAGAACTGCTTCATTTGGATCTAACGCCAATTTTTTCGGATGTCTGTACCATCAACCTGAAACAACAATCGTCAACGATATCTGCACATATGGGCATATGTCATACACATCATATATATATGTGGCTTTGTTCCTGCTGTCATTGAACTTCGACAACAACAATGAAGCCTTGATATTCTATCTCCCAAAACTGTATACATATTCAATCAAGTACATGCATATTTTATGCAGAGATTATGGACATGTGTACAGAGACATTGTGTGGCTTCAGAATAAGATGAACGTCAAAATATAAATGTTACATATGGTTGGTGTGCATAGTATAGGTATTGCGCTTCTCTGCAATCATTGCTATGATGTATAATAAGTACAATTGTAGATTAAACACAATTGTAAATTGAACAAAACTGCAGATTAATTATGAGCTATGCGCATGTATACGTATTATGAAGCGTTGTTGCTGTTCATGACATACCCATCATGAATTTAGATGAGCAGTCCCTTCAGCATGATAAGAACAGAGATGTTGACGCATGCTCACATAGTGTATTTGCTTCAGCATGATAAGAACAGAGATTTCGACGAGTGCTCACATAGTGTATTCGCTACTTATCTGTGAACTACATGGTAATCTACACACATTAGTGACATAGACAGACATACGATACTCTATTCTCTGTAGATGCAGGTTGGTATACGAATATATACTGACAGATCAATAAAAGCATCGCACGAGTGTTGCACGCAGAGGTAGAGAGAGTGACAAGGGGTCGACATAATCGTAATATCACAGAAGTACTGTGTCGCCCAACTTTCATTACTCTAAAGATGTATGTATATACAGAGATGCATGAAGCGGTGAAGTGTTTCGCCGTTCCTTTGCTTCCTTAAAATAAGGTAGGCTTGACTTCCTTGATTCAGGGAAGTCTTTATAGAAACTTACAAAAACGTTTTCTGTTGATAACATCTTTTTTACTTGTTTGCCTTGCCTTAAAAACCCGTGACTTTTAAATATGCGTTCCTATGGAAGTTTTAAATGACCAAAAATAAGAACTTGATTCTAGGATGATATACGAATCTATATGAGGGTGAATTTGTAGATTGCATGCTCCAACAGCTCCCCTTCAATCTTCAAATTCAGCTTCTTCTTTGTTTTATATGTTGTCTCCTCTCTCTCTTGCCTTGTCTTTAAAATCTCTTTGCTTCCTTCTCCTTTTACCTTTTGCTTCAGATATTGAGTTGCTTCATGATCAATACCTTGTATGTGTAACACCAATCATTTTGCATTGATGTGGTCATTTGTTGTTGAAGTAGTAGCTCCTCCATGAAATCTTCTTTGAAGTCTTCTTTTGTTGATGTAGTTCCTTATGATCGATGACGTTCCTTCTTGGTCTTTGATGTAGATAGATCCTTTGATGATGTTCCTATGATATAGATTGCTCCTTTGATGAAGTCCTTGATTTTTGACGCTCGTTGATTTTTTTTCCTCCATGTAATAGCTTTTGTTGATGTCTTTTTCTATTGACTTTTAAATAATAGCATTTTGTTTCTTTGAAGTGACTTTATAGTCTTTGAAGCTCTTTGAGGTTGTCTTTGCCTTTGATCTTCATGTAGTAGATTTATTCCTCCCCTTGTTGTTGATGATTCCTTCATGAATTGATGTCGTCCATTGATGTAGTCCTTTGCTCCATGCTCCTTGTTTCAAGAGTAGCTTGAGATTGACTGTTTCTTCTTCCTTTTGTGGTTGAATCTTTCTTCAAGAGTATCTCCCCTTCAATTGAAAAAACCTTTTTGTATGGTTTTTGTAAAAATGCATAAGCATTACATAATGCTTTAAGAGCTTGATACATGAGCCCTATATTTTACAAGATGATCATTTGATCATAATACATAATGGAAACTTCAAACAAGTTACAAAGCTACAAGTGCTTTATCTATGGCTTTTTCTATTTGTGTATAACAACTTAACTTTGTCCAAATGCAAAGTTCAGAGGTTGTGGTTTTTCCTCACTCATCTTGGAGCGAGCATTGCTCTAGCTCTAGAGTGATTCTATTCCTTCACTTGTTTGATGGCTTCTTTTACATAAAGTAATGAAGTCTTAATCAAGATCCTATCTTCTTGATTAATCTCCATTTTTTGATCCCAGCTTCTTGATTAAACTTCATTTTGATTCCACCTTCTATGTGAAGATACAAGTGCTCACACCACTTGTAATAGGCTCAACTATGTGTTTTACAATGGTTGGTAATGAGGGGATTCGAATGCTTTTACTTGCTTTTACAAAGGATATAATGTGCACGATGATATGCAGCCTTTGAATGACTCTTTATAAGTGAGAGTCCATACAACTTGTATTTTGTATATGAATGTAAATCAAATTGACTTACATCTAGGGTGCTTCTGTCTCTCCATGTAGAATAAAATTTTTACCTCTGTATAGGTGTGTTAAATACACCATCTTTTTCTTCCTTTAATAAGGAAGTCTTCTTTTTCATCTTTGTGTACATTGAATGCACATTCTTTGATCTTCCTATAGTGAGGAAGTCTTCACTTGAGTGCGTTGTATGCACTTCCTTCTTCTTGCTTTTGATTTTGTACTTCTTCCAATTGATATGGAGAGATGAGCTTCATAATAAGCTCCTTATGTAGTGACGTCCATGGTCTTTGCCTCGGTCACTTGATTCTTCTTGCTTCAAACTTCTTCAATGATGGAGATTTGAGTAGTGACGTCCACAGTCTTTGCCTCGGTCACTTGATTCTTCTTTCTTCAAACTTCTTCAATGATTGAGAAGTGCTTTGGTAGCACTTGGCCGCAATACAATGTTTTGATGTGCTTGAATAGCACTAAATTCCAAGTACAAATTCTTGCTATGTGTTCATAACTCAATAAAGAGAACGTGGAGCTTGAGGGGTAC
Source organism: Ceratopteris richardii (assembly GCA_020310875.1). Classification (NCBI taxonomy): domain Eukaryota; kingdom Viridiplantae; phylum Streptophyta; class Polypodiopsida; order Polypodiales; family Pteridaceae; genus Ceratopteris; species Ceratopteris richardii. The sequence continues at coordinate 115,935,808 of CM035416.1, read as the reverse complement.
ATATCAATGAACATGTGATCTAATGTGATCTTCTTCTGATGCAAAAGTATGTGATAGAGATTTAATGTACAATGGGAGTTATCTATGATATGATGTACTCTATGAGAAGGCTTAGAAGTGAATTAGTGCTAAAGAATGGATATCTCCAAGATAGAACATGTATGAGCATTGATCCTAACCGGTTTTTAAGAGCTCTTGGATCTTAGAATATGAATACTATCAAGGAAGGATCCAAATTGATATACATTACCAAGTGAATGCTTCTAGTGAAGAGTGCCTTCTTCATTGTTGAAATGAAGTCTTTGGAGAAAGTAGCTTCGGTCCTTAGGAGCTTTTCCAATAGTAGCTTTTGCATTCTAATATTGATCCTTGGCCTTGTATGTTGTATAAGTCTTCATGATAACTTTCTCTTTAAAGTCGTCTTTGCTTGATGATGAGCCTTGCGATGAGCCTTGAATACCAAGTCTTCCTTGAACATGATCTTCAATTCTGGATATTGAGGTTCCCTTCTTCATCTATGCTTTCTTCATAGCTTTTATCTTGCTAGCCTCCTTTGATGCCGATTCCTTTATAACCTTGAATAGAGCGCTTGATATGTCCTTGATTTCTTGCATGGTTGACTTGCAAGAGAAATGCCCTATACAAAAACTTTTTCTTTTGAAGTAGATAGCACAATATTTCCATAAACAAGTTACTTCATACTCCCCTTGAGTAACAATGTAGGTGAGTTACATAACATACGATTCATAAACATTTTGTGCCTCAATAGATACAATGAAATGATTAGTTGAGGCCTAAGTTGAACTATTAAGGACATAACAATATCTTGCAATATCACTTGAGTAATCCAAGAGACAAATGAAGAATCGATATGAGTAATACAAAAAAGTTGCTCATAGACATATGATGCTCTTTGAAAAATGTAGCTTGTGTAGCTCGCATGGTAACTTGATTCCTCAATTCAATAAGGAGCATTGCTGCGTATAAACCATAAGGTTCATATTGAAATGCTTTGCTCGTTGTAGCTCTGAATAGACCTTTTGTTGATGAAGCTCGGGAAGTGATCTAATGATTCGCTTCTTTAGTAACTTATAGCCACTCAATAAATGAGCTTAACTGATGCAATATGAGTGACTCAAACATCCGTATCTGCTAAATCGAGAAGAGCATGTCGTTTGTATTATGAACAAGTCAAACCATAAATGAAGTATTAGACATGACATCCTTCAAGAATACATAATGAGTTATGAGCATATAGATATGCACATAAATGCCCTTTGTAGAAAATACCGAGTTGCAAACTTCTCTTGTAATAATCACCATTGATTTGTGCTCCTTGAATAGATGCTATGTAGATCATATGTAGTATATTGCACACACAATGAGCCATTGACGTGACTCAAGGTATATCTCCAACCTTATTGATGTGTAGGTTGAATTGATGCTTTCCATCAATATGTGTAGAACCTCCTGCTTCCTGAAAGTTACCAAATAGGGAATATTGATGAGGATGTGGCTATGATTAAGGCTTGGATGAAGGCTCTTAGGTGGCTCTGATACCACTGTGAGGGAGTGGAAATAATCATACTGCGGAAGCATGTATTCAATTGTAAGTTATAGATTAATTCCAACAGTTGCGCATAAGCAGAAGCATGGTTCACTTCGAGTTGGATCATAGAACTAATAACGGACTTCATTATGATGCATTCCAAGGTACACACAAGCATGTAGAATTTCAGCAACACTTGTAATCAATCAATGCGCATATGAACTCTGTCAAACTCAATGTGAAGATCCTCTTCATGAAAATAAGCTTGAGTTGGAAGGAGTACCACGCTTACAAAAATAAAATGAATGGTTTATGCAACTTGCATAAAGACAATGTTTGAGAGATAATATGCCGCCACACTTTGAGTGTAAAATGATTGTACATATTTTCCAACTAGACACTGCATACATGTACATAAGCAATCAATGCAGCTTATGTACATAAGTATATCTGTAAAGATTCGAGAACTGCTTCATTTGGATCTAACGCCAATTTTTTCGGATGTCTGTACCATCAACCTGAAACAACAATCGTCAACGATATCTGCACATATGGGCATATGTCATACACATCATATATATATGTGGCTTTGTTCCTGCTGTCATTGAACTTCGACAACAACAATGAAGCCTTGATATTCTATCTCCCAAAACTGTATACATATTCAATCAAGTACATGCATATTTTATGCAGAGATTATGGACATGTGTACAGAGACATTGTGTGGCTTCAGAATAAGATGAACGTCAAAATATAAATGTTACATATGGTTGGTGTGCATAGTATAGGTATTGCGCTTCTCTGCAATCATTGCTATGATGTATAATAAGTACAATTGTAGATTAAACACAATTGTAAATTGAACAAAACTGCAGATTAATTATGAGCTATGCGCATGTATACGTATTATGAAGCGTTGTTGCTGTTCATGACATACCCATCCGGAATTTAGATGAGCAGTCCCTTCAGCATGATAAGAACAGAGATGTTGACGCATGCTCACATAGTGTATTCGCTTCAGCATGATAAGAACAGAGATTTCGACGAGTGCTCACATAGTGTATTCGCTACTTATCTGTGAACTACATGGTAATCTACACACATTAGTGACATAGACAGGCATATGATACTCTATTCTCTGTAGATGCAGGTTGGTATACGAATATATACTGACAGATCAGTAAAAGCATCGCACGAGTGTTGCACGCAGAGGTAGAGAGAGTGACAAGGGGTCGACAGAATCGTAATATCACAGAAGTACTGTGTCGCCCAACTTTCATTACTCTAAAGATGTATATATATACAGAGATGCATGAAGCGGTGAAGTGTTTCGCCGTTCCTTTGCTTCCTTAAAATAAGGTAGGCTTGACTTCCTTGATTCAGGGAAGTCTTTATAGAAACTTACAAAAACGTTTTCTGTTGATAACATCTTTTTTACTTGTTTGCCTTGCCTTAAAAACCCGTGACTTCTAAATATGCGTTCCTATGGAAGTTTTAAATGACCAAAAATAAGAACTTGATTCTAGGATGATATACGAATCTATATGAGGGTGAATTTGTAGATTGCATGCTCCAACAATGTGAAGTAGACATGTTGAGTGGAATGACAATTTACCTCCAAAGTGAAGATTCTCCCTTGCTTCTTTCCTCTTACTATGACCTTGTACCTTTACTTAGGGTTCTCCACAAAGCATCCACCTTTGTTGAATCTTCCATCATAGCCTCTTTCAACCATTTGCCCTACGGACACCAAGTTCTTTGTGATGATAGGTACATGCAAAACATCCTTGAGATATCTTCCTTCCTCCTTATCATCCAAAGCTAATCTCCAATATGGGAGATCTCATGGGTTGTATCATCACCTGTTTCTACATGTCCTTTATCTTTGGGAGCATGTAGATTAGTAAACCAAGAAGCATTGCAACTCATATGATTGCTACATCCACTATCAATATATCAAGTGTTATCTACTTTACTTGAATTCCCATTTATGTGCATCATCAAGAGATTGTCATTTTCTAAACGTGTAGAAGCATAATTACCTTGGCCTTTGTACTAAGAACCTTGATTATAGCTCCTTTGGTTTCCTCCTTGGTAGCAATCTGTAGCATAGTTGCCAAACTTGCCACATATGTAACATCCTTCTCCATCTTGATTCCTATTTTGTTGATGGTGTCCTCCTCCTCCTCTTGTTCTTCCTCTACCTCTTTATGATGAGGTGCCTTGGTCATGTCCTTGATTTCCTAAATGTCCTTGCCTTCCTCCAAACCTTCATTTGCCCCCACCTTGTCCTCGTCTTCCTTTTCCCCTTTGATTACCTGCATAGAAAACTTATGCATCCTTGCTTTTAGTTGAACTTCCATCGTGTTCATCTCTTTGGTGACCATGAGAGAAACCATATACTAAAGTGGTAAAGGGTTTCTAGTTCTCATCATCCCTCAAACCATTGAGAGTATAAGCCACAAGATCGTCATCGTCTACGTGGCTTCCAATGGATCTCAATGCATCTGACAATTCCTTGACCTTAGGTATGTAGTCATTTATGCTACTCCCTGAGCTCTTCGTAAGGTTGTTGAGCTCATTCTTGAGTTGGATCTTCCTTGCTTTTGTGATTCTTAAATAAAGCCTCTCAAGTGTCTCCCATACCTTCATGCTTGGATCCAAGTCTTGGATATGGCCGATCATACTATTGCAAATGTGTTGGGAAAGGATAAAAATAATCCTCTTGTCTCTTTCATTCCATTACCTAAAGGTCCTTCTGTGGTCATTATTTGGATTTTCATCCAACCTAGGTCTTGTTTCACTTCCACTAATCAATCCCCAAAGGCCCTTGCCCATAAGGTAGTTGGATACCCTAAATCTCCATGGTTGGTAGTTCCCCTTATCTAACTTTTCAATTTGAGTGTTGAAGTCACCCATCTTTGGTCTTTGCTACTTGATCAGGCCCTTAGCTAAATATCCAATGTGTGTGAAATGCAGATGAGGCTCTAAAGTTGTTGATATATTTAGGTAGTGATGTGTGTGAACACAGTAGGACCGCCGGGGCACTTTTTTCCCTCTTTAGGAGGTTTTTCCCCAGGCTTGTATATACACCTATTGACCTAATGGGCTACTTATCTTTGTACATTCTCTAGTAATACATTCAGTATTGTGTGTTTGTGCTCCAAGCTTCTTCTTCTTCCTTGTGCTGTTCGCGTGCTTCCGCAGACGTCTAACTCCAACAATTGGTATCAGAGCAAGTCGTCGCTTCATCTAGGGCGCCGTCGACACTCCTCCATTTGCAGTCTCAGATTTGCACGAAATTTGGTGAGCTCGTTTCGGCCTCCGAATGCACTATTGCAGCGCTTGTGCAGGCTATTTCGCCTTTTTGTGCCAAAGGTATATACCAGTTTCTGTTCGCCAATATAAGCATCTCGAAGTCTGTTACAGGTCTAGCAGAATTTGTTGGGGCAGTTCTGTTCAACTTTTTGAGATATAGTCAATTTTTTGCATCAACGTATTTTGGTCACCGGCCATGGTTGAAAGCAGTGATGTATTCCGTATGTTGGCTGTTGAGGATAAGCTGGATGGTACCAACTACCCATTATGGGCTTATATGATGTGACATGTATTGGTTGCAAAAGGATTGTGGAACATTGTGCAGGGTGTTGAAAGACGTCTTGTTACACCTCTGACTACAGGTACTGCAAATACAGGTGCTGGAGCTGATGAAGATGGTGTCGAAGAGGATATTCCACAGATTCATGTTCGTGTTGCTGTTTCTGCTTCACCTACTGTAGAGAAGATTTGTTGGGATGGCAGAGATGCCCAAGCACATGCATTGATAACTTTTTCTGTCAAACGTGCCATTATTCCTCATATTCGCTCTTGCAGAACAGCTAAGGATGCTTGGGATACACTAACCACATTGTAACAAGCTAGGAATGAGGCTTGTGTTGCTTACCTCCGAAAACAATTGGAGAGTGAGCACATGAATGAAGGTGATTCTATGGATAGTTTCCTAACGAAGATCAAAGACTTGAAGGAACAATTGATTTCTGCTGATGAGGTTATACCAGATAGCTCACTTGTGCAGACCGTTCTGAATGGTCTTCCTGATTCATATCAGAGTTTTTCTTCTACTCTTCGGTTGATGATGAAAGGCAATCCAAATGCCTTATCATTTGAGGAGTTAGTCTCTGTTTTGTTGCAGGAAGATCAGTCTAGGCAAAACAGGTCCATTATGCGAGTTGCAGATCAAGCTTTCCTGGCTAGTCAAAAGGGCAAAGGAAAATGGAGCTCTTCAACTAATAAGCAGAAATCTGCTAATTCTGCATATTTGAAGAAGGAAGATAAAGATGAGAAGAAATCAGAAAAGCAGAAATTGTTTTGTAAGTACTGTAAAGGGAATGATCATATCATAAAGAACTGTCCAAAACTGGCTGCTAAAGAGGCAAAGAAGAAAGAGGCTGGAATGGTTGTTGCAGAGGCCTCTACACCAAAAACAGAGTCTGCAAATCTTGTGCAGGAAGAAGAATGGGCGTTTACTACTGTCTGCAGTTTTGACCCATCTTCTCATGATCAGTGCATGTCTTCAGTAGACTCAGATGTTTGGTATTTTGATAGTGGGGCAACCAAACATATTACCTCGCAGCGCAATTTCTTCTCTTCACTCGAGCCTGCCCCTATAGGGAATACTGTTACATGCGCCAACAACTCCTTTTATCCTGTTATGGGAGTTGGTAAGATCATTTTGACTACTGCTGATGGTAGTTCTTTCACTTTGTCAAATGCTTTATTTGTGCTTGTTGAGCCCATAAAATTCATATTGGTCAAAGTCAACCACAATCAAAGTCAACCAAAGTCAAAGTCAACCAAAGTCAAAGTCAAACTATTCAAAGTCAACAAAGTCAAGGTCAAAGTCAACAAGTGCAAAGTCAAAGTGCTAAAGTGCAGGTGTCAAAGTGCATAGGTAGTGCACAATTAATTGTCCACAAAGGGTAAATTGGAGAAGGGTTGCAGGTTGCAGAGGTATTTCTCTAATTTCCCTAAGGTTCAAAGTGTTTTTAAAGTGTTTTGGAAGGTTGAGGTGAACCCTCTCTTATGTGCAAAAGTGAAGACTTAAAAGGAAAATGTGAAGGTATGTGAAGCGGCAGCGTACGCAGAAGTGAAAGTATGGCCCCACAATTAAAATTTCTAGTTTTAGTCTAAAGTCACTACAGGACAAAACAGGGAGTCGTTGGCTGCCACTTGTGAAGACAATCTTGGGACATCAAAGTGAGCACCAAGATACTCTTGTAGTTAGGAGCGTACGTGAATCGACACACTCAATTCAAGGCAAGGACCATTCTTGGACCATTCTAAGAGTAAGCAAGAGGGAGCATAGTATAAGTGGAGAAAGAGAGAGAAGTGCAAGGGACACACAGTGTGCGACACAGAGAAGTGAAGTGCAAGGTGTGCATGAAGAGCGACCAAGGAAGTGTGCAGAGGAGTGCTAAGCTTGTCCCCCGAGGATCCCAAGGTCTTACTGAAGTGTGCATGTGCCGATAGAAGGTATCCATCCCTCCCCCTTAGTGGAAGCTTGGTGCAAGGTGTGCATAAGAGCACGCTTGTAGAAGGTGGAGGTTTGGTGCAGAGGAGGCCCGCAGCAACAAGTTCCTTGGGTATTTGGTATTTTGTAATTGAGCACTCTATGGGATTTTGCACGGAAGCATTTGTTGTATTGTGCTTCAACTTTGTATTTGTCTTACTGTAATCAATTGACAGAGGCTTCCAGTGTGTATTTTCTCTTCTGGTCTTCCCCTTTTCTCCTACAAACACTGAAATCCCTTCTTGTCTAAGAATCCCCCAACAAAATTTGGCACGCACGGTGGGACTTCCAAGGAGATTTGAGCATAGGAGAAGATATATTGCAGTTGGAGAGCAATATTTCAGTGTCGATAGTACTGCTCCAGTGGACTAAGAGGTACATATTTTTATCAAGTGTCTCATATTAAGTGGACTATGAACAGCTCATGACCGCAACCCGGTCCCAAACATTGAGGGTCACCTGCAAGCAAACAAGAAGGAAGGTTGTTAGAAGATCCTCCAGTCCACTATCTTCAACCTCATCAGTAAAGAGCATGGCGGGATAGGTAGACTTCGAAACCTTACTCTCAAGATTAAATATAAAATTTCCTTCTTTCAAAGGCCTAGCTCAGGAGGATTCAGATGAGCACATTAGAAGATTTTTGGCAATATGCAAGACTAGAGGTTTGCAGGGCACGAAGGATGCTTTTTTGAAACTCTTCCCTGCCACATTAGAAGGATTAGCAGATAAATGGTTCAGCCAATTTGCTGAGAACCATTTTACAGCTTGGGATTTGATGAAAGATGCATTTAAAAATTAATTCCAGCATGGGAATAATGCAGAGATCATCATAGAAGAACTAGAAAATTTGAGATTGGGTCTAGGTGAAAAGTTCCCAGAGTTTGTGACTAGGGCCAAGGCACTAATGGCTAAATTGCCAGATCCACCACATGATTTTTTTTATAAGAAATGGTTAGCTAAGCCCCTACCAGTGGCCACCCAATGCAAAATAAAAGAATTAGTGCTACCTACAGCCTCCATAGAGAAGCTCATCAACACAGCTACACGATTGGAGCAGATAAGGCAACAGTATGGAGCTACTTCTTCTCAATTACCATATTCCACAGAAATGGAGGATCTAGTAATCCAACTAAGGAAGGAGTTGGAGGGCTTAAAAAGAAATAAGCCCCACAGAGAGGAGGATAATGTTGTAACTCAGTTGAGAAGGGAGATTGAAGCACTAAAGCTCCAAAAGGAGGAGGAGGCCCAAGCAGAGGAGTTGGCTCAACTGCGACAGGAGTTGCAAGAACTCAAAGGAGGTGGCATCAAGAGTGGACTTTGGTGTTCCATGTGCAGCAAGCAAGGGCATGTAGTAAGTGAATGTCCTCTGTTAAATGTGACTTGCCAATTATGCAGGAAAGCTGGTCATGAGGCCCAGGAATGCCAATCAAGGGTAATACATGCAACAACATATTGGACACAAGGAGGACCCCTACCACCAGCAAATGTAATGGCGGCTGCACCCAATCAAGGCAACACTTACAATCCTAGATAGAGGAATAACTTTGCAAATGGGCCTAGAAGGCCAATCATTTGTTTCATATGTGGGGAATGTGGGCACTATCAAAGTAGGTGCACTCTACCAGAAAATGCCCCCCCTTGCAGAAATTGCCCAGAGGCTAGAGACCACTATACAAATTGTTGTCTTAAGAATCAAGCCTCTTCATCCGGGCCCCATATTCAAATGATTTCTGTACACAAAGAAGAATTGTTAGATCAAGTCAATGAGCCATCACCATCTACCACGGTGGTCCACTTAGAAGAAATAGAATCTTTTACAGTGCAGACAAGAAATAAAGGAAAGGCTCAAGTAGATATAGCTCAACAACCGAGAATTGATGGATTGAACAAAGACAAAGAGACATCTGAAGACAAGGCCACTGCATTTGCAGATACAAGGCGAAAAGGAGATCCCATAGGTACCAGTGATGCCATTGGGCATGCATTCAACAGGGCTCAGGAGGAGTTTGGTAAGTCAATTGGAGCCCATGCTCTTAAGGAATCAGAGGCTTCAAAGCTTCTCAAATCCATGAAAAAGGAGGTTAATATTTTTTATTTAATAAAGATGGATGGGAAATTCAGGATAGAACTATTGCAGACAGGCCATGACCTGACAGAGGAAGAAGAGCATGAGCTAATAGCCTTTCTGAGAGAATATAGAGATGTATTCGCTTGGAGTTACAAGGATTTAAAAGGTGTCGACCCTGACATATGCTCACACACTATCCCCATGACCTCAGATGCCAAACCCTCCAAGCAAAAGCCATACACATACAATGATAATTATGCTGCCAAGATCAAAGAAGAGATAGATCACTTGGTGGAAGCTGGATTTATTTATGAAATTGAGCACACTAAGTGGGTATCCCCCATTGTAGTGGTGCCCAAGAAGAATGGAAAGCTACGTGTATGCATTAACTTGAAGAAGGTTAATGCAGCCACAATTCGAGATAACTATCCACTTCCAATTACCAAGCATCTATTAGAAAGAGTAGCAGGCAAATAAGTATACAGCTTCCTTGATGGATTTTCGGGCTACAATCAAGTAGCCATAGCTCCAGAAGATCAGCATAAGACAGCTTTTGCCATAGAGTGGGGCATATTTGCCTTTAGAGTAATGCCATTTGGGCTTACCAATGCTCCTGCAACTTTCCAAAGATTGATGTGTCACGCGTTTAAAGAGTTCTTGAGGAAGAATTTAGAGGTCTATGTTGATGATCTCTGTGCTCATTCCAACATTAGGTCAGGCAAGGCAAGATTCTAGGACACATAGTGTCAAAGAATGGCATATCCACTGATGAAGAGAAAGTAAGAGCCATAGTAGAGTTGCCTAGGCCAAAGAATGTCAAGGAAGTACAAGCTTTCATGGGGCATTGTGGCTATTACCGACGCTTTATACACATGTACGCCATCATTGCCAAGCCACTGTACAACCTTTTGACCAACGTTGAGTGGACTAATGAATGTGAGGACTCTTTCAATGAGCTCAAAAGGAGATTGTGTTCAGCACCAATCTTGACCACACCAAATTGGAATAAGCCCTTCCATGTTCATGTGGATGCATCCAATTATGCTATTTGATGTATGCTTGCACAACCTACTGGCGAAGGTAATATGGATCTTCCAATTGGCTATGCTAGTAGACAGTTGAATGCAGCTGAACGAAATTATACCACCACTAAACGAGAGGGATTAGGCATGGTATATGTAGTTAAAAAGTTTAATCACTATTTGCTTGCAAATAAGTTTAAATTTGTTACTGATCTTCAAGCACTGTTGTACTTGGTAAACAAGCCATGCAATATATGTAGATTAGTAAGATGGTTTCTCTTACTAATGGAATACGACTTTGAAGTTGTGGTGAGGAAAGGGAAGACTCACTTGAGAGCAGACCATCTCTCTAGGCTCACATCTAGAGAAGCTGCACAGGGAGTATCAGATGACCTTCCTGATGCTTACTTGTTTAATTTGGAAGTTGTACCTCAGTGGGCTAAGCCATTAGTGCCAGTATTGACATACGGGCCTAACCACCCAGTCATAAACACTCAAGATAGAGAGGTAGTAAAAGCCCAGAAGTACCACATCATGGCAGGAAGCATGTACAAACAAACAGATCAAGGGATATTGGCTTGTTGTGTGGAAGAGGACGAGTATGCAAAATGGTTGCAATCAGCACATGTAGGTGCATTAGAGCAACACCATTCGAGGCAAAGGACTTTACAGACACTAAGGAGATTCGGAGTGCATTGGCCTACTATGGAAGCTGATGTACATAAGATGTGTAAAGAATGCCCAATCTGTTGCACTAAACCACCTGTGGAGCATGCCACTCTTTATCAAGTATCCATAGTGCTAGACTGAAGTGAACCATTAGTAGCCTTCCTGAGGACGAAAACCTTCCCTCAAGATATGACCCTGATGAGACAAAGAAGTCTAGAACAAGAAGCCCTAGATTACTCACTCATCGATGATAATTTATACAAGCGTGGTAAAGATGGTTACCTAAGACTTTGTGTCCATGAGAGTGAATATTTAAAGATCTTGGAAACTCCTCACCAGGGTGTAGCAGGAGGACATTTTGGACCAGATCGGGTGATTAGAGCAATCCTATTTGCAGGGTTGTGGTGGCCTACCCTTCACATGGATGCACATACCTATGTGAAACGGTGCGATGTCTGTCAGCAAACTCAGTATCCTATACGCAAAGATGAGATGCCTTTGAAACCGATGATGGTTGGACGTGCATTCTCTAAGTGGGGAATAGACTTTGTTGGTCCTATTAATCCCCCACCTAAGGGTTCCCATGCTGAATATATCATTGTGGCCACACATTATCTAACCAAGTGGGTAGAAGTGAAAGCTACCACGAAGAACGATGCTCAAACGACGGCTAAGTTCTTATTTGAGAATGTATTCACAAGATACGGGCTACCTATAGAGCTAGTCAGTGATAGAGGGACTGACTTCTTGAATGAAGTTATCGAAAATCTTCTCCAAGGGTTCTTGGTTATACACAAGAAGTCTGTCCCCTACCATCCACAAGCTAATGGGCAAGCAGAAAGCACAAATAAGATTCTATGCAATGTGTTGACTAAATTGGTGAATAATAAACGCTCTGATTGGGACAAACAGCTACACCTTGCTGTTTCGGCATACCGAGTTGCCTATAAAACGATACTCCAAGCCACACCTTTTCAGATGTTATTTGGCCAAAATGCGGTGCTACCTTTGGACTTCTTGATTCCTACATTGAGAATAGCACAGGAACATGAGTGGACGGGCCATGAGCTCTCCTCTAGGATTCTTGACCTTGAGCGATTAGGAGAAACAAGACTGAGGGCTACTGCAGGAATATATGCAGCTAAGAAACGACAGAAGGCGTACTTCGATGCCCATGTTAAGGATAAAGGATTGAAGGCCGAAGACTTAGTTTTGGTATATACCCTGAAACAACATGCGAGAAAGCTAGAAAAACGTGGTTATGGACCTATGGTCATCAATAGGATTTCAACTAGTGGAGCAGTACAACTAGCCACTTTAGAAGGAGATATTCTCTCTAATTACATAAGCGGATGTAGAGTCAAGTTATACCAAGAACCCCTGACTGAAGAGATGCTAAATAGACTCAACACTGCCAAGAAACGCAAGGAAGAAGAACAACGAATTCGAGAAGAAGCTTAGGTAGAAGCGTTGGAACTCATCCGAAGAATGAAGTTGAGAAGATAGGGTAGAGATCAGCCTAGGACAGATGACTATGCGCACCGAGAATATCATATGGCTATGTGTGAAGTTTCAAGTAGTAGCTCTCATAGAATAATTGACCGACGTCCTTTTGTGACCTTAGGGTTCGGACAAGGAACGAGTGCAAGGACTGTAAGAGTCTTGATTGACTCAGGTGCAGCCACTAGTGCTGTTAAACTTTCTTACTATCGAGAACTGAACTTAAATGTCAATCCTGTGGAAGCATACCTCATAGGGTTGGGAGGCATGGAAACCCCTTGCATGGGCGAGGTGGAACTTCCCCTCTACATTCAAGACATTTTACTGACAGTTAACGTACTAGTGTGTCAAGATGAGGATCTCACTGAGCCTCTTGTCTTGGGTCAAGACTGGATCTATGATCATGCAGCCAACCTAAACCTAAGAAGTGGACTTCTTCAGGTATGGGTAAATCAGAGTCGAATTATAGTTGAATTAGACAATGGTGCACTCAAGGAACTAGGAAAGGCACAAGCTCCTGGTCCTTCCAGGAGTACACATGAAGATGACCATGCTATTCTTGTCCAAAACTATGTGATGCAGAGGGATGATTATCGCAACACAGAAGTCAAGGATGCAATGGAACTCCCTTCTTTTCCAAAGGCCATTAGGATGCAGCAACCAAAGACAGATAAAAGGCAGAAGAAGCAGACAACTTATGCTCGAAGCCAAAAGAAAATACAAAGCACGGTGTCTCAACCATCAAATCAAGTGTGGGTGCGGAAAGGTGAGCGTCTCATTGCAGTCAAGCCACAACAACTAGCTCAACTTCCTATTAGTGATCAACGACATGATACTAATAAGAAGACTTCCAAAAATTCTTATGTGAAAGTGAAATCTATCCAGGTACCCAAGAAGTCGATGAAGGTTGGCCCACAATCAAGACAAATTTGGGTGCCTAAGGCTTGCTTGCGGGCTCAACTAGTCACACACAAATCGCACCTTGTATAACAGGGTTCACTCACTCGAAGAGCCGATGCCCACTCTCATTCAATACACACAAACACAGATTTACACATGAACACGAGCAAAATCACTTGTAAATGGGTTCCTAAAAAGCCTCATTTCCAAGTAGACACTCTTATACAGCCCTCTAGAGTTTCCACAAAATCAAAACCAAAACCCATTCACTGTGTTTGGCAGCCCAAAGCTTGTAATAAACCCCCCGATCCTATTTGTACTTCATCTCCACCTACTAACTGCATCATTCTCACACTGCATCTTTTCACTTAGCTCATAGGACTAACAACACACACACTCATCGAGCACTCCCTGATCAACTAACTCATCATTCACCTCATGTTAATGTTGTACTGGGGACAAAATTGTTCTACCTTGTCCTTTACAATGTTAATGCATGCTTCTATATTCTCACAGAACTAGCAAGCAAGCTGTAACATGGCAAAAACCGGAGGCACCAGCTCCCAGGCAGGGTCTAGCGCCCAGATTGTGGACATTGAAACCCTCCTTCTGGAACCGCAACTCATTGAGAGACCTCAAGAACTTAGAGTTGTGCATGTGCTTCCTATTAAGGACCCGCCTCAGGGGCACACTTCTCAAGTGGGGAAACATGCACATTGGTTCAGTGATGTCGTAGGGCCATTGGGAGACGACACGTACTTTTGGGAGGCAAAACTTGAGTTTAATGGGAAATGGGGACGATATTATTTCTTTACCTGCAAATTTGAGCAGTATCAGAATGCAGAAGTAATGCGATCAGTATGGACCAAAGCGGGCTTGGATGGCTATTTCAGGGCACATTTACCTAAGCTAGATTTCCTACGCTGCTCCTATTTTATCAGTACCATCACCCCTAGCAGGGCCAAGGGAGGCGATAGTACTTTTGTGCTACCATCATTGATGTTAGGCCATGAACTCAAAAGATTCAAATTGACCCTCAACCTAGTACGAGAAGCATTGAAGATGCAAGGTATGCATATTCCCACTGAGAAAGAAACAATGATTCCAGGGAGGATGAAGCACAAGGATCTCAAAAAATTGAAGGACATGGTAGCAATGACACCAACCATCGCTCTCCACCTACGAACGATCATGCAACACTTTGCTTTCCCCGCCCAAGAATGCTTCACAATGGCACCTAAAAAGATATGGTTCAGCTTGTACTTGGCAGAGACAGAGAATCTCACCATCAATCTGCCACACTGGATCATCGATCAAATCCATCTAGCCCATCAACAATGGAATAAGAAACAGAAGAATGTGCTGCATGGGTACTGTGCTTTGACAAAAATAATTTACAGGTGCTTAGCGTATGACGTGCCCATTCAAAGAGCACTATTATGGTCCAGGGCCAAAGAATTCCAAAGACGGCTGTCAACGGTGGGTCCTCCATTGAAGAAGATGAGAGGGGGAGTTCAATTACCATGTGCCCAAGCAAGGGGAGCCACCACCACACCAGAGGTGACCCCTCCACAAATGTGACATGTCCGACCATTTACCATTCACCTACCCAGACCAAGTGTAGAAGGACCCAATCTGGTGTTCCCTCGGATTCCATCGGACTTGGAGTTCCCACAAGGTTACACCCTAGCCGATTTGACAGATGAAGAAATTGCCCGCATGATCAATGAGTCTAACCTGGAGACAGAAGTAGAGCAGACCCAAGGACCAAAACCCACTACTACAACTTCAGCCCCGACCCAACCGGAAGTAGTAGAAGTAGAAGAGGATGATGAAGTGACAGAAGCAGAAGAAGCAAACGAGGAGTATGATCAAGAATATGACAAACTTTCAGAACTAGCAAGTGCCCCAGCATACTCGGCCCAAATAAAAAGATTGTATGAAACCATGAAGCGAGTCCAAGAACAACACAAACTGTCGCTCAAGACAGGAAAGGTGCTCATGATCCAAATGTTAGCCGAGGAAGGTGTCGATGACATGTTTATTGAATCAATGAACCTATGACGCAGACGTGGTAGGCTTAGATGAAGCCGTTCATGCAGCCATGGCTTATATTCATCGCTTTGAAAAACAAGTGCCTACCCGCCCCATGCGATTCGGCAAGCAAATTCACATCAATGTATCAGAACCAGGAGATAACACACAAACAGAAGAACATCAGGCGGAACCACTCTCACCACACACCTCACCTCTCACTACACAACTCACCTCACCACATGGCACTACCACCCCTATTTCTGCCATTACCACATATGTCATGGGAATTCCTCTCTCTCCCGGCATCCAATTCGGAGGAGTTACCATGCCCACTTTCACAACACTATTCACGAACATCACATCCACCCCACCCACTGTCTCCATCTACACAGTCACACACACGTTCGACACCATGGAAACATCACCAGCCACAGCACCACTCCCTCCCCCCACACAGCCTCAATCTCCCATACCCCCTCCACCCACCTCACCACTTGATTCCACATCATTCACGACTCCCTTTCCCCTCCCCATTTCCCCTGCATCCTCCCCTTTCCCTCCATTCTTTAATGTAAATAATATGTTTTAAATGTTACATCAATGTGTGTACCAACTACAAAGTGAGTATCAGGCTCTCGAAGACTGCCATCGTCAACTAACTACGAATCACCAACAACTACAGAGGCGGCTTACAACTATATAAGATGAAAACGCTGACCTCAATCAACGCTATACCACACTCGAGCAAGCCCATCAAACCCTCCTAGAGACACCCCAACCATCACAGTTGCGAGGCCTCAAACAACTCGAAGCTTTACTTGAAGTCTACCAAGCAGATAATCTAAGAGTCCGATGTAATTTGACCCTACTCAGAAAACACATGGCTACCGCCCTTGAAGAGAACAAGCGTCTACAGAAGCAAAACGAAGAAAACCTAGAAGCTGCAATGAAAGGCTCCCCGCACAAGATCGAGCTAGAGCAGTTTAAAGCAGTCCCCTCAGATACAATGAAGACAATCTTGGAAAGCTATGCCGATCTATCAGAAGCACATGATGATTTGGAAAAGGAACATGATGCACTATGCCGCCAGCTCAGGGAACAGAAGGAACAACCCAAGGTCATAGAGACAACCTCGACTTCAGAGGAGGTAAAGGCATTAATAGAGCAGGTGGCAGAATTGCAAAAGAAGTTACTAGAATATGAAAGACAACCCTCTCCAATTGTAGAACCAGAGCCAGATGAATTGTTACCCATTGAGGTGGATGAGTCGTATGAGGAACCATATGTTCCTATGCCGATGCCAGGAGGTCAGCAAACCTCGGAAGGAATGGACACCCTGGAAGTCGAAGCACCCGAATGGCTTCAGACACTCGAAAAGACAGCTAAAACCCATGAAGATGGAGTGGCAGTCCAAATCCAATCAATGGCTAAATTGGAAGACACTATCATAAAGTCAGAATATTTCCGCAGTATGTCTCATCACAGATGGATTGGCACCAAGGATGATCAGTATGTGTCATATTGTGTACTCTTGGCAGATTATAACACAGAGATTAAACAACGATGTGGCAAGGCTCCAACATTTGCCACACAATTCGGCCCTGACGATATCCCGGAGAGTGCTAAAAAAGGATCCATTCATCAACCCACCTGGCGGATACGACTTTTAGAAACTTACCCTGAAATGGTTCGTACCTAGAACAACATGCCGCTATTTATTAAATACAACCCTTGTTACGTTCCAGTCCTCCAAAGGCGCACATGGCCCAAGTTTACCATTGCTGTAAAGAACATCAAAGGCTGTGCAAAGTGGTTAAATTATGTCTATCTAGCACCTCCACAAGGACCTCCCACAGTTGCTTATGTGATTTCTACAATCCGTCACTGGAGCCTTCGACTACGGAACACACCTAATGTGATGGCACAAATGTGCATGAAAATCTTTGAATTAATGCTGATCACATTTAGGACAGTCAAGAACATCAAGGAACCCCACTTCTCAGGAGTTGGCTTCACTACAGGCAACCAAGATCTGGTATATGACATGAGCACTACCCCCTCAATAAAGGTAGTATATGCCTGGCACGCAAGAATAAAATACCTCCCAGCATGCTTCAAGCAGACCTTTGAGGAGATGTTCATCACACGGTTCTGGGAATATCACTCAGAAATATTTGTACCCAAGCCCTCACATCTCCTCCAACTATTCGCTGTGGAAAGGACCATCCACTCAGATCAATTGCGGGTGCCCCATCCAGACATCCCAGGTCCAGTGGATTGGGATGCATTGTTAACAGACCTAGCACGGGGGCTGCGATTAGAAGAACACCACCTTGCTTCTGATGTGGTTCAATATTATGTCCAACGCTCAGCTAGACAAGGGTCTGTCAGAGACGACAGACGCAAGAGAGGGGGGGGGGGGTGTTGGCAGCAGTTAAGGCACCGAAGGACTCACAAGACAAGGAAGCCAAAGAAGGGAGCCAGAGCGGAGAGAAAGCACAAGCAGACTAAGTAGTCACTGAAGATTTGGCAAGTAGGCCATTCAAATTTTTCCAAAACAACATCTTCATAACAGTGATTCTCATCACTACAAATCATTGTACATACCATTTTACCTTTCTGAAACTCCATTTTGTGCAAGCTGAGGAGTCCTCGAGCTTGAGGAGTATTAGAAGTATCATCGTACCAATTTTCATGATTTTTAGACTCCGTTTGAGTCTCCAATTAGGCCATAGAACCTAATTTTTAACTAGGCTAGACACTAGGTCTGGACAGGGCCAAAAGCTAGTGAAAAACTATAAATAGAGCTAGAGAGCTCATTTTTGAGGTTAGCTTGTAATAGATTTGAACTTGTATGAGCATTTTGGAAGTAATCTAAAAGAACTCCATTGTCTTTCTCTTATATATTGCACTTGTTGTATTCTTGTTTTTAGGTCATTCTTGTACATTCCTTTTATGTAATAAAAGAAGAAGAAGAAGATCATTCTTCCTTGCCTCAATCTGTTTGTGTGCTTCTCCTTGAGAGTGAGAGTGTGTGTGTGAGCTCTCTTCCTTATCTCCTTCCTCCTTACAGAAAAGTGTTTGCAAGTTAGGTTCAATAAATTTGGAGCTTTTGTGGAGGAACCCCAACATGGATTCAAGAGAATTGCAAAGGGAGAGAAACCTTGTCTCAGTTAGAGATTTGGCACAAAAGATTAGGACATATTGGTGAGAGAACATTGAAGCAAATATGTAAAGATCAATGTGTACTTGGAATACCTAATGTATCCAAGAAACATATGATCTATAAATGTGGTGCATGT
Organism: Ceratopteris richardii; assembly: GCA_020310875.1. Lineage (NCBI taxonomy): Eukaryota > Viridiplantae > Streptophyta > Polypodiopsida > Polypodiales > Pteridaceae > Ceratopteris > Ceratopteris richardii. The sequence continues at coordinate 115,917,192 of CM035416.1, read as the reverse complement.
CAGTTTTTTAAATCACACAAGTTACCCTTTACAAAGAAAGGTTATATGCATGAGGATTATTTGGAACTTGTCCACACAAATGTGTGGGGACCAAGCAAGGAACCTTCAATTTCAGGCTCAAGGTACTATGTGTCATTTATTGATGATTTCAGTAGGTGGACTCTCTTGTATTTCATGCAACATAAGGATGAAGTGTTCAGTTGTTTCAAAAAGTATCTTGCACTTGTGGAAAATCAAATAGGAAAGAGTTTAAAGAGGATAAGGTCAGATGGAGGAGATGAGTACTTCTCCAATGATTTTGATGCATTTTTGCAAGATAGAGGTATCAATAGAGAAATCACAACTAGATATACTCCGGAGTAAAATGGAGTAGTAGAGAGGAGGAACAAATTGATTGTGGAAGCAGCTAGATCTATGCTAAATGAAAAGAAGTTGCCTAATTATTTATGGACAGAGGCTGTGTCTACTGCCACTTATCTTATTAACAGGTTACCCTCTAAGTCCATTGATGGGATGACCCCCCATGAGGCATGGAATGATAGGAGACCATCACTTGAACATTGCAAAATATTTAGATGTGTTGCTTATTTGCATGTTCCGTCTCAAATAAGAGGTAAGCTAGAGCCTAAGGTAGAGAAATGCATCTTCATAGGTACAGGTTTTATAATCCATCCAACAAAGGATTTATGGTCAGTAGACATGTTGTGTTTGATGAGAATGACACTTGGTTTGAAAGTGAATGCAGGAAGGTCAAATTGCCATATGACTTGGAAGAAGAATTTCCAAGCCTCACCAAGGAGGAGCCAAACACAAACACAATTGAAGACATCAAATCAGTTGATGAGGACACCATCAACTTGGAAGAATTCATAGCATGGAAATCAAAAGGCAAGATCAAGATGAAAAGGTCGGAGGACATACCTGAATCATCCAACCAAGCATTAAGGAGATCACAAAGAGAGAGTAAGGATCCAATCAGATATGGGTATGATACTTCATTAATCACTAAGCATTCTATTTATCTTGCTAAGGATTTATCACTTGAAGAACCTTCTTCATATGAAGAAGCAAGTACCAAAGCAGAATGGAAGGAAGCTATGGATGAAGAAATACAAGCACTTCAACAGAGTGATACTTGGGAGCTAGTACCTAAGAAAGCATCAATGAAGGTAATTAGTAATAGGTGGATTTACAAAATCCAAAGGAATTCAGATGGATCCAAAAACAGGTACAAAGCTAGGCTTGTAGCTAAGGGTTTTGCACAAACCCATGGAATAGATTATGAAGAAACGTTTTCACCGGTGGCTAAGATGCCAACCATCAAAGTATTGGTAAGTGTAGCTGCATCTAGAAATTGGAATATGTATCAACTAGATGTGAAAAATGCATTTCTCAATGGGTGGATTTCAGAGGGGGTTTACATGGCTCAACCTCATGGCTATGAAGATCCAAGCAAGGTAAATCATGTATGCAAATTAAAAAAAGCTCTTTATGGTTTGAAACAGGCACCTAGGGCATGGAACTATAGGTTAACAACCTATCTTCAAGACCAAGGATTCATGATTAGCAAGGGAGATTCTTCTCTATTTATCAAGAGAAGTAATTCAAAAATGATATATTTATGTGTATATGTGGATGACATCATTCTTAGAGGTAGTGATGCTAATGGCATAAAAAAAATAAAAAACCAGATGATGCAGGGGTTTAAGACCAATGCCCTAGGATTACTGAAATATTTTCTTGGACTTGAGTTGGTATACACTAACTCTCGAATCTACATCACTCAAAAGAAATATGTGCACGACATGTTGAAGAAGTTCCACTTGGAGGTTGCAAAAGTAGCTGACACCCCTATGGAGGTAAATCATAAATTGAGTGTTCATGAAGGTGATTTGCTTGAAGACATTACAGGTTATGGAAGTCTAAACTATCCAACATTAACAAGGATTGACATATGTTATGGAGTAAGGGTTCTGAGCCAATTCATGCATAAACATAGAGCACCTCACTTGGAAGCTATTAAAAGAATTTTGAAGTATCTCAAAGATACTCAAAATCAAGGTCTTTACTTCCCATACACATCAGATTTGGACATAATGTTGTACTCAAATGCAGATTGGGCAAGATGTAAGGATGACAGAAGAAGTACTTCTGGCCATTTATCTTTTGCAGGTGATAAGCCCATCTCATGGTCTTCTAAGAAGCAACCAACTGTTGCTCTATCTTCAACAGAGGTTGAAAAGAGGGGATTAGCAAATGCTACACAAGAAGCTATTTGGATTAGATTGCTCTACTGATATTTGGGACTTCACACTCATTCACCTATGATCTTTGGTGATAATACTAGTTCTTTGCATCTTGCAGCCAACCCCGTTTATCATGCAAGAACTAAGCACATAGAAGTGCACTATCACTATGTTAGAGAGAAACTCATGAGTAAAGAGATTCAACTAGCATATGTATCTACAAATATCCAATGTGCTAATTTGTTAACCAAAGAACTTGATGGTACTAAACTTTGCAGGTTTAAAACCATGATTGGATTACATGATATTCAAGACGATTGATGAAGCAATGCAAGCCAAGATGTTGGTGCAAATGTACAAGCCTACACATTTGTCTTAGCATGGAAGACTTTTGTGGAACTAGCACTTGGTGATACATGTGAACCTTAGCTTGTAACTACTTGATCATTTACCATGGTAAAATATTAAATCCTTGAAGAATATTGTAAAAGACTATATCTTGTGGAGTTAGGAAGAATATTAGTTACGAGTTCAATTGAGAGAATAACTCCTAAATCAAATGAGTACTTTTTTTTTATTGGAGCCAAGTTTCAATTCAAAATTCAAATTTAGAAGAAATTCTTGACTTGTAAAACTCGGAGGGTATGAGTGCCTCATTTAGAGCTCTCTCCTTGATCATTCGTAGAACTTGAGGAGCTCATGCGATAGCTCACTCAGTTCATCATCATCGAGCATCATTATAATGCCAATGACTCTCTACAATCATGTGTTATAATACATATAGCTCATTGAACATCTCTGTCTACTTCTCTGCTACGACTACTGAGAACATTCAACTTCTTCTAGTCATATCTCAGTCAATACTCAACCATTCTACATAATCTTTAGCTTGTTGGAACCAGCTTAAAGGCTACTCTATGCTATCAAAATGTCAGGCCATTTGGTTGAGGCATCTCTGAGACATCATCTTCGAAGTGCTCACTGGTCATCTACTAGTTAGTCCCTAAAAAGTCAAGGGTAATAATTGATTTGCTAAAATGATTTCTCAGAGCATAGTTGATCATTTTAAATGATTCCACTTGTAATCATTAGTTATCTAAGCTACTTGAATTCTCTCAAAAGTTATTTTATCAATCATTACTGTACTGTGAGCTCTGAGTAAAAAAAGCCAACAAGTGTATGGACTAAAGTAGCAAGTGTTTCAACACTAGTTATTCTTGAACTAGTCTGTTTTAGATTAATTGTTTCAGGCATCAACTCTAAAGTACATAGGTACTTTCTTGGTGTCATTTGCAAGCCAAAAGGTCTTACTTTATAACTCTGAAGTGTATCAGGGCTGGTACAAAGCAGGTTTTAGCAGTACCACCTCACCTTCTTGAGGTATCCATCCATCTCTCATAACAATAACAACCCTTCATTTATAGTACCCTTTAGATACTTTAGGATCCTCTTGGCAGCTTCCATGTGAGGATTACGCATAAATTGGCTTAATGTACTTAGTCCATAACCAATGCCCACTCTTGTTAGGGATGCATAGTTGACACTCCCAACAAGTTTTTGGTAACCTCTAATATCTTCAAGTGGTTCTCCTTCACGAGAACTAATTTTATGACTGAGTTCCATGGGTCTACCTACAATTTTGGTGTTTTTTGTCTTGAATTTTCTCAACATATCATGAATATACTTCCTCTGAGTAATATACACATCAAAATCTATATACACAAGTTCTAAGCCAAGAAAGTATGTTAGCAAATCAAGATCACTGATTTTAAACTCTTCCATCATTTGAGATTTAATATGTTTGATGCCATTAGCATCATTCCTTGTAATGATGATGTCATCCACATAGACATAATAATAACTTCTGAGTTGGTCTTCTTTATGAATAAAGAAGAATTTGCTATCCTAGCAACAAATCCTTGATCTTGCAAATATGTAACAAGCCTATGGTTCCAATCTCTAGGAGCTTGCTTTAGACTGTAGAGTGCCTTCCTTAGCTTGCATACATAACTTGGTTTGTCCTTATCTTCATACCCTAGTGGTTAAGCCATGTACACTTCTTCTGAGATTCATCCATTTAGAAATGCATTCTTAACATCTAATTGATATAGGTTCCAATTCCTAGAAGCAACAACACTTACCAAAAACCTAATTGTTGGCATTTTAGCCATAGGTGAAAAAGTTTTTTTCATAATCCACTCCATGGGTTTTAGCAAACCACTTTGCGACTAGCCTTGTGTTTTACCTGTTTATAGAACCATTTGAGTTCTTCTTGATTTTAGATATTCACCTGGATCCTTTTATGTTCATAATTGGCTTCTTGGGAATCAAATCCCAAGTATCGTTTTCTTGAAATGCTTCAACTTCTTGCTGCATAGCTTCTCTCCATTCTTTATTCTCATTAGCTTCTTCAAATGAAGAAGGTTCTTCTGTCATAGTCTTTAGTGATGTCACAGAATGCTTGGTGACTAATGATGTGTCATAGCCATACCTTATTGGTTTCTTACTCTCCCTTTGAGATCTTTTGAGTGCTTGGTTGGATGACTTTAGAATGTCTTCCAATTTCTTGAACTTGTTCTTGCCTTTTGACTACCAAGCCAAATTATAAGGTAACTTGATCTTCCTGCAATCATCTTCAAACCATGAATTATTTTCATCAAAGACTACATCGCTACTAACTATAAACCCTTCGTTAGTGGGATTCTTTAACCTATATCCCTTATGGTTTTGGTCATACCCAATGAATATACACTTTTCAGCTTTTGGATCAAGCTTCCCTCTAATCTGTGAAGGAATATGTGCATAAGCAATGCACCCAAAGATTTTACAATGGTCCAATTAGGGTCCTCTACCATTCCAGGCCTCATAGGGTGTCATTCCATCCAAGAATTTGGATGGGAGACTGTTAACCAAGTGTGTGGTTATGGAAACAGCCTCTGCCCATAGGTAATTGGGTAGTTTCTTCTCATTCGACATTGATCTTACAGCCTCTACTATCAATCTATTCCTCCTCTCTGTCACTCCATTAAGTTCAGGAGTATATCTTGTTGTGACCTCTCTCTTTATACCTCTTTCTTATAAGAATGAATCAAATTCATGTGAAAAATACTCACCACCTCCATTAGATGTGATCCTTTTCAAGTTTTTATCTGTTTGGTTCCCAACCAATGCCAAATACTTTTTGAAACATGTAAATACTTCATCCTTATGCTTCATGAAGTAAAGAATTGCCCATCTATATTAATCACCTATAAATTAAAGATAGTACCTTGAGCTTGAGATTGATGGCTCTTTGCTAGGACCCCACACATCAATGTGCACAAGCTCCAAGTAGCCTTCATACATGTACCCCGTTCTTTTGAATGGTTGCGTGTGAGCTTTGCCAAATTGGCATGCTCCACATTCGTATATCATGTTTTGCTTGGACACATTTGCCAAGCACACTCTGATCCCTACATATTTGCTTTAGTGTTCTTTCTCCTATATGACCTAGCCTTTTATGCCATATCTCTAGTTCAGATAGGGTTTGATCTTTGTATTTGAAGAGTGCAATGTTTATGGTGTCTTCAATCGCAAATGTAAAGAGTCTACCAAATTTCTCACCTTTCGCAATCCTCTTGAAGCCTTATTGAGGGTCTTCCACATACGCTCCATGCCTTGTGAGTCTGACCTGTCAGCCTTTCTCAACAATCTATCCAACACTGATTAGGTTTTCTGTTAAGGTTGGCACATATAAAACCTTACTTAAGAGGTTCATGTTACCATCAGAAGCCTTCACATTTCCAATTTTCTTAACAGAGTGTCTAGTGTCATCACCTATCTGCACTTCATGCTTCCCTTTGGGTTCTTCAAGATCAGATAGCAATGCTACATTTCCAGCCACATGATTGGAACAACTAGAATCCATATATAAAAGATGCTCATCATCTTTACCTTGCTTGGATGTCATGGTTGGAGTTAGACGTCTGCGAAAGCACGCGAACAGCACAAGGAAGAAGAAGAAGCTTTGAGCACAACACACAATACTGAATGTATTACTAGAGAATGTACAAAGATAAGTAGCCCATTAGGGCAATAGGCGTATATACAAGCCGGCAGAAAAAAACCTCCTAAAGAGGGAAAAAAGTGCCTCGACGGTCCTAGTGTATAAGGAGTGATGCGGTGAACAAGGAGCTGGCACTCATGTATAAGGAAGTGCCAAGCTATGTGGAAATCACTCCACAAAAGTAAGTAAGCCCAAAGCTTTGCGAAAAGCTTCAAACTTCTCCCTAGGCAGAGCCTTCGTGAAAAGGTCTGCAATGTTCTCCTGCGTGGGCACATATGCCAAGCTGATCTCCCCAGCAAAGAACCTCTCCCTGACATAGTGATAATGCACCTCAATGTGCTTAGTGCGAGTATGGAACACACGGTTCCTCACAACTGCCAATGCGCTCTGACTGTGAATGAAGATGGTGGTGGCAGAAGACTGGCCAACACCCAAATCAGCCATAAGGCGTCTGAGCCACACACACTGAACAATAGCTGTGAAAGCTACCCTATACTCAGCCTCACAACCGGAAGTGGCCACAGTAGGCTGCTTCTTGCTCAACCAAGATATACATGAGCTACCAAGCATAAAGCAAAAGCCACTAGTGGACATGCGAGTGTCATAGAAACCAGCCTAATTTGAGTCAGAAAAGGCATGCAAATCTGGTGGTAGTGATCCCCCCTTGGGATAAAACAACCCAAGTAGTCGAGTACCACTCAAGTAGCGAAAGATGCGCTTAACGGCCTTCCAATGCATGACTCCTGGGCAATGCATAAACCTGCTCATCTGTGAGACAACAAACTGAATATCTGGCCGAGTAATGCATAAGTAAATCAAGCATCCAACAACCTACTGATAGAGAACAACATCAAATGCATCTCCAGTATCATGAAGACTCAATTGTAAACTTGTCTCCATAGGAGTGGCAATAGGTTTACGGACTTCAAGGCCAAAACGCTGCAATAATGTGTCAATATATTTCGTTTGACACAAAGCCATTCCACCATCAACTTGCATAAATGCAATGCCCAAATAGTGATGCAAATGCCCCAAATGAGGCATCTCAAATGAGGCATGCAAATCAGCCTTAAAATCAGCAATATGCTTCTCAATAGGACCAGTGAGCAGCATGTCAACAACATAGACAACAATGATCAGAAGCACATCGTTAGCACGCTTAACACATAAGGTGCTTTCAGTTGGACTGTTCTCAAAACCATGTGCAACCAGATAGGCATGTATCTTCTCATACCAAGCACGTGGTGCTTGCTTTAAACCATATAATGCCTTCTTTAACCTGCACACCTGGTTTTCATGCCCTTTCTGCACAAAGCCACGGGGCTGAAAAACATACACTTCTTCATGCAAGTCACCATTTAGAAATGCTGTTTTAATGTCCAACTGATGTACATTCCAACCATGATGGGCTGCAAGTGCACAAATGCTCCGAACAGTAGTCATACGGCATGTAGGTGCAAATGTTTCATCAAAATCAATGCCTCTTTCCTGCGCATAACCCTTTGCAACAAGCCTAGCCTTATACTTGTCAACTGTACGATCATGTTTACGCCTCAGCTTGTATACCCACTTAGTGCCAATGGAATTCTTGCCAGGAGGCAAGTCACATAAAGACCATGTACCATTCTTCATTATAGCATCATATTCAGATTGCATAGTAGCCATCCAATTTTCTGAATTTTGTGCTTCATCAAAAGAAACAGGCTCATTCTCATCACAGAGACTAGACGCAGCCGTAGCATAGCAATCTGATGCAAATGAGGCACTATGAGAGCCTGAACGAGTACGATATGACAAAGGTGCATCTAATTTGTTCTCACGCAAAGTCTACACTAGCCATTTTGGCATAGTTTTAGCCTGCTCAATATCAGCTCTCTCATCAACAAGTGCATCATGTAAATCTGCATCAGAAATGGAATGATCTACATCATCATATGAATCCTGCAAAGGCTGAGAAGTTGCCTCATTAGGACCAGCACTAGACTGTCCACCTGTAAAAAGAGGCATCAAAGTATCATACATGTCTTTGGAGCTAACATATGTCTCCTTGGTACATGAAAGCAATGGCTGAATAGCATCCTCCACAAAAACAACATCACGGCTAACTAGAATGCATTTAGTCTGTGGATGATACAGACGATAGCCTTTACTTTCAGAACTATACCCAACAAAAATACATTTTATTGCCTTATCATCCAATTTTGTGCGTTGTTGTTCAGGCACTAATGCATATGCCAAACAACCAAAAACACACAGATGAGCAACAGATGGCTTGCGGTCATGCCAAGCCTCATATGGAGTGATAGACTGTAGCGCTTTAGTGGGACACCTGTTAAGTACATATGCTGAACACATGACAGCCTCAAGCCAAAAACTATGTGGTAAAGCCTGACTCTTGACCATACACCTCACCATCTCCATCAGTGACCTGTCCTGTTCAGCAAATCCATTCTATTGAGGTGTATATGGCACTGTACACTGGCATTTTATCCCACGTTCAGCCAGAAATGCATTAAAATCAGAAGACATATATTCCCCCCTCCATCAGAACGGAGGGTGCCCATTTTACATGCTGACAGATTTTCAGCCAAAACCAAAAACTGTTTAAAGCACATGAACACTTCGGACTTTGCTTTGAATGGATAAGCCCATGCATGCCTGGAAAAATCATCAATGAAAGTCACGAAGTAAAGGTAATTTCCAAAAGAAGGTGTCTGCATAGGACCACAAACATCACTATGTACAAGCTACAATTTCTGTGTAGCCCGAACTAAACCATCTTTTGGAAAGGAGGAACGCTGCATTTTGCCCAAAATACAGCCTTCACATACATGTTTTCCAGGTGTCTCAATCTTGGGCAAAGAAGACACCATATCAGATTTCTGCAAGCATAGCAAACTAGCAAAATTCAGATGACCAAAGCGTGCATGCCAAAGCTTTGCATCTGACATAGCCTGAGAATCATGAACTGCACATGCCGAATCATTCACAGATCTTTCATATTCTATGAGCTTATACAACCCACGACATAAAATGCAAGAAGCAATAATAACATCGCCATTTGACAGATCATGAACTCTACATCTGTCATCAACAAATTTCACAACCAAGCCAATCTTGGCTAATGCAAAAACTGATAACACATTCTTCTTGATCCCTGGCACAAATAAAGCATTTGACAAGGTGAAAGAACTACCATCAGCAGTAGTCAGAATGATCTTACCAACTCCCATAACAGGATAAGAGGAGTTGTTGGCGCATGTGATAGTATTCCCTATAGGGGCAGGCTCGAGTGAAGAGAAGAAATTGCGCTACGAGGTAATATGTTTGGTCGCCCCACTGTCAAACTACCAAACATCTGAGTCCACTGCAGACATGCACTGCTCATGAGAAGATGGGTCAAAACTGCAAACAGTAGTAAACACCCATTCTTCTTCCTGCACAGGATTTGCAGACTCTATTTTTGGTGTAGAGGCTTCTGCAACAACCATTCCAACCTCCTTTTTCTTTGCCTCTTTTGCAGCCAATTTTGGACAGCTCTTTATGATATGATCATTCCCTTTACAGTACTTGCAAAAAAATTTCTGCTTTTCTGATTTCTTCTCATCTTTATCCTGGTTCTTCAAATGTGCAGCATTTGTAGATTTCTGCTTACTAGTAGAAGAGCTCCATTTTCCTTTGCCCTTCTAACTAGCCAGGAAAGCTTGATCTGCAACACACATAATGGGCATGTTCTGCCTAGACTGATCTTCCTGCAACAGAACAGAAACTAACTCCTCAAATGATAAGGCATTTGGATTGCCTTTCATCATCAACCGAAGAGTAGAAGCAAAACTCTGATATGAATCAGGAAGACCATTCAGAACGGTCTGCACAAGTGAGCTATCTGGTATAACCTCATCAGTAGAAATCAATTGTTCCTTCAAATCTTTGATCTTTGTTAGGAAACTGTCCATAGAATCACCTTCATTCATGTGCTCACTCTCCAACTGTTTTCGGAGGTAAGCAACACGAGCCTCATTCCTAGCTTGGTACAATGTGGTATGTTGGAGTTAGACCTCTGCGGAAGCACGCGAACATCACAAGGAAGAAGAAGAAGCTTGGAGCATAAACACACAATACTGAATGTTTTACTAGAGAATGTACAAAGATAAGTAGCCCATTACGGCAATAGGAGTATATACAAGCCGGGGCAAAAAAACCTCCTAAAGAGGGAAAAAAGTGCCCCCTCGGTCCTAGTGTGTTCACACACATCACTACCTAAATATATCAACAAATCCCCCCTGGGAGTGATGCGGTGAACAAGGAGCTGGCACTCATGTATAAGGAAGTGCCAAGCTATGTGGAAATCACTCCACAAAAGGAAGTAAGCCCAAAGCTTTGCGGAAAGCTTCAAACTTCTCCCTAGGCAGAGCCTTCGCGAAAAGGTCTGCAATGTTCTCCTGCGTGGGCACATATGCCAAGCTGATCTCCCTAGTAGAGAACCTCTCCCTGACATAGTGATAATGCACCTCAATGTGCTTAGTGCGAGCATGGAACACAGGGTTCCTCGCAACTGCCAATGTGCTCTAACTGTTAGTGAAGATGGTGGTGGCAGAAGACTGGCCAACACCCAAATCAACCATAAGGCGTCTCAGCCACACACACTCAACAGTCGCTGTGAAAGCTGCCCTATACTCAGCCTCACAACTAGAAGTGGCCACAGTAGGCTGCTTCTTGCTCAACCAAGATATACATGAGCTACCAAGCATGAAGCAAAAACCACTAGTGGACACACGAGTGTCATAGCAACCAGCCCAATTTGAGTCAGAAAAAGCATGCAAATCTGGCGGTAGTGATCCCCCCTTGGGATAAAACAACCCAAGTAGTCGAGTACCACTCAAGTATCGAAAGATGCGCTTAACGGCCTTCCAATGCGTGACTCCTAGGCAATGCATAAACCTGCTCATCTGTGAGACAACAAACTGAATATCTGGCCGAGTAATGCATAAATAAATCAAGCATCCAACAGCCTGCTAATAGAGAACAACATCAAATGCATCTCCAGCATCATGAAGACTCAATCGTAAACCTGTCTCCATAGGAGTGGCAATAGGCTTACAGTCTTCAAGGCCAAAATGTTGCAATAATGTGTCAATATATTCTTTTGACACAAAGCCATTCCACCATCAACTTGCATAAACTGAATGCCCAAATAGTGATGCAAATGCCCCAAATCAGACATCTCAAATGAGGCATGCAAATCAGCCTTGAAATCAGCAATATGTGTCTCAATAGGACCAGTGAGCAGCATGTCATCAACATAGACAACAATGATCAGAAGCACATCATTAGCATGCTTAACATATAAGGTGCTTTCAGTTGGACTATTCTCAAAACCATGTGCAATCAGATAGGCATGTATCTTCTCATACCAAGCACGTGGTGCTTGCTTTAAACCATATAATGCCTTCTTTAACCTGCAAACCTGCTTTTCATGCCCTTTCTGCACAAAGCCACGGGGCTGAAAAACATACACTTCTTCATGCAAATCACCATTCAGAAATGTAGTTTTAATGTCCAACTGATGTACATTCCAACCATGATGGGCTGCAAGTGCACAGATGCTCCGAACAGTAGTCATACGACATGTGGGTGCAAAGGTCTCATCAAAATCAATGCCTCTTTCCTGTGCATAACCCTTTGCAACAAGCCTAGCCTTATACCTGTCAACTGTACCATCCGGTTTACGCTTCAGCTTGGATACCCACTTAGTGCCAATGGCCTTCTTGCCAGGAGGCAAGTCACATAAAGACCAAGTACCATTCTTCATTATAGCATCATATTCAAATTGCATAGCAGCCATCCAATTTTCTGAATTATGTGCTTCATCAAAAGAAACAGGCTCATTCTCATCACAGAGACTAGATGCAGCCATAGCATAGCAATCTGATGCAAAGGAGGCACTATGAGAGCCTGAACGAGTACGATATGACAAAGGTGCATCTAATTTGCTGTCATGCAAAGTCTGCACCAGCCATTTTGGCATAGTTTTTGCCTGCTCAATATCAGCTCTCTCATCAACAAGTGCATCATGTAAATCTGCATCAGAAATGGAATGATCTGCATCATCATATGAAGCCTGCAAAGGCTGAGAAGTTGCGTTATTAGGACCAGCACTAGACTGTCCACCTGTAAAAAGAGGCATCAAAGTATCATACATGTCTTTGGAGCTCACAGATGTCTCCTTAGTACATGAAAGCAATGGCTGAATTGCATCTTCCACAAAAACAACATCACGGCTAACCAGAATGCGTTTTTTCTGTGGATGATACAGACGATAGCCTTTACTTTCAAAACTGTACCCAACAAAAATACATTTTACTACCTTATCATCCAATTTTCTGCGATGTTGTTCAGGCACTAATGCATATGCCAAACAACCAAAAACACGCAGATGAGCAACAGATGGCTTACGGTCATGCCAAGCCTCATATGGAGTGATAGGCTGCAGCGCTTTAGTGGGACACCTGTTCAGTACATATGCTACACACATGACAGCCTCAAGCCAGAAACTATGTGGTAAAGCCTGACTCTTGACCATGCTCTAGTAGACCTCCTTATAGTTTGTTGAGATAATTCTACCACATCTCTCAACTCCTGCACTTTGGCTTTGCCTTTTGAGTTTCAAGATTTGATTTCCCTTCTTGGAGTCTTTTGTTCTTCTTAAGAATCACTTGAGTCTTCATGTGTAAGCTCATTACTCTTTGACAATGTTGGAAAGTCTTCCTCTATGTCATAACGAAGTTTGATTTTCTTGCAATCATCCACAAACCAAGATTTGTTTTCATAAAAAACAACATCTCTACCTAAAATGAAATCTTTATTGCTTGGATTATATAGCCTGTAACCTTTTTTATTAAGGTCATAGCCAATGAATATGCATTTTTCTGCATTTGGATCCAATTTGCCTCTCATTTGTGGAGGTATGTGTGCATATGCTATGCATCCAAAGATCTTGCAATGATCAAGGCTAGGTCTTCTTCCATCCCATGCATCATATGGTGTCATCCCATCTAATGCTTTTGATGGGAGTCTATTGATCAGATAGGTGGTTTTAGATACAACCTCTACCCATAGGTAATTGGGCAACTTCTTCTCATTTAGCATTGATCTTGCAGCCTCCACTATGGTTCTATTTCTTCTCTCTACCACTCCATTTTTCTCTAGAGTATACCTGATTGTAATCTCTCTTTTGATTCCTCTCTTGGAGATAAGAGTCAAATTCATGGAAGAAGTATTCTCCCCCTGCATCTGACCTTAGCCTCTTCAAGGTATTACTTATTTGATTTTCTACAGGTGCTAGATATTTCTTGAAACAAGAGAACACTTCATCCTTATGCTTCATAAAATATAGTATTGTCCATGTGCTACAATCATCAATGAATGGACTTCATGTTTATTCCTTGGGTCCTCTAAGTCTAAGAGTAGAGCTACATTCCCTGCTACATGATTTGAACAACCTGAGTCTATATAGAATACATGTTCATCTGCTTTACCTTGCTTCATAGTCATATTCATCAGAAGTAATGAATCCTCTTGAGTTTGATCATCTGCATAATTTTTGTAGTCTCTCCTTCCTCTGTATCCTCATTGATAATTATTATTGTTGTATGAGTTGTTGTTGTAATCATTGTTGTTGTTGAATCTACCTCTGAGCTTCCATAGCCTCCTCTGTAGTAACCTCTTCCTCTTTGATTTCTAGGGTTCTTGAAACAATTCTCAATAATGTGATTAGTTAAGCCACATATGGCACATGGAAAAGAGCTTTGAGATCTCCCCTTACCTTGTCTTCCTCCTTTGCCTCTTCTTCTTGAGCCTCTACCTCTACCTGCAAAGTTTTCTTGAGAGGTGTTGCCCTCATCATTAAACTTTTTACCTTCTCCTTTGCTATCTTTATTTTTGTTCTTATCTATATATAGGGCAAAGGATTGATAACCTTTTGAGTTGTTTCCATTCTTCATAAGCTTTGCCTCATGATGCTGGAGATGCATTTGATGTTTGTTGGAACTCAAGGTCAAGCACAAAGCATGGAAGTGCATCAAAGAAGTGGACATACAAGAAGGAGGAGCAAGTAGGGAGCTCCAAGAAGTACATGTCAAATTTTCAGAAGAATCCCCTACAAAAATAGTGATTTTCATCACTAAAAACTATTGTAAATACCATTTTCTATTTTTGTAACTCCATTTTGTTCAAGTTGAGGAGTCCTTGAGCTTGGGGAGTATTAGAAGTATCATCATACCTATTTTCATAATTTTTAGACTTCGTTTGACCCCTCAAATAAGCCCTGGAACCTAATTTTTAACTAGGCCAGACACTAGGTCTGGACAGGGCCAAAACTAGTCCAAAAACTATAAAAAGAGCTAGAGAGCTCATTTTTGAGGTTAGCTTGTTAGAGAATAGAGCTTTTGTAAGAGAACTATTGTGTAATCTAGTCCTTCCATTGTTCCTCTCTTTGATCTTGCCTTGTGTGTGCGTGTGTGTGTGCATGTTTGTGTGCTTTCACTCACACACTTGTGTCTTCACTTGCTCGTGGTCTTCATACCGGTCCTCACATCTCCACGGATTGACAAGTAAAGGAGGTGGTGCTTATGCTTGAGCTACACCAATGTTGTTCTCTATCAGCATGTTGTTGGATGCTTGATTTACTATGCGTTACTCGGCCAAATATTCAGTTTGCTATCTTATAGTTGAGTAGGTTTATTCATTGCCTAGGTGTCAAGCATTGGTAAGTGGTTAAGTGCATCTTTTGCTACTTGAGTGGTACTTGGTATTTGGATTGTTTTACCCCAAGGGGGGGATCACTACCACCAGATTTACATGCTTTTTTTGACTCGGATTGGGTTGGTTGCTATGACACTCATGTGTCCACTAAGCTTTTGCTTCATGCTTGGTAGCTCATCTATATCTTGGTTGAGCAAGAAGTAGCATGCCATGGCCACTTCTAGTTGTGAGGCTGAGTATAGGGTAGCTTTCATAGCGACTATTGAGTGTGTGTGGCTCAAATGCCTTATGGTTGATTTGAGTGTTGGTCAGTCTTCTACCACCAGCATCTTCACTGAGAGTCAGAGTGCATTGGCAGTTGTGAGGAACCCTGTGTTCTATGCTCTCACTAAGCACATTGAGGTGCACTATGATTATGTCATGGAGAGGTTCTCTACTGGAGAGATCAGTTTGGCATGTGCGCCCACACAGGAGAACATTGCAAACCTTTTCACAAAGGCTCTCCCTAGAAAGAAGTTTGAAGCTTTTCATTTGTACACTCTAGTGGTAATACATTCAGTATTGTGTGTTGTTGGTGAAAGAGAATCCAAGCCAACATACTTGGATGATTGGCATATTGATCATGAAGTCTTATATGATCAATCCCTTGTAAGATCAAATATATTTACTTTTGTAAAAGTGCACTACTTGCATGTGGAGTTAGAAAGCATCAAATCTTAAATCATTTTGGTAGTTGAGTAATGAGAGAATATATCCTATACTTTAGGATTCACTTTTAGGTGAACTTTTGAATTTGAATTCAAAATTTGGTTCCAAACTCAACTATAAAAAAAGGATCAAAAGACCCATGTGTTATCTCGACTCTATGAGATCATTTAGAAAGGACAGGTTGTGATTTGAAGAGCTCACTCTATAGCTCAATTCATACTTCACACATTGAACAATTGATCATTTCCAATGGCATTGTATTTGTACATGAATTAATACGTACATTGCATTATATCTTCACTTCACTTCTCTGCCATTGTTGGAGTTTGGGGCCCCAGGATCGTTCCAATACTAAAACCCTTTGAGTATACACACTTAATTAATCAAGATGATAAGTGAGAGATAGAAAGAAAGAGATCTTGAGACAAGGATAGGGAACGTAAGCAAGATGCTTACTCACTAAAAAATAGATGTCCGAATTACAACATGGGAGTACCACTCAACCATATAATGTGGTGCACTCACTAATGGAAGAATAGCCAAGAAGATGATGATACAAAATTCAGATTATGCTGTTATAATCTGAGTGTGTGTGAAGTGAATGAGCAACAAAGTGAACCTAAACTCACAAGATAGTGCAACAAATCTGAAAATCAGCAAACCCTAATTCTGAAATTAGGGTTCAAAAAACCTAAAAACAGAATATAAGGCTAACTTACAAAAGATAGCTGCCTCCACCTTGTAGAAGACTTCTTGCTCCAAGAGAGTAGCCTCTCCTTCACCAAATCTTCACCTCCAAAGCTTCAGAACTCCAAAACCCTAGCTTGAGATTTTCAAAGAGTGTGTCCAAGTGCTTCTTATATAGGTTTATGGTCTCCCAATAAAGCTAAGCGCAAGTTTTTACAAAAAAAGCTAATCATTGTTCCAAAAGCTGCTTATCGTTAATTTTTTTTATGAGATCGCATGAGTTTGCTTTTCCCAATTTAAAAATATTGGATCGCCAAATTTGGCTACTTTTTAAGTTTTGATCGCTATTTTGTCTTGTTTTTTGCCAACTGACTTTACAACCTATCTTTTTAGTGTTTGGTCCTTCATAAAATGTCCATCCTCCATTTTGAGCTGAATTAGGGTTTGACTTTTCTCCCTGTTCTGACCTGTGATGAAGAAATGAAGCATACCACTAGATAGCTCTTGCCAAGCTCTATCTATCTAGCCTAAAAAAGTTTTACCCAAACTGTACAAAAATGCTAAGTCCAAAATGTAGAATTGCTGGAATGTGGACCATATGTACATTGACTTCCAACAATCCCTCCTTCAATGTCATATTGGTACAAGCTTCAGTAACCTGTAGATCTTCTCATGATGATCTCTTGTCAATGCCTTGGTAAATATATCTGCAACATTCTCACTAGGAGGAACATAAACCAGATCAATGTGCTTCTTTGCTATTTGCTCTCGAATATAGTGGTAGTGTACCTGTATATGCTTTGTCCTTGCATGATGCACTGGATTCTTTGCTATAGCTATTCCACTCTGGCTATCTGAAAATATCTGAATGGGTTCAAGTACTCTCACATCTAGATAACTGAAAATCTTCTGCAACCAAACTGACTCTAGAGTAGCTCTAAATGCTACACAATATTCAACTTCACACGATGAAGTTGCAATAGTGGGTTGTCTCTTTGAAAGCCATGAGATAAGACAATCTCCAAGATAAACACAAAATCCACTAGTACTTCTTCTTGTGTCTCTATCACCTGCCCAATCAGAATCTGAAAATTCTTTTAGTAACAAATGTGTAGATTTTGAAAATACCATAGCATAATCAATCTCTTCTTGCATAGCTTTTCTCCAAATAGGAACGTTAAGTGCATCTTTAACACATGCAGGTTCATCTTCAACTATCGTAAGTGCCAAAATATGATGAATCTCAAAGTCTTCATCAAAACTTACATGATCTTTTTGTTGTTGTTGTCTAGTCTGACTCCTTGTTCTTCCTATAAAAGTCTTTATACCACTACCTTTCCATGTATGATATAACCATGTAGGTGTATCCTTAAATAGTGGTGAAACTCTTTCTGACCCTTCAGCTTCCACAGGTTTTGGAACTTGTCCTTCTAAGATACTAGGACTTTCTGGAATTCTAGTACTTTCTTCCATTTTTGGAACTAAAGTCTCATGTGGAACGGACTCCATAGAAGGTTGTGAAATTCCTCTTTCTTCAATTCTTTCTTGAATCGAAGGAATTTTAACTCCCTCCTAATATGGCTGAACATGTACTTCTAAATTCCTTCTAAAAATCCAGAGTCATTTTCACTAATGAACTCTGAAATTTTTGCTTCTTTATCATAAACCTTATTTTCAGCAATATAAGCATTGTGTGAAAGAATAACTTCACATGTCTCCAGAACACAAAACCTGTATCCTTTGCTCTCAACAGGATATCCAATAAAAACAGCTTTCTTTGCCTTTACATCTAGTTTGCCTCGATCCTTTTTCTCAACATGTACATAAGAAAGTGATTCGAATAATCTGAAGTAACTCACATTAGGTTTTCTACCATAATAAGCTTCATAAGGTGTGATTACATTTAAAGCTTTTGTAGATGACCTGTTCAAAATGTGATTAGCTGTCTGTACTGCATCAAACCAGAATTTTGGTGAAAGCTTCTTGGATGCCATCATGTTCCACATCATCTCAACAAGTACTCTATTCTTCCTTTCTGGAACACCATTCTGCTGAGGAGTATAAGCAATAGTAAGGTGTTGAGTAATACCTTTCTCTTCAAGAAATGTATGGAACTCATTTGAGAAGCATTCTTCACCTCTATCACTTTTGAGAATATGGATAGTTTCCTGAATTTCATTTTCAACCATAGCTACAAATTTCTTCAACATGGGAAAGACTTTTGACTTCAACTTAAGACCATAGATCCATGAGTATCTTGTAAAATCATCAACGAATAGAACAAAATACCTGAAACCTTGAATAAAGTCTACTCTCACAGGTCCATTCACATCTGAATGAATAATCTACAATTTTCTAGTAGCTATAATATGACCATGATTCGTGAAAGGTAATTTATGCATCTGACCTTCAAGAAAACCTTCACATATATCTGAATCATCTGGTAGCTCAAATATGGGTAAACTCTCAACCATACCTCTATCTTTGATATTCTTGAGAGCTCCAAAACTAATATGTCCAAATCTCTCATGCCATAACTTCATATCTTCCATCGGTGATGAAGATTTGACCGCATATGCTTGACTGATTTTTGAAAAATAAAAATCCCTCCTCTATGCTCACCTTGCAAAATACACTTCTCTTCTTTGTGTGACAAGATCTTACAAAGATCTCTCTCAAATACAACTTTGAAACCATCACCTAAAAATGCAAATATAGATAGCAGATTCTTCTTCAATTCAGGTACATATAAAACATCAGAAATCTAAAAATACCACCTCTTGACTTTAAGGTTATTGTACCTATTCCCACAACATCCAAATCATTGTCATCTGCAATAGTAACTCTTCTACCTGTAGAATAGGAAAGAGAAGAAAACGCATCTCTGCAACCTGTCATATGTTTTGTAGCACCTGAGTCAAATATCCAACGATCTACTGAAAGAACTTGTAAGGCTGCCTGATCAAAAGCTACTTCCTCAATGGTGATACAAGCATAATAATCACCTTGATATTTCCCTTTTTTATCATCTTCTACAACATTACCTAATGCCTTTTCTTTTCTGCTGCAATCCTTTTCTGACAAACTGTTATAAAATGTCCAGGTTTCTTGCAATAGTGACATAATGCTTCCTTCTTCTTAGAAGACTTCTCTTTAGACGTAGTAGAAATGGAATCTGAAGTAGAAGGTAAAGAGGACTTACTTTCCATCTTGGATTGCTTTTCCTTCTTGTCCTTGTTCTTCTTTTTACCCTTTGATGAAGATAAAAGTGCTTCTTCATTCTCTTCCATTCCCTTTAACTGATCTTCATCTTGAAGTAACAAGAACTCTAACTCTTCAAATGTAACCTCTCTATCTCTTGTGGTAAGGGTAAGAGTGGTTATGAAAGACCAATATGAGATAGGAAGTGAATTAATCAGCGTATTTACCATTTCTTCACCACATATCTCAACTCCTACATTTAGAAGTTGATCTCTCAAGTCAACGAGTCTCATAATGTGGGTTTGAATTGTCTCACTAGCCTTCATCCTTGTATTTGCTATTTGTCTCCTCAAGTGAGCTTTCCTAGCAGGATTTCTGCTCTGAAAAAGATTCTCAAGCTTTAACCAAGCTTTTCTAGAACTTCTGCAAGATCTGATCTATGGTAGAATATGCTTTTTGACACTCATTGCTATGAATGAGAGTGCTAAAGCATCTCTAGAATCCCATCTTGCCTGATCTTCATTAGGAGGAACTCTGGGAAAAGATCTACCTGTGACTCTCGACGTAGAAGTGGTTACCTCTTCTTCAGTTGGTTCTGTGATAGTAACTCCAGTACCTCTTGAAGATATTGTATCTCATTCTTTGCCTTCTCATCTTGGTCTTGTTAAGGATCCATTGACAATACTCCATAAATCCTTTATCACTAAAAAATTCATCATCATGAAACTCCACATGGGATAATTAGAAGATCCATCCAACTTGTCCTCAATCTCAATTCTAATCCCACTCATCTTAACTAAGTGTGTATGTCAATTATGCTCTGATACCAAGTGTTGGAATTTGGGGCCCCAAGATCGTTCCAATACTAAAAACCTTTGAGTATACACACTTAATTAATGAAGATGATAAGTGAGCGATAGAAAGAAAGAGATCTTGAGACAAGGATAGGGAACGTAAGCAAGATGCTTACTCACTAAAAAATAGATGTCCAAATTGCAACATGGGAGTACTACTCAACCATATAATGGGGTGCACTCACTAATGGAAGAATAGGCAAGAAGATGATGATACAAAATTCAGATTATGATGTTATAATCTGAGTGTGTGTGAAGCGAATTAGCAACAAAGTGAACCTAACCTCACAAGATAGTGCAAAAAATCCGAAAATTAGCAAACCCTAATTCTAAAATTAGGGTTCAAAAACCCTAAAACCAGAATATAAGGCTAACTTACAAAAGGTAGCTGCCTCCACCTTGTAGAAGACTTCTTGCTCCAAGAGAGTAGCCTCTCCTTCACCAAATCTTCACCTTCAAAGCTTCAGAACTCCAAAACTCTAGCTTGAGATTTTCAAAGAGTGTGTCCAAGTGCTTCTTATATAGGTTTATGGTCCCCCAATAAAGCTATGTGCAAGTTTTTACGAAAAAAGCTAATCGTTGGTCCAAAAGCTGCTTATTGTTAATTTTTTTTAGAAGATTGCATGAGTTTGCTTTTCCTAATTTAAAAATATTGGATCGCTAAATTTGGCTACTTTTTAAGTTTCGATTGCTATTTTATCTTGCTTTTCTCCACCTGACTTTACAACCTAGCTTTTTAGTGTTTGGTCCTTCATAAAATGTCCATCCTCCATTTTGAGCGGAATTAGGGTTTGACTTTTCTCCCTGTTCTGACCTGTGATGAAGAAATGAAACATACCACTAGATAGCTCTTGCCAAGCTCTATCTATCTAGCCTAAAAAAGTTTTACCCAAATTGTAGAAAAATGCTAAGTCCAAAATGTAGAATTGTTGGAATGTGGACCATATGTACATTGACTTCGAACAGCCATGACTACATCTGTTTAGTGATCTTCTCAAAGCTTGTTCTCAGTGTATGATTGATCATTTTCAGTGATTTAAAGCATGATATATTCAGGATACTGTCTAATATATTGGTACAAAATCTCATTATCATTGCTTATCTGAGTCGTGAGATATTATCACGTCATTACTCTCTAGTCTGTTGACTGATGCACCCCGAAAATGTCGGGCATGTCCTATGATTTGCTAAACATCATACTCAGCATGTGGTTCATCATTTTTTAGTAGCTATCTAAGCTAATTAGACATCACCAAAAGGAATTAAGCTAATTGCTACTATGCTGAAAGAAATCTTCAATATATTGAATAGGTGTAGAAATAAGAATAACAAGTTTTTGGTCTTCGATCAATTTCCTACCTATCTGTTTTGATCCATTGATTAGTGGATCATGTTCCAAACATCATATTTGATTATTTATGATCATTAGCTAGCTAAAGAGGCCCACTACACTCTCCAGCAACTATTCTTGGCAGGTGTGAAGTAGGTTTAAGCAACACCATTTCATCTCTGAAGACTATCCACCATCTCTTCCAGCATGTGTTATGCTCCAAGCTTCTTCTTCTTCATTGTGATGTTTGCATGCTTCCGTAGACCTCAAACTCTAACATTATCTATACATAAGAACTTTAGTGAATCAAGAGGTATTCATAGTTAAGAAGGATCTATAGTATTGAAGGCAAGAAACAATTTGGAATCTGCAATTTTGATGTCTCTAGGTTTGTTCTATGGACAAATGGGATAAATTATGCCTTGATTTGGAGGAGGCAATGAAAACCATATGGATGATGGTGAATAGCAAGATCTTGATAAAATAGCTATGTCAATCATATAATTGAACCTACAAAATGGTTTGTATTTCACTATTTTTATTAGTGGAATTTTCAAACAAGTATGGTAGAAACTATGTAATAATTATGTAATGGACACTACTTCTATTAAAAACTTAAGGGAAAGTATGGTAGAAACTATGTAAAAATTATAGGTGGTGTGGATGATCGTATAGTTTATATTTCATCTTAATGGATCTGGCACCTTGTTCTCATAGTTTCAACCTATGTAAATGAACATACATGATGCAATAAAAGACCTAATATTTTTATGCATTAAAGTGTCTTGCTTGTAGTATCTTCTGAATGGTGATTTCTCCAAAAGCATGTCCTCCCTCATCACTTGTGTGTGCATCTAGTAGAATAATTATTTCTTCATCCTCTGGTTTGAACCATCCCTTCTACATTTGTTGCATCATCCCTGCACCCATGTCTATGTGAGAAGCATCTGCAAATAGATGGAATGGAAAATCCCAATTTGGTACCAAGGTAGGTGTTGTGAACAGCTCTTTTTGATGAAACTCAAAGCTTGTTGCATCTCTTCCCCCGAAGTCAATGTTGTATTCTTCTTTGTTAGTGCTATGAAATGTGCTCTTACATAAGCTAAGTATTTCAAGAAATGGGGATGCCACTTTACATGGCCTATGAATTGCATTTATTATTTTAACTTATGTGGTGGATTTGCATCAGTTATCTGCTCAAATTTCCTCAAATCAATTGAAATATCATACTTGTTGACAATATGCCACAACAATATCATGTTCTCAATGTAATGCACATGGTTTATGTAATTAACTATAGGAGATCTAAGCTCCAAACCTCCAAGTTAAGAGTGTAATGGTCTAACCACTTGCCCCAAAAACCATGGTTGAGGACTAAATCCTAATCCTCCCTCTTAGGGTGTAGTTCAACCATATGATGCCTATCAAGGGTATTTTTCAACCATCTCCTACCTATCACTTTATTACATTCTTCCCCCCCTTTACTAATCATTGCCCTCAATGATCTTTTCTTAGATCCCTCTAGCCTCGATGATCAACTCTGCAACTCGATAGGTCCATTGAGTTGATGTCCTCAACCACACATAGTTTCTTGAACCTTTTCCACAACCTTGGTGTCTTGAACCTTGTTTCCAACCTTAGTATCTTGAACCTCATTCTCACCCATGTTTGGTATCTTGAACCCTCAATCAAGTGTCACCCAAGGTGACTAATTTTTCACATTTCCTAGTTAACTTAGTGGAATTGAAAGTTTTATTATGAGATCTTTCCAACAATATCTTATACACCTTAATCTGACCTACAGATTGAGAGATACTCTCCAAACGTTATTGGATAGAATTCTCAAAGCAATGCCTTCCCCCTTAGTACCCTTTCACATGATAGAGTGCGCATGCAACTTTTTTAGAGTTCATTGGGTTAATGCACCTTGCCCAAGCCTAATTCATAGGCTCTTCTACCAATGAAATGAACTATAGGAGATTTGGATTCACAACCTCCCAATTAGGAGTACCATGGGCTAAACACAAAAGCCATGGTTGAGGACTACTTCCTAATCCTCCCTCTTAGGGTATATTTCAACCATCTCTTATATTTCAAGGGCATGATTCAACCAACTCCTACCTATCACTTTATTGCAATTTAGGGATAGTTGATATTCCCAACATTTCTCAAAACATAATCACTCCTAGTGTGTTATGTTTCTTCTTGAAACACTAAACCATAAAGGAACACTTTCATGATTGTAGACATGACCCACTTTTGAGATGTGGATGGCACATGTTTTAGTCCAAAAATCATGAATGTGAAGGAAAACACCAACCATTCAATTATAATTTTAGACTTGTCCCTCTCCTCAAGAGCCATCTTGATTTTCTTTTAACCACTAAAACCATCTACAAATCTAGATATCTTGAACTTTGTAATTGAGTCTTATAGTGTGTCACAATATGTCAATGGAAAGGGATCAATGATAGTTGCTTGATTCAATTTTTTATAGTCTACACACAAAAAAGGATCTTTCAATTCTTCTTAGGGACTCCAACAATTGGTGATATCCATGACAGTGAATCTACAAGATAGATAAAGCTTGCTTCAAAAAGTTTCTCTAGTTCCTCTTTTCTCTTATAATCATAGTTGGGATTCATGCAACATAATGCAAGATACACACTTTTTAGGTTTATATGCGCCCATGCAAACACCTCCATGTAGTTTGTCAAAATTCCTCGTAAGTGTTCCTTGAACTCATTGTATAGATGTGTTAAAAAATCCTTAGTGCCCAAACTCAAATGTTCTAGCTGGTGAGGCTTTATGTTTATAATGTGCACTTTGAGATCATCATGCAATTTTTCTATTCACTTTGTAGCCTATAGTAATGTTAATTTTTCATCTTCAGTTTCTGACCACTTAGTATCCCTTCTTATAATCTCGTTCTCGTTCTCCTACAATTGATCTATTATCAACTATTGTTTTGCTTTGACTGCTACCTAAAATATTTCCTCATTAAAGATTAGTACCACCATAGAATATATTTTGAGAAATACATCCTTATCATCATCTTTGAAGGCCAAGCTCATATTGCTACCCTTTGCATCAATGGGTCATACTCTTGATGGTAAATGCTTCTTTTGAACCATTTTTGCATTGCCTTTTTCTTACCATGCTTGATCATAATCATGTCCTTGCCCCATAATTGCTTAACTTTGGCTACCCAAATCCAAGGCCTTCCCAAGATCATTGGATAAGGGAAATCACTATTCTCCGATTGAAGGAACGCAAAGTTTATAATAAAATGGAACCCAAAAACTTAAAGCACTTGGTTCCTAATTATTCCACGCGATTGTACTTTTTGATATGCCATTTTCACAATAAAAGATGCTGGTTCTCATTGACAACACTTCACCTATGTGTAGATTTTCTTGGGCAGGATGCTGATTCCTAATCCACAATCTATAAGAACTATTAAAAATGCATTCTCAATGGTTACATTAACTAGTTGGATTTTATAATAAAGATCAATCAGTAGACTATCCTCTACATTTATGCTTGCAATAAGTATTTCTTGATCCTAGAATTTTGTTTTTTGTTGAAACATCTCCTATTGGGTAACCCTAATAACTAATGGTGTTCCTAATTCCAAGGCTATTCCCAATAGTTGTCCCACTTGAATAGATAATCCTTGCACATTGTTCAGAATTGGTTGTCTATGGAATCCTACTATCTTATTCTTAGAGTCCCCTCATTTCTATAGCTCATCCTTTTGGTATATGATATATTTTTTGTGGTGTATTTTTAGTTCAAGGCTCCACACAACTTGCTATTTATCTTTGAATTTCCTCCCTATTGCTCGATTAACTTCTAATACTTAGGAATCCACTCTATTATTTGCTTCAATATCTATTGGTATGCATGTAATGAAATCACACAATAATGGATGCTTCCAATTTCCATCTTGTGTTGATAAACGTGATCAAGATTCAAATACTTCTACAATTAGCACATTTGCATGCGTAGATCCCTTATTCCTTATATCTTTAGATGCATTATAAATATTTGGACCATAACCCCAAGCCAATGTATGTATGTGGACTACGCCTCTATAATATAAGAAAGGTGCATTTAGTCCACCTGTTCTTATGATTGACTGATTCAACATCCATTGTGGTTGAATAACATTCTTAGGTGGGGCATGGTTATTAAACGTTTTCCTAAATGATTGGTATTTAATAGATTTTTCCTATGCTTCCATTCATGCAAGTATATGTTGTGATCATAATCCTCTATAATTTGTGTTAATACAACATGTCTCATATTCATGTTCCATATGTTGCAAAATAGAACAATACAACTTTTTAGGTATTGCAATGACTATCTGTAGTGAATCCAACTTTTCTAGCAATGGTTTTTAAATATCCCATTTAACATTATTGCTAGATGGCTTTAACTTATGCTTGGATTTCTCTTGCTTGCCGCATTCTCATTTTTCTTTGTGAGCTTAGATTTCTTCTTCTTTTTCCTTGAGGATGAGTTGTCCTCTTTGTGTTCAGAGCCCATTTCAATGTTTAAATTATTTGGGGTTCCCATTCAACTGCTTGCAATCTCATATTCATATTTTCTTGATCCATCAATATGTGTTTCTAAACTATAAGTTTTGTTCTCCTTTTTCTCTCTTTTACTTAGCAAGCCATACCTACACTCGACTTGAACAACAAGTCAACTAATGGGCAAATTCTACCTTAGTTGTCAATGATGAATACCTTGCAACTAGGCTTTTTAATTGCTAGCGCAATGCATAGTAGTCATTAAATTAATCCTATGATGGGTATTGAGTGGCTGCCAGCCTATTGAGAAAATTTTGAAAATATTGTGCATAATCATTCAGAAGAGTATCTCTATATTTTAGTCTTCTAAGTTTTTTAGTACATTTATAACATTTTTTTCCACCTTGAAGTGTGAGAGGAATCTAGTACTTAAACTATCCTATTCTCCAAAAGTGGCTATTCCATATTGCATGAACCACTCATTGACATGCAAATGATCTTTCTTAGTTTCATCTCAGCACATGTCAAAACGGCTCCTTGATTGTGAGGTCTCAAACTCCTCGCATGAGTGTTAGCATCTTGCATTTGTTTGACTTTATATTATGCCCCAACCTTGGGGTTGTTTGATGGTTGTGGTAGGGGTGATGGAGGTGGTGTGGATGATGACTATTCATGTTTCTCAACTAGATAGGTAGATTTAATAGATAAAAGATTGAATCATCTGATGGTTTTGGTGTTATCTTAAGAAATATCAGACATTTTCTAGTATGTATAGATGCCTGGAACATGTGTAACTTTATCAAGTGATAAAGTGTTTTTAGTGAAGTTACTCATGATCCTCCCTTCTCTTCTGGTTGCGAAGTCATATCCTCCTATTGATCTCCTATTGTTTGTGCAACGAGCAAGCCTAAAAGCTTGTTCCATGCTCATAGGATTTCTCTACTATAGTATTTTGAAGACATTCAAAGGTTAAAGTTAGTATATATTTTGAAGACATTCAAAGGCTAAATCTTTGAATTTATCATAAACAATTGTAAAAGTGAGAGAAGGAGAAAAACTCATGACTTAATGGGATCCAAAGTCCATGAATCTTTTGAATTCAAACTCAAATTATTTCTAAGAATAAGGACTACCCTTTAGGTAGAAGATCCAACCACTATCAAGATAAAAATGTGTATATAAACACGAATCTTCTAGTCATGGGATAGTAAATTTGCAAAGTATTTGTAGTTGATTTCTTGAGCATACATTGTATTTTCTTGAATTGAGAGAAGTCCTCCACAATGCCTTTTTTTGTTAAAAGTCAAGCTGCATGCTAAAAATTCGTGGGAAATCAATCATGGACATGTGGAGCAATCAAATGAAGCCAAAATCCATGAGATTCCATCAAGAAAAGTCAGTCAACCACTACCCAAGTCATCTCAACTAAGTCCTCCAAGTTAGGAGGCTGATTTGAAAAGGTAGTTCCTAGATTTTAGGGACACACTTCTCACTATAAAAATAGCATGTATCCTGATCTCTTTTGGGCCATCATCTTGGAGTTTTAGCTCATGTAAAGTGAGCACTGAGTGCTCGAGTTGTAATAAGCAAGCCCCTTCCTTGCTTGTTTGTTTTCTTTGAGTAGGCATATCTATTTGTGTGTGCAGGCAATGTTCCAACTCTCTACCCCTGAGTTGTTAGCATTGTTTCTCCCTCCTTATGTATCCATTTGATATAATTCTTGTCTTATTGGATAGTTATTAGAGAATTCTCTGATTAGTCTAGGAACAACAACATTCATTTTACTGAAGTTGAGTGATTGATATCTCTCTTTATGTCTAGTCTTTGTTGGAAATATTTTGCTCTTTATTGTATGGGCCAGTTCTCCTTCTTTATGTATCCATTTTCTATGAACTTCATGTCATCCAGTAGCCTTTACATTATTCTAAAGTTGACACAATTTTTAAATTCATTCTCTATATGTTCTCTAAGAAAAGCTTGCTGGAGTGAAGTGAGGTCTCTGTTTGACTAGCAGTTGTGAGCATTCAACTAGCTCATCTTGTGGACAATGTTTCTCTTTGTGTAAGCATCCATCTGGAGTGAAATTTGTTTTGATGGAAAGCTCTTGGTGTTTGCTACATGTTCACAAAAGCTTAGTGGATTTCTCTGCATATATTATGAGAAAGAGCATTTTTTGTATCTATAGGTCAAAGAAGGGTACCTATGGAGGTCATTCACATTTCATTGTTGCATAGGGGTTGAGATACTTCCCCCATCAGTGGTATCAGAGCATTTTGGAATCCTGGAGGTGTCAAATACAAGCAACAAGACCTCTTGGAGCTGGTCGTTGAAGATTTGCATCAACAAAAGCTTGTTGGAGGTAGCTCACATAAAGGGGGAGCTATTCTACTCAAATTTTCAAGAGCGCAAGGTGCCCATCTAAGGAAGGCTTTGGATTAAGGTAACTTTTGTTGGAGTTAGACGTCTGCGGAAGCACGCGAACATCACAAGGAAGAAGAAGAAGCTTGGAGCACAAACACACAATGCTGAATGTATTACTAGAGAATGTACAAAGATAAGTAGCCCATTAGGGCAATAGGCGTATATACAAGCCGGGGGAAAAAACCTCCTAAAGAGGGAAAAAAGTGCCCCGACGGTCCTAGTGTGTTCACACACATCACTACCTAAATATATCAACAAATCCCCCCTGGGAGTGATGCAGTGAACAAGGAGCTGGCACTCATGTATAAGGAAGTGCCAAGCTATGTGGAAATCACTCCACAAAAGGAAGTAAGCCCAAAGCTTTGCGGAAAGCTTCAAACTTCTCCCTAGGCAGAGCCTTCGTGAAAAGGTTTGCAATGTTCTCCTGCGTGGGCACATATGCCAAGCTGATCTCCCCAATAGAGAACCTCTCCCTCACATAGTGATAATGCACCTCAATGTGCTTAGTGCGAGCATGGAACATTGGGTTCCTCGCAACTGCCAATGCGCTTTGAGTGTCAGTGAAGATGGTGGTGGCAGAAGACTGACCAACACCCAAATCAGCCATAAGGCATGTGAGCCACACACACTCAACAATAGTTGTGAAAGCTGCCCTATACTCAGCCTCACAACTAGAAGTGGCCACAGTAGGCTGCTTCTTGCTCAACCAAGATATACATGAGCTACCAAGCATGAAGCAAAAGCCACTAGTGGACACACGAGTGTCATAGCAACCAGCCCAATCAGAGTCAAAAAAAGCATGCAAATCTGGCAGTAGTGATCCCCCCTTGGGATAAAACAACCCAAGTAGCTGAGTACCACTCAAGCACTGAAAGATGTGCTTAACCGCCTGCCAATGCTTGACTCCTGGGCAATGCATAAATCTGCTCATCTGTGAGACAACAAACTGAATATCTGGTCGAGTAATGCATAAGTAAATCAAGCATCCAACAGCCTGTTGATAGAGAACAACATCAAATGCATCTCCAGCATCATAAAGACTCAATCATAAACCTGTCTCCGTAGGAGTGGCAATAGGCTTACAGTCTTCAAGGACAAAATTTTGCAATAATGTGTCAATATATTTTGTTTGACACAAAGCCATTCCACCATCAACTTGCATAAACTGAATGCCCAAATAGTGATGCAAATGCCCCAAATCAGACATCTCAAATGAGGCATGCAAATCAGCCTTGAAATCATCAATATGCTTCTCAATAGGACCGGTGAGCAGCATGTAGTCAACATAGACAACAATGATCACAAGTACATCATTAGCACGCTTAACATATAAGGTGCTTTCAGTTGGACTGTTCTCAAAACCATGTGCAACCAGATAGGCATGTATCTTCTCATACCAAGCACGTGGTGCTTGCTTTAAACCATATAATGCCTTCTTTAACCTGCACACCTAGTTTTCATGCCCTTTCTACACAAAGCCACAGGCTGAAAAACATACACTTCTTCATGCGAGTCACCATTCAAAAATGTTGTTTTAATGTCCAACTGATGTACATTCCAACCATGATGGGCTCCAAGTGCACAAATGCTCCGAACAGTAGTCATACGGCATGTAGGTGCAAAGATCTCATCAAAATCAATGCCTCTTTCTTGCGCATAACCCTTTGCAACAAGCCTAGCCTTATACATGTCAATGGTACCATCAGGTTTACGCTTCAGCTTGTATACCCACTTAGTGCCAATGGCCTTCTTGCCAGGAGGCAAGTCACATAAAGACCATGCACCATTCTTCATTATAGCATCATATTCAGATTGCATAGCAGCCATCCAATTTTCTGAATTCTATGCTTCATCAAAAGAAATAGGCTCATTCTCATCACAGAGACTGGACGCAGCCATAGCATAGCAATCTGATGTAAAGGAGGCACTATGAGAGCCTGAACGAGTACGATATGACAAAGGTGCATCTAATTTGCTATCACACAAAGTCTGCACCAGCCATTTTGGCATAGTTTTTGTCTACTCAATATCAGCTCTCTCATCAACAAATGCATCATGTAAATCTGCATCAGAAATGGAATGATCTGCATCATCATATGAAACCTGTAAAGGCTAAGAAATTGCCTCATTAGGACCAGCACTAGACTGTCCACCTGTAAAAAGAGACATCAAAGTATCATACATGTCTTCGGAGCTAACAGATGTCTCCTTAGTACATGAAAGCAATGGCTGAATAACATCTTTCACAAGTACAACATCATGGCTAAGCAGAATACGTTTAGTTTGTGGATGATACAGACGATATCCTTTACTTTCAGAACTGTACCCAACAAAAATACATTTTACTGCCTTATCATCCAATTTTGTGCGATGTTGTTCAGGCACTAGTGCATATGCCAAACAGCCAAAAACACGCAGATGAGCAACAGATGGCTTGCAGTCATGCCAAGCCTCATATGGAGTGATAGACTGGAGCGCTTTAGTGGGACACTTGTTCAGTACATATGCTGCACACATGATAGCCTCAAGCCAAAAACTATGTGGTAAAGCCTGACTCTTGACCATGTACCTCGCCATCTCCATGAGTGACCTGTTCTTTCGTTCAGCAACTCCATTCTGTTGAGGTGTATACGGCAGTGTACACTGGTGTTTTATCCCACGTTCAGCCAGAAATGCATTAAAATCAGAAGACATATATTCCCCCCCTCAATCAGAAAGGAGGGTGCCCATTTTACATGCTAACATATTTTCAGCCAAAACCAAAAACTGTTTAAAGCACATGAACACTTCGGACTTTGCTTTGAGTGGATATACCCATGCATGCCTGGAAAAATCATCAATGAAAGTCATGAAGTAAAGGTAATTTCCAAAAGAGGGTGTCTGCATAGCACCACAGACATCACTATGTACAAGCTGCAATTTCTGTGTAGCTTGAATTGAACCATCTTTTCGAAAGGAGGAATGCTGCATTTTGCCCAAAATACAACCTTCACAAACATGTTTTCCAGGTGCCTCTAGTTTGGGCAAAGAGGAGACCATTTCAGATTTCTATAGGCGTAGCAAACTAGCAAAATTCAGATGACCAAAGCATGCATGCCAAAGCTTTGCATCTGACATAGCCGAAGAATCATTTACTGCACATGCCAAATCATTTACAGATCTTTCATAGTCTATGAGCTTATACAGCCCACGACATAAAATGCCAGAAGCAATAACCACATCGCCATTCGACATATCATGAACTGTACACCTGTCATCAAGAAATTTCACAACCAAGCCAATTTTGGCTAATGCAGAAACTGATAACAAGTTCTTTTTTATCCCTGGCACTGTTAGGGGATTCTTAGACAAGAAGGGATTTGAGTGTTTGTAGGAGAAAAGGGGAATACCAGAAGAGAAAATACACACTGGAAGCCTCTGTCGATTGATTACACTAAGACAAATACAAAGTTGAAGCACAATACAACCAATGCTTTCATGCAAAATCCCACAGAGTGCTCAATTACAAAATACCAAATACCCAAGGGACTTGTTGCTGCCGGCCTCCTCTGCACCAAACCTCCACCTTCTACAAGCCTGCTCTTGTGCACACCTTGCACCAAGCTTCCACTAAGGGGGAGGGATGGATACCTTCTGCCGGCGTGCGCACACTTCAGTAAGACCTTGGGATCCTTGGGGGACAAGCTTAGCACTCCTCTACACACTTCCTTGGTCACTCTTCATGCACAACTTGCACTTCACTTCTCTACGTCGCACACTGTGTGTCCCTTGCACTTCTCTCTCTTGCTCCACTTAGACTATGCTCCCTCTTGCTTACTCTTAGAATGGTCCAAGAATGGTCCTTGCCTTGAATTGAGTGTGGCGATTCATGTTGGTGCAAGAGTATCTTGGTGCTCACTTTGATGTCCCAAGATTGTCTTCACAAGTGGCAGCCAACGACTCCCTGTTTTGTCCTATAGTGACTTTAGACTAGAACCAAAAATTTTAATTGGGGGGTCATACTTTCACTTCTGCGTACGTTGCCGCTTCACATGCCTTCACATTTTCCTTTTAAGTCTTTACTTTTGCACATAAGAGAGGGTTCACTTGAACCTTCCAAAACACTTTAAAAACACTTTGAACCTTAGGGAAATTAGAGAAATACCTCTGCAACGTGCAACCCACTTCTCCAATTTACCCTTTGTGGACAATTAATTGTGCACTACTTGTGCACTTTGACACCTACACTTTAGCACTTTGACTTTGCACTTGTTGACTTTGACCTTGGCTTTGTTGACTTTGACCAATTTGACTTTGACCTTTTGACTTTGGCTTTGGTTGACTGTGTACTTGAGTCAAGAAGACTCAAGGACTCGTGCCAATGAGACTGTACCTCTATTGCAACACAAGTGCATATAGTGGGAAATTAACACACATTTAAATGTCAATCCGATCGAACGACCTAACCAAGTGTATGAAGACATGTGCACACATGATGGAAAATGAAGTGATTAAACTGGCATGCATGAGAAAAGACTAATCCACCTCTCAAACTCACTGAAATGCTCAAGGTGCCTACCGTGATACCTCTTACACCAGTTTTTAGAAAATCAAAGATTTCTCCTAGCTCCGAACTCCAAATATAGTCAATAGGGTACTCATTTCGAAACTCTCGACGAGACACATCTATTGGAAGTAGTTTCACTTGATTCTGACAACTCTGCTTCAAGTTATGGTCAAATTAGTGAATGGCAGGAAACACCCACACTCATGCCACAACTCCTACAAGCTCACACACACACTACAGTAGCTCAAAAACAGCGGGGAGGGGTAGACAACAGTCCTACACACACATTCCAAGCATTACACACACATACAAGATCAAAGAGAAGATAGAAATCTGCAAGAAAGAGGCAAATTCGAAAATTCAGGAGAGCTCCTTTTTCACAATGGCAAAAAGTCTCTACAAAGAGTCACAAAGTGACTTATATACATGTGCCCTAAGTTTGGTCCTTTCACACAAGAGACCGGCACTTTATTACAAAAAAGGTGAATTTCCTACTAGTTTACAAGGAATATTTTACAACAAATTGGGATTATGCAACTAGAGGACTCCTCTAGTGCATTTACATGGCTTGAGGGAATTCTCTAGGACTTTGAAGAAGAAAAATATGCCCATTAATTCAAAAATTTTGGGGCCCTTCTCTTTTACTCCTTTGCTCTGCAACACTCTCCCCCTCTTTGTCTCTGTCGTCCCTTGACAGACTTTAGCTTCTCGTTGGCTGCTTGTTTAAGTCTTTTGAGTGCACGCATCCAGTGGTGGAAGAAGCAATAAGGACCGTCAGACAATTGGTTATCTTATCCGAGGTTTGTCCTTTGCTTCTGTCTTCGGCTTGCTTTAAGAGTTCTGAATATACGCACCCAGTGGTCGGAGAAGCAATAAGGACCGTCAGAGAATTTGTTATTTTATCCGATCTATGTCCTTTGCTTCTGTTTTGCCCCTTGGTATTCCGTATATCACATATCTGGGTTGCTGTATTCAGTGGGGCTGCCACGCATGCCACCAATGACCTATGTCTTGCTTGTGGTACTCTGATTTGTCCTGGTTGCACACATGTGACCCTGTTGTATTGCTTTGAGCCTGTTTACTTTCTTTTCACTGCACGCTATCATCGGAAGGATTACTACCTGCCAATTATTGTCTTGCACTTCTTCATGTATAGTTCATGGCCCTGGTCCGTCCTTCCCATGAAATGTCGTGGTTCTGATTGATCTTTAATTCCACTTCTCAGGACCTGGATGATTCGCGTTGTTGCCTGATGCGTGCCCCTGCGGGGCTTTGTGCAGAGGGTGGTTCTTCTGTTATGATGATCTTCATTCTTTATTGGGCAGGTTTTGACTTTGATCTTCTTCTTCTTCTTTTCTTGCTTGATTCCCCTTCCACACGTCCCTCCTCCTGAACTCTGTCGTCCCCAACAGGCTTTTTGTGGCGACGTGTGTATGTCTGTATGGCTCTTTGCTCTCGTTGATTTAGCAGATTAGTGTGATAAATCATAAATTCTTTCCACAGCTGGGACTTAACTCCGTCTTCTGGTGCTTGTCGGTGATCCGCAAAAAAACTTGTTTCATAAGCAACCAGACGTGCATTCAAGTTTGAAGTCATTTTTACAAAAATCTTTGAATCGATTTCGAAGAAGCCAGTGAAAAATGCTTCTTCGAAAGTTTGCATATACGTTGACGGCAAAAACATGATTCAAGAATAATATGCCATAAGTGTCAGTCGGCTTGGAATAGTGGATATATCAAAAATGAGTGCTTCTGATCCTTGTGTAATGCCAATGAAATTCAAAAAAGTGTATTTTGCGTGTTGGAATACTTTGATTATCGTAAGTAGCATGCTGAATATCTTATTTGTCATTTTAACAGCTAAATCAGGGACGGTAGCATATCTGGCAATCCAAAATTCCATAGTTTTTACCATATATTCCTTCGTCGGTAAGTAATTGTGTGGAGGGCTAGGTAACAACGGGTAGTTGAGCCACTGATTATTGATATTGCCTTGGCGCTGTCCTTCCCAAAATTGCGTCCAGGCGCGTCCGCGGGGTACAAGACAAAAGGATGGATTGACTTGAAGCACATATGGTGATGCTTCCCACTGTACCCGCAACGTAGGATTCTTTTCCAAAATTTTCCGCCTCCAGATAGGATCCGCCTTCTCGAACTCCTCTTGAGTGTAATTGAAAGTATTCTTGTCTAACTGGAGGTTGCTATCAGGTTCTTGATTAGTGGTTGTCCTTATATAATGCCACGTTTGTTCCTTTAGAAGACCATATGGTACATTGAAGGGCTTCAAAATTTGCTCTAATTGTTTGTTTTCTATGTGAGCTTCCTTCATGATTTGTATTATTTGGTCTTCAAAATCAGCAGTGAGCTGGGACACCAGTAGTGCCCTTTCTGGTCGGTCAATTTTGCAATGTCCCGATTATTATGATCAATGTGAACCTCCTGTTCCTCCCTTATCGGTGAATGATGTGAGGGGGGAGAGAGAGGACGTACCTCAGTCTCCACAGTAGCTTCTATGGATTTTGGTACTATTGGTGTCCCCTCCATTGTTTTCTGCTTTAACTGCTCTTGAAGCTGTGCAATCAATGCGTCTTTCTTCTTTATTTCCTCAATAGCCTGTGCAATGGTGTCCTTGTGTTTAAGAAGTTCTTGAGCCACGATATCCAAATGATCACTATCTTCTTTACATTGCAGCAAGTACCGATTCTCAGCTTTTTTCCATTTAGTTCTTAGGGTTGTTGTATCATCCATGTACCTTTTTTCCCATTCGGCAATGGTGAATTCCTCTGTTTTGAGCTGATCTTCCATTTTAGTTATCTTTTCTTCCAATTCTTTGATATCCTTTACTGAGCTTTCGTTAGCTTCTATTGGTTGATCACTGAGAAGAGCTATCATGAGCTCCTTGTTTCGGTTCCTTAGGTTTTCTGCTTCCTCCATATATACTTTGAGCTGAGATTCCAATATTTTGCTCTGGGCAGCGATTCGCGCCTTCTCAGCCTCGCTAGCTTCGTATTTTCTTTGTACTTCTTGCAGTTGTGCTTTTAAATGTTCGTTTTCGATCATTAACTCACTGCAATGCGTTTTAGCTGCTTGGACTTCTTTCTCTTTGTTTCGGATGTGCTCTCTTTCTAAGTTCAATTCTGCTGAAAGATTCTTACTCTTTTCTTGAAGCTCATGTTTGTTGTTCATTGCTTGGGTGTAGTCTTCATCAGCCTCAAGCATTAGTTGTTGCGTATCTAGAGCGGTTCTAATCATGTCTTGTACCACAGGCTTGAGTTGAGCAATGTCTACATTCAACCAAGTTCTTAGTATGCTTGGAGTTTCGCCTGTGAGCACATCTCTTCCTTGCTCCACATGGATGGTTTCCTTGTGTGGTTGTCTGATTTGGAGATGTACTTGTGGTTCAGTTTCTTCTTTATCCATCTTAATAGCTTTTGTGGCACTCCCTTGAAATGTGACATCCATGGGGGAGGGTTCTGCCACCACTCATATTGGTGTGAAGGGTTCCTCGTCCTCTATTTTCTCTTTCTGAGGCTCCTCCTTCGGTATCTTTATGGACATTCCGCACGGTGGTGTAGCCTCCTTGATACGAATAGTGGAAGTCTCATTAAGTTTTATTACATGTGTACCTTCCTGGTCTGCTTCCTGACTTTTGGTGTTCGTATCAGGATGTGTAATGTGATCATCCGTCTTTACGTTGTCTGCTTCTTCATTGTAGTTAACTTCATTCAACTGTGCCCATTGTCCATCATCCTTGGACTCACTTTGAATATCTACATTTAGTAGTGAATTGTCGTGCTCTTCTTGTGCATCCGAGGATGAGCTTGAATTGTCTAGCCCTATTTCCCTGTACCGATGGACGTTGGTGAGCTTTCTTTTCGCTTCCATTTCTTGTTGGGTCTGTTGATAATGATGACCTTGCACCGGTAAATTGACTTGGCCTTCTGTGTATTGATGGGTCTCTTCCAGGGCTTTAGTCAATTCTTCCTCTGTGATTGTTTTTTGCCCTTCAATGGTTGTCTTAGGGAGCACATGGATTCTTTTTGTTGTTGGGACTTCCTCTTCCACTTGCCTAACTTCTCTGAGTCTCTTCGTGCCTCTCATTTTGGGTTGAGAACTAGTTTCTGCCACTTCCACAATCTTTACTCCTTTTCTCTTTTTAGGAACTGTGGCGACTTTGACGTACTGAGCAAGAGCAGTCAAAGATGGCATTTCCTGCAAGTATTCTCGTATGCCCAAGGCATGATAAATCAAGATCGTTAGTGCAACACTGCCGTTGAGGAACTTCTTATTATTCCATTGCTTTTTGGCCTCGAATAGTCTTTCTTGGACATATGGAGTCAGATTAATTTGATTGCCAATTTGCTTGATTGCATGGGACAGTAATTGAACAATGATCTTTTGGGGAGCCGTGTATCGATTCATGTTTGGAAAGCAGAAGTGTTGGTGAATTAGTCTGACTTCCTCTTCTATATCGACTCTGTTAATGTCGACAAAAGTTTGTGTCTTTGCTCCACGACTCTCTTCCTTTACCATAGTGACACCGTCCTTCTCCCATCCGAATGATTCTTTAATTAAGTCGTGTGTAAATTGTATGACAACCCATTCGCCTCCTTTATCCATTACTCTGGCTTCGGGCACCAATGGATCATGCAGTGCCGGCTCTAAGGTGTTCATGACTTGCGTGCATCTTTGGAAGTCAGGCTTATATATGGGCAATTCGAAATACTTATGAATGCCTGCTTTCTTCATTATGTCACTTGTAGAGGGTAGTTCATGCAATACTCTGAAGTCCTGGGACATAATCGGAAAGTGATGGTCTGTGTTCATGATTTTTATGTTCGCCAAGAAGAGATACTCTCCTACTGGTTGCTCTTCTCTAAACCAATGTCCTTTGGCTTTTGTGAGACTTTGGGGAGGAAATTCTTGTACCTCCTCCTGAATTGTAGCCTCCGAGTCTTCAGAAGCCATCTGCACTTGTCAGGTAGAGTGCATTAGCGTCAAAGGAAAGCATGTAGCTGTGTAGTGCAATGTAGTTTTTATTGTCGTTCCATCACTCCGTCTCCCATGGTTCTATGAGTAAGTTCTCTTACCACATTTTTTTATTTCTTATCCTGAAAGAAAACAAGCGTTAGTATAGCCAAAGCATTTATTTATGTACATAGTATGTCCATTCCTACGAGAGTTGAAGATAAGATCTAATTTCTCTTGGAGAATGTGCACCACTAGTTTTATAATGTACATCATGTGCCAAATGCTTGGCCTCATATTGTGGCCCTATTATGCATACTTGAGGTGCATTAGAGGCTTCATGAGTGCAATGGGAATCTCTGTTGATTCGATTTTCCACTCCTTGCAGTTGCTTGGTTTTCCAAATCCATTTCGGGACCACTGAGAGAGGTCGTTTTGTTGCTTTGATTCTTCCGACTTCATGTGTTCTCTTTGTTTCCATTAGCATTCTAGTAGTACAGACAGTTCTTTTCTTGTTTCTAGGACGAATCTGATGTGGTTGGGGCATTCACTTTTTCTGATGTATTGCATCCTCCTGAGTGCTTAATGCCTGCTTAGCTGCCTGTGTGACCTTCTTGGGAATCCATATTTGTTGGCGTGATCTCTGAGCTTCAATCAAAGGCTTGGGGATCCATACCTGCAAGAGTCCTGTTGGCATGGACTTTGGTGTAGCTGACTTTTTGATTTCTGCTTTCTTCTTAAGTGTGGGCGCTGACTTCTTCTCGTTTTGCACCTGATCCTTGCGTACCCACTTGTATTTTTCCTTCCCTTGATACAAGTATCTGCTTGTTGTTTTCCAATATGGTGATCTTTTGGCTGGGTGAGGAGCCCCAGGAGAGTTGGTTTCCTTAGTGGCTTGTTGTTCCTCACCTGAATGTGGTGATTTCAATTCTTCTGTAGACATTGTATAGTTTGAACTTTCTTTGTCTTCTAGATTGGTTTCTAAGATATGAGGATTGGGATCACTTTCCAGTGTCTTTTCTTGGCAGCTCTTAGAACTCTCGACTACCTTTGGTTGAAGTAAAGGCTTCTCTCCTAATACGCTGAAAATTTCTTTGTGCCCGATCTTGGCAGAAACATAGCCTTGAGCTACGTTGATGCTTACTTCGTTCTCAATGATCCAATTCTGTCCTAGGATTAAATCTTCTATTAAATCCTCATCTTTGCACACTAATACTCTTTGTTCCATGGAGGAATTTCCTAGGTGGAGGGATACTATTGTTGTTCCAATGCATTCTAGGGTTTGACCTCCAATTCCTATCGATCGGGCTCTTGTGGAATTCATACTTAATTGCAGATCTTTAATGACGGTATTTCGTATGCAACTAAGTCCTGCTCCTGAGTCTATCAAGGCGTCTATCACTTGTACTCTGTCTTGCCAATCCCTAGGTTTAGGTACGGTTGTGTCCGGCAAGCACTCCTTGTATCAGAGTTATGGACTTGGTAATTAGCCATAGGGATAGGCTCCTCGCCTTGGAAATATCGTTTGTCTCTCTGCCTAATCCATTCTTTCCTTTTCTTAATGCGTTCTAGGGCTTCTTGTCGGGCCTCCTCTCTAATCCGTTCTTCCTCTTTCTTCCTATTTTGAGCACCTACTAGACGTGCTAACATTTGATCCATCAATGGCTCCATGAACCTTTTAACTCTACATCCACTTATGTAGTTAGGAAGAATATCTCCATCTAGCGTGGCTAGATTAACTGCTCCACTAGTAGAGATTCTATTGATGATCAGAGGTCCATATCCGCGTTTTTGTAATTTCTTGGCATGTTGTTTTAAGGTGTACACCAAGACTAAGTCTCCCTCTTTAAGTCCTTTGTCTTTTATATGTGCATCATAATATGCATTTTGTCTTCTTTTGGTTGCGTAGATTCCTGCCACTGCTTGTAACCTAGTTTCATGTAACTTCTCGATTTGGTAGAGTTGTTGGGATAACTCATGTCCGTTCCATTCATACTGTTGGGCTACTCTCAGGTTGGGATCAAAAAATCAATCGGCAAAATAGCGTTCTGCCCATACACTAAATTGAATGGGGTAGTTCCAATGGCAGTCTTATATGCTACTCGGAAGGCCCAAATTGCATGATGCAATTGTTTGTCCCAATCCGACCTTCCATTATTGACAATCTTTGTCAATACAGAACATAATACCTTGTTGGAACTTTCCGCTTGACCGTTGGCTTGGGGATGATATGGGGCTGATTTCTTGTGAATCACTAAAAATTCATTCATTAGCGACTCTATTACTTCATTAAGAAAGTGTGTTCCTTGGTCACTCACAATCTCAATTGGTAATCCAAAACAAGTGAATATATTCTCGAAAAGGAATTTAGCAGTGGTTTGAGCATCGTTCTTTCTCGTAGCTTTTGCTTCTACCCATTTGGTTAAGTAATCTGTGGCTACTATGATATACTCCGCATGAGATCCTTTGGCTGGTGGGTTGATGGGTCCGATGAAGTCGATACCCCACTTGGAGAATCCTCTCGCGCACACCATAGGTCTTAATGGCATGTCATCTCTCCGAATTGGGTATTTAGCCCTTTGGCACGTTTCACAGCTTCGTACATAAGTCTCCACATCCATATGTAGAGTTGGCCACCACAAGCCGGCGAAGAGGATCATTTTGACAGTTCTCTCAGCTGAAAAATGACCTCCCGCAGTGCCTGCGTGTGCCATCTCTAATATGGGTAGATACTCTCCTTCATGTATGCATAATCGTAATTGATTATCCTTTCCTCTCCTACACAATTGTTTTCTCATAAGTACGTAATCCTTGCTCATTTCTTCTAGGGATCGTCTTCTAGTTAAACTTATTCCTTCCTCATGTTCTCTATTCTTTAGAAATTTAACCAATGTTTTACTCCAATTGGATGCTATGGTTGGAAATGGTATGGACATATGATCCTCCGGAATTGTCTCCTGGCATTCTGCACAATTACTCACGTAGTCATGGACGTCCTTGGGCATGTCAGGCCAGTACACTACTAATCGTTTCAATTCTCGAATGGTTCCATACGTTCCTTGGTGTGTTATCCATTTGTTCACATGTGCTTGCTCAATTAGTTGCTTTTGTTCATCCTCCTCGGCACATCTTAGCAACACTCCATTGGGTTCCTTATAGTACACACTTCCAGCAATAATGTGCAAATTTCTTGATTGAAGAATTTCCTTTTTGCTATTCTTATTGATTGAGTGTTGTGGGCCATGCGTGAGTATAGGAATTAATTTCTCTGCCCACTTGGGACATACTTCTAGGTTGAACAAATAAGTATCTGGCAGATCATCGGGTATTCCACTTGGCGGTTCTCCATGGGTTAACCTTGAAAGGTGGTCTACTCTTACATGCGTGTTTCCCTTTTTTACTACCACTTCGAAGTCAAACTCCATTAATAGTAAGAACCATCTTACTAATCTTCCCGTGTTACAGGGTTTATTAACCAAGTACAGTAAGGCCTGATGGTCTATGAAGAACTTGAATTTGTTGGCTAAAAGATAGTGTCTGAATTTCTTCACTGCGTAGACCATTCCTAACCCTTCTCGTTCAGTAGTGGTATAATTCCTTTTCGCTTGATTTAGTTGTCTACTCGCATAGGCAATTGGGTGATCTAGCTTTCCTTCATCGGCCGATTGGGCTAAGATACATCCAATCGCATAATTAGACGCATCTACGTGAATATGAAATGGCTTGTTCCAATTGGGCGTTTTCAGAATTGGGGTTGTGCTAAGTCTCTTTTTTAATTCATTGAATGCTTTCTCGCACTCCTCAGTCCAAGTGAATTGAGTTAAGAGACCATACAAGGGTTTGGCTATTATGGCATACATGTGAATGAACCGACGGTAATATCCACAATGTCCCATAAAGGCTTGTACTTCTTTCGCATTCTTTGGTCTAGGAAGCTCTAAAATGACCTTGATCTTGTCCTCATCTGTGGATATTCCGTTCCTTGAGACTATGTGTCCTAAGATCTTTCCTTGTCTCACCATGAAGGCACATTTCTCTGGGTTTAAGCAGACTCTGTACTGTCTACATTTATCGAATATCTTCCTCAACTCCGGAATATGTTCGTGTCTTTGATTTGAGTATGTGCATAGATCGTCTACATATACTTCCATGCTCTTCTTCAGGAATTCCTTGAAAATATGACACATCAATCGTTGAAAAGTAGCAGGTGCATTAGTGAGTCCAAAAGGCATCACTCTGAAAGCATAGACTCCCCATTCGGTTGCGAATGCGGTCTTATGTTGATCCTCAGTAGCAATAGCTACTTGGTTGTATCCGGAGAATCCATCCAAGAAGCTATAGACTTCCTTTCCTGCTACTCTTTCCAATAGATGGTCTGTGATGGGTAATGGATAGCTATCGCGTATGGTGGCTGCATTGACCTTTTTCAAGTTAATGCACACCCTCAATTTTCCATTTTTCTTCGGCACAACCACTAAAGGGGAAACCCACTGGGTGTGTTCTATCTCATATATGAATCCTGCAGCTAGTAGTTTGTCAATTTCTTCCTTAATTTTGGCTGCATAAACCTCATTATATGTATAAGGATGTTGTTTAGAAGGTTTTGCGTCTGTCGTCATTGGTATTCGATGAGAACAAATATTGGGTTCGACACCCTTCAGATCCTTGTATGTCCATGCGAATACATCTCTATATTCTTGGATAAGTTGTATGAGTTCTTCTTCCTCTTCAATTGATACATCTTTTCCTATGTATGTGCATCGCTCCTCTCCATCTTCCACTGTTACTACAATCTTTTTCGTTTGTTCTTTGTTGTCATATGCTTCTCCATCTCTAGCCTCTCGTTTAGGCATTTGAATGGCTACCTTTCTTTCTTCTACTTCATATTTTTTAAAATGTTCAGGAACTTCAAAAAGATCAGGGTTTGGTTCCGTCTTACTCATGTCTTCCACTTGTTCTTGTACCATGGGAGCAGCTTCAATTGCTAAGATCTTTGTTGGTTGTTGTCCCTCTTTACTTTGAATGGTGTCTAGGTAACTCTCTTCGGAGTCGAAT
Source organism: Ceratopteris richardii (assembly GCA_020310875.1). Taxonomy (NCBI): domain Eukaryota; kingdom Viridiplantae; phylum Streptophyta; class Polypodiopsida; order Polypodiales; family Pteridaceae; genus Ceratopteris; species Ceratopteris richardii. The sequence goes on along the minus strand of CM035416.1, from coordinate 115,873,831 downwards.
TCCAGTTCCATTTCTATACTCTCATATTCCTCTTTCCATTCTTTTTCCAAAACTTCCCCTTCTACTTCTTGAAGAACAACCATATAAAGATTTACATCATAGCCTTCCTCATCTATGCACTCATTCATTGTCAAAACTTCCTCATTCACACATACATCTAAGGTGGCTAAGATTTCCATCCATCCATGCAGTTCAAAGGTCTCATCAGGAAAGATTTGAGGCATGTAATTAGGGTCCTCTATTGTTCGGTAGTTAGGATGTCCTATCGGCCACTGTTGTCTTTTATTCTCCTCCTTCTTCGCCTCTTTGCACATCCATAACTGAGCATCCTCGTGCATCCAAGATTGATCGCTCGATCCAGCACTATGCATGGAAGGTCATCTTCCTCCTTGTGTATTCCCTCACAAAGAAATTCAAATAACAACTAGTTTTCCCCCCCGCGATACCGCGCATGCATTTAATCACTCATTTGTGCACTTTTAGTGTGTTTTTATCAGATAATCTTTGTGGAACCTTACCTTTGTATTGTCTTGCTTGCACCTTGAGCTCAAAACCTAGCTTTGAAGGCCTGAGTTGCATGATACTACGCACGCGATACCAGTTGCTCCTCTCGGCGATACCAGAACACAATTAAGTGTCAAATGAGTCAGATTTTTTTGGTTTTTATACTTCTTGTAACAAAAACTGAACACTACCAATTTTGGGCAATTTTTTGGGCTTTTTTAGTGGTCTTGGCCTACTCCTACTTCTCCTCTCTTCACTTCTCCTCTCCTTCTAACCTAACCCTAACTCCTCCTTCTCTCCCTTCCTACTAACCCTAAACCTAAAAACTCATTACACACACCTTGGGGATGTGAAGTAACAAGTGCTGAAGTGATTGACTACTTGCCACGGAACGAGTTCACTTCTACAAGTACGATTCCATCACACTCGATCTATAACCATCACGAAGGCACCTTGGCTGAGTGTTCCCCGAAAACGGCACCAAAAACGTGTGTACTTGAGTCAAGAAGACTCAAGGACTCGTGCCAATGAGACTGTACCTCTATTGCAACACAAGTGCATATAGTGGGAAATTAACACACATTTAAATGTCAATCTGATCGAACGACCTAACCAAGTGTATGAAGACATGTGCACACATGATGGAAAATGAAGTGATTAAACTGGCATGCATGAGAAAAGACTAATCCACCTCTCAAACTCACTAAAATGCTGAAGGTGCCTGCTGTGATACCTCTTACAACAGTTTTTAGAAAATCAAGGATTTCTCCTAGCTCCAAACTCCAAATATAGTCAATAGAGTACTTGTTTCGAAGCTCTCGACGAGACGCATCTATTGGAAGTAGTTTCACTTGATTCTGACAACTTTGCTTCAAGTTATGGCCAAATTAGTGAATGGTAGGAAACACCTACACTCACGCCACAACTCCTACAAGCTCTCACACACACTACAGTAGCTCAAAAACAGTGGGGAGGGGTAGACAACAGTCCTATACACACATTCCAAACATTACACACACATACAAGATCAAAGAGAAGATAGAAATATGCAAGAAAGAGGCAAATTCGAAAATTCAGGAGAGCTCCTTCTTCACAATGGCAAAAAGTCTCTACAAAGAGTCAAAAATTGACTTATATACATGTGCCCTAATTTTGGTCCTTTCACACAAGAGACCGGCACTTTATTAAAAAAAAGTTGAATTTCCTACTAGTTTACAAGGGATATTTTAGAAAAAATTGGGATTATGCAACTAGAGGACTCCTCTAGTGCACTTACATGGCTTGAGGGAATTCTCTAGGACTTTGAAGAAGAAAAATATGCCCATTAATTCAAAAATTTTGCGGCCCTTCTCTTTTACTCCTTTGCTCTGCAACATTGACTTTGATTGCAGTTGACTTTGACCAATATGACTTTTATGGGCTCAACAGTTGCCCACCACCTAATGTGCTCTCCGTCCCGGAGAGCTACAGCCGAAACTCTGAGGAGATATGACACCATAATATTGAAGCTTCAAGATCTTGAAGGAGGATATGAACAGCTACCAAGGCCACCAAAAACAGGAGAGAACACGCACTAGAGAAGAACAAAAAAGTGGAATTGTTAGGTGGCAGGGGGAGGGGGGGGGGTAGGGTGGGGGGGAGGGAGGGCAAAAAGAGAAAGAGAGAGAGAGAGAGAGAGAGAGAGAGAGAGAGAGAGAGAGAGAGAGAGAGAGAGTTTTTGGTACCCTCAAACCCGAAAAATCCAAGGGGGGGCTTTTTTTTTTTTGAAAAATTAACCAAAAACAGAGAAAATTAGAGAAAAAATCCAAAAAAATGCCAAAAAAATCTGAAAATTTTCTCATGAAATTTTCTATAGGGCTAGGCCCAATTTCCGTACTCAAAACCACAAAGATCTTCCTTTATCTCCTACTTGGCCAGAAAATGACATCGGAAAAGGATAAAAAATGCTAGAAAAATGCTAGAAAAATTTCCAAAAATACCCAGAAATTGTACTTTTGCAGAGGTTATGAAATGCCTTCTAGGTTTGCTAAAAACTCAAGGAACCAGCATGAAATTGATAAAGAAAACTACTAAAACTGAGCAAAATGAGATGAGAAAGCTATGTACAACCTGGACAGATGTTGCAGTTCCAGGTGATCCATACTTATTCAAGTGTGTTGATGGTGGGCCTTGAGCCTTGATATGTTGACCAGTGTCAAGACCTCTCCTTTGAGCGTCTCTAACTCCACAGCACCCCAATTCAGCATTGTTTTGACTCGATAAGGTCCTTCCCAATGTGGAAGCCATTTTCCTCTCACTTGTGTTTGAAGATGGGGTCTATGGAGAAGAACTAACATGCCTGGCTCTATGTTGTTGTTCCACAGATGTTGATCATGTGCCTCCTTCCTCTTCATCTGAGTTTCTATCAAGTGTTTTGTTGCTAGTAGACGAATCTCTTCTACTTTATGCAGGGCTCCCAGCCTCTGAGAGACACCAGAATCTTTCTTTCCCTGCATGAATGTCACTTTAGGTGATCCATGTAAAAATTCAAAGGGCTAAATCGGCAATATGCCATAAACCAGTTGGAATGGAGAATATCCGGTGGCCTCTTTGTAAGCTAACCTGTATGCCCATAGGGTCCCTTGAAAAGCAATGCCCTAGGAAGTAGGCTGTAACATACATTCCTTCCTTAACATGGAAATTAATACCTTATTCGTTGACTCAGCCTGTCCATTAGCTCTTGGGTAGTAGGCACAAGAGGTCCTATGTAGAATTCTATACCTGTTGAAAATTTCCTGCAGGACCTTATTCATAAAATGAGAACCCTGGTCTGTACAAATTTCAAGTGGACATCCAAACCTGCAAATGATGCTACTGTAAATGAAATCAGCCACAGTTTGGGCGGTGTAGTCACGTGATGCAATAGCTTCAGCCCATTTCGTCGCGTAATCTGTGGCTATCAATAAATACTTCTCTCTTTTAGGAATCGACGGAGGGTAGATAGGCCCTACAAAATCTAACCCCCACTTCTCAAACGGTTGCCAAGACGTGGAAATAATCAAGGGGTTATGCCTCTGCTTGGTGGGCTTAGGGTCACACCTCTGGCAAACATCACATGCTTTTCCCCAGTCATCAACATCTTTGAATAATGTACGCCACCATAAACTAGCATCAAGGATCCTCTGACTCATAATATGCCCTGGAAGGTGCCCACCACATGTTCCTTCATGTGCAGATTGAAGGACTTCCCTCACTTCTTCTTCTTCCAAGCACTTCCTAAACCTGTCATCCTTTCCCTGTCTATATAATTTATCTTCAATGAAGGTATACGGTCTACTCTTGATTAGTAGTCTCTTCCTTTGCACAACACTAGCCTTTTCTGGATACACACCAGTTTTAATGAAATTCTTGATATCATAGTACCAACCTTGAGCTTGTACGGCAAACAGATGAGCATCTGGAAAATCATCATTGATTCCACTAGCTTGATCCATCATATTGATTCTAGATAGGTGATCCACCATAACATTTTCTTTACCTAGTTTGTGGACTACAGAAAAATCAAACTCTTGGAACAGCAATAACCACCTCCATATTCTACCAGTGGCTTGTGGTTTGTTGAGCAAGTTTTTTAGTGGTTGGTGATCCGTTATAATAACAAATTTTACTCCCAATAAGTAATGACGAAATTTTTGGACAGCAAAAACCATGGCTAAGGCTTCCCTTTCTATGGTGCTGTAATTCTTCTCAGCTTTAGTCAAGATTCTACTAGCATACTGAATAGGCATGTCAAGTTTGAATTCTTCACTATGTTGAGTCAATACTGCACCTACTGCATATGCACTGGCATCCACATGCACATGAAAATTTTTTTACCAATCTGGGGTGATAAGAATTGGTGCAACCACCAATTTGGACCTTAATGTTTGATAAGCCTTCTCTTCTTCCTCTTCCCATTTAAAGGGCACTTCTTTACCTGTAAGTCTAGCTAGTGTCCTAGCTATCTCTGCATACATTTGTATAAACCTTTTGTGGTATCCAGTATGCCCCAAGAAAATCTGAATCTCTTTAGGAGATTTAGGTTTAGGCAACTTTAATATAGAAATGATTTTATCAGGATCTGGGGCCATACCTTTATCTAAAACCACATGTCCCAAGAGAGTTCCTTCTGTCACAAGGAAATGACATTTATTTGGGTTGAGCTTTAGGTTAGTCTCCCTGCATCTCTTAAAAACATTCTGCAGCTGTCGCAAGTGATGGTCTAAGCAATCTAAAGGGGTCTCATTGTGAGAACCTGAAAATGAAGAGAAGTCATCCATGAAAATTCTAAGTGATTCCAGCAATAAGGGGTCAAAAATGAGATTGACCATTCTGTTAAAGGTGGCTGGAGCATTTCTGAGCCCAAATGGCATTTTTACATACACATATGTTCCCCAAGGTGTGATAAAAGTAGTCTTTTCCCGATCCTCTGGGTGTATTGATATTTAATTGTAGCCACTAAGGGTTCAGTCGGTCGTTGACTCTATCGATCGCGATTGATGTGTCGATCGCGATTGATAGGTCTGTCGGCAAGTGTCCGTCATGGTTTGTCGATCGCGATTGATAGAAAACAGAGGAGTTTTATAATTTTAAACACATATTTAGGAAGCTCTAGGCATGTAGATCATGATTATGTACTTTGTTTAGCAAAAGGATCATTTTTTCTGTCGGTCGCGATTTACAGAGGTCAATGCCTCGGGACCTGCACAGTCAGATTTTTTACCTATTGGAGCTGGTGCAGCTGCTGGGGATGCTGATTCCTGTAGAAAATCTCAAAAAACACAGAAAAGCACTAGCACAAAAACGCTCTCTCGCTCTCTCTCACAAGTGAAATGAGGGAAATGGTGCGAGTGTGGTGATATGACCAAAAAGCTGAAATTTTTGTGATGATGAAGATGGAGGTGGAAGATGGTGATGATAATGGTGGTAATGAAGATGGTGAAGAAGACAAAAGAAAATAGATAAAAGTGAAGGAAATACATATGACTCCAACGCCTCAACTCTACGTCTTACCATCACACGCTCGTCCTCAAAGCTCGATCCCCGGCAACGGTGCCAACATTTAGTGTAGCTCAATGATGAGTAGCACCTCCTTTAATGTCAATCTGGGAAGATGTGAGGATGGTATGATGACCTCGAGCAAGTGAAGGCACAAGTGCGTGAGTGAGAAGCACACCAACATGCACACACATACACACACGCACACACACGGCAAGACAAAGAGAAAGACAATGGAGTTCTTTTAGATTACTTCCAAAATGCTCATACAAGTTCAAATCTATTACAAGCTAACCTCAAAAATGAGCTCTCTAGCTCTATTTATAGTTTTTCACTAGCTTTTGGCCCTGTCCAAACCTAGTGTCCGGCCTACTTAAAAATTAGGTTCTAGGGCCTAATTGGAGACTCAAACGGAGCCTAAAAATCATGAAAATTGCTACGATGATACTTCTAATACTCCTCAAGCTCGAGGACTCCTCGGCTTGCACAAAATGGAGTTTCAAAAAGGTAAAATGGTATGTACAATGATTTGTAGTGATGAGAATCACTGTTATGAAGATGTTGTTTTGGAAAAATTTGAATGGCCTACTTGCTAGATCTTCGGTGACTACTTAGTCTGCTTGTGCCTTCTCTCCACTCTGGCTCCCTTCTTTGGCTTCCTTGTTTTGTGAGTCCTTCGGTGCCTTGACTGCTGCCAACAATGATCAATGCAAAAGAGCTTCTCAAACAGTGCTCACAAGTTCAAGCCTATTCCAAACAAGCTTCAACTATCAGTTATGGTGTCACGATACTTGGAGCAGCAACCAATAGTAAATTGAGCTTTTCTCTCAGCTCCGAACTTCGAATATAGAAAATAATTTATGAGCAAAATACTGAGTCATGGGAATGACCTTCCTACACTTCAACACTTCCTACGCTTCACACACACCTTAACAACAGCAAACAAACACGTTCATGGATAGATAGCACTTCCTAATACTCTTTTCAAGCAACACACATGCACACAAGCTAACAAAGAAGAAGATACAGAGAGGAGAAGACACAAATTCAAAATTCTGTGCTCTTGATTCTCACAATGGCCAAAAGTCTCTACAAAGACAAATTGACTTATATACATGTGCCCTAAAAATGGTCCTTTCACACAAGAGACCGGCACTTTATTCACTAAAAGGTTAATTTCCTACTAATTTACATGGGTAAGCTACTAATATCCATGGGTATGCATCTAGAGGACTCCTCTAGTGCATTTACAAAGAAAATATGTTACAAAATGGTTATGATACAAAAATAGAGTGTCCAAATCGGAAAAATTTTGGGGCCCTTCTTTTTCTCTGCCTTTTGCTCTTCTTAGCTCTACAACACTCTCCCCCTCTTTGTCTATGTCGTCCCTTGACAGGATTTGCTTCTTGTTTCCAATGTTGTGCCCATAGTCGATCACTGCCCGCCTCCATGGAAGCTGTAATGATGTTGTTTTACCAGTGGGCAAGGAACAGATCATACCTCGGGACCTGTTGTATTGGTCGTGGCCTCTTCTTTTCTTTTGTCCGCCCGCAACCCGTGGATCATTTTCCAATTGCTCATTAAATCTGGGTTGCTGTGTTAAGTTGCGCTGCCACGCATGCCACCAGTGGAAGGTATGAGGATGTGGTCCTTCAGCCTTCGATCTGGACCTTCCAAAGACCGAGATGTTGAAGGACCTTCTTGGGGTTCTGGAACTGCCAGATATCTTCTTGCACTTCTTCATGGATACTTCTTGGCCTTGGTTCCTCCTTCCCACCTACGTGTTTTGCCTTGATGTGTGCCCCTGTGGGACTCTGTGCAGAGATGGGTGTTGCGCCCCTGCGGGGCTTCTTGCAGAGATATTTCTTCAAATATGATCTTTTAGTGAAGCTTCTTCTTTGTCTTCTTCTTTTCTTCTTTTTGCTTGACTCTCCCTCAACACTGCCCCCCTCCTGAACTCTGTCGTCCCCGACAGGCTTTGGAGGTTGACGGGAGTATGTTCTATACACTTTTTGCTCTGTTTCATTAAGCAAATTAGCTTCACTTATCATTAGTTGCTTCCATTGTTCTGCTTTCACACCGTCATGTGGTGGCTGTCTATGATCAGCGAAGAAGCTTAGCTTATATGCCACTAATCTGGCATTCAAGTTGGATGACATCTTTAAAAAGATCTCGGAATCAATTTCAAAAAACCCTGTGAAAAAGGCTTCTTCAAATGTTTGCATATATGTACTTGGTAAAAACATGAGCCTAGAATAATAGGCCATTATTATAGGTCGGCTAGGCATAACAGACAAATAAAAAATGAGGATATCTGTTCCTTGATTAATACCAATGAAGTTTAAAAATGTATAAGCCGCGTGCTTGAACACCTTCAAAACTGTAAGGATCATGCTGACAATTTTATTCGTCATTTTGATAGTTAGATCGGGTACTGTTGCATAACAATGCAACCAAAATTCAATGGTTTTTACCATATACTCTTCGGTTGGTAGATAGTTATGAGGTGGACTTGGAAGTAGGGGATAATTCAGCCACTATTTATTGATCACACCATTCTTCTGCATGTCCAAAAATTCTCTTGCTTCTCTGCAATGGGGTGTTGGGCAAAATGAAGGGTTTACCTGTAATAAATACGGTGTTGCTTGCCAGTGCACCCGCAGAGTAGGATTTTTCTCCAAAAAAATTTTTCGCCATACCGGCTGTGCAGCTTCAAATTCTTCTTGAGTATAATTGAATGTGTCATCTTTGAAGTGCAACTGCTCGTCTGGACTTCTCTGTGTGATCTTCTTTATGTATTGTTTTGTTTTCTCTTTCAATAACCTGTACGAAATGTTGAAAGGCTTCATTATGGTATCCAAGTCTTTGCCCTTTATCTTTGCTTCCTTCATTACTTTGATCACTTCATTTTCAAAATTCTCTTTCAACGGGGACACTAATAGTGCCCGTTCCTTCTTACCTATTTCTGCAGTGTATGGCATTGGATGATCATCACATGGTTCCGCTATCTGCTCTTTAATTGGAGAATTATAGATCGGGGGAGATAAAGGACGTACCTCTACCTTGTCAGTAGGATTCTCTTGTATTGGCTCTACTGGTGTCCCGATTGGTACTTTCTCTTCTGCTTTGGTTTCTAATTGTGCAAGGCGTGTAGTCTTTTCTTTAACTTGTTGCATAGCTGCCCTGAGTGCCTCTTTGACCGCAAGTAATTCGTTACCAATCTCTACTACTTGGTCTACATTTTCATTGTAACTCTTTACAAGTTTGGCATTCACATTTTGTAGTTGCGTTTTAAGTTCATTTGTTTCATTGATGTACGTTCTTTCCCATTCTTCTGTTCGGGCTTACTCTTGTTTCAGCAGATCTGCATATTTCTCAATCTGATCTCTTAGTTCCTTTTGGTCAGTAGCCGATGTCTCGTTTTTCTATGGGCTCGTCATACAGTAATGCCTTCATCAATTCTTTATTTCTGGTTCATAAGTTATCATTTTCCTCCATATATACCTTAAGTTGTGTTTTGAGCAGATCGCTTCTAGCTTTCATTCTCTCCTTGTCTGCTTCACTAGCTTCATGCTATCTTTGTAACTCTATCAGTTGTGTCTATAGCTGATGATGCTGTTTCATCAATGTATTACATTGCTCTTTAACTGCGGTTATCTCCGTATCCTTAGCTGAAATTTCTTGTTGGGCCTGGATGAGCTGTGCAGACAATTGCTCACTCATGACTTGAAACTGATTCTTTTCCTACATGGCCTTGTGGTAATCGGCATCCATTTCCATCATTTGCTGTTGTGTATGCATTTCCGTTTGTATCATTTGCTTGACAACAGGTTTCAATTGAGTCACATCAACGTTTAACCATGTGGTAGGGATGCTAGGTTCTTCAGCTGTTATAACATCTTTCCCTTGTGCCACATGTAATGTAGTATCATGGGGCTGCCTAATATGGAGTTGTATCTATGGCTCAGCCTCCCTGTGGTCGCTCTTGCCTTGTGGCGTATCGTCAGGTACTTCAATCACAATTTGTTCTTGATTTTGTGGGAATCTTTCTTCTTCATCCCTGCATGTTTGCATTTCTTCTTTTACCAGGTGCACTACATCTTGATTTGTGATTGGAGCTTTGATGCTGATCTTGGACTGATCGTTCAATTGAAGAATATGTATTGTTTCACTGGGTTTTTTTTGTTCTTTCCCATTGACTGTTGATTGTCAGGTGTGACCTCTACCTGATTTATCTCTGTCCATTCCTCATTGTTCATTTCTGTTCTTATGTCAGTGTCTAATGTGTCTTTCTTTGGGCTGGATTCCTCATTAGAACTCGAATCATCTAATCCTAGTGCTTTATATCTGGCAGCTTGTTCTGGGGTCTGTTCTTTATTCTTTTGTTGCTTGGCTTGGCTTGCCTGTCTATATTGATGACCTTGAACATTCAAGTTTACTTGCCCTTGCATATACGTGTGGGTCTCTTCTAGAGCTGTGGAGAAGTCTCTTTTTGTGATTGGTTGCTGCGTCATAGAAATCTTTGGCAATGTATGGGTCCTCTTTGATTGTGGTGTCTCGGGCTTCTTCCTCTCTAATGCGCTTAGTTCCTCTCATGGGTTTCTTTGAACTGGTTCCCACTTTGTCAATAGAGATGACTGTTTTCTTTTTCTTTGGAACCATTGCAGACTTTGCATATTTTGAAATTTCCGTTGAAGTTGGCATTAAGCATAAGCACTCCTTCATTTCTAGTGCCTCATAAATTAGCAGTGTCAATGCCAAAATTCCATTCAAGAACTTTTTCTGACCCCACTTTTTCTTTGCTTCGAATAGGTGGTCCTAAATATACGGAGTCATATTTACCTTATTTCTAACTTGTTTCATAGCATGTGATAGTAATTGCACAACAATTTTTTGAGGTGTTGTGTATCTATGCATACTCGGGAAACAAAAATGTTGGGTGCACTAAACGAACTGAGTCTTCAATATCTGTTCTGTTGATTTCCAAAAATTTTCTCTTTTTTGGATCGTGACATTCATCCTTGACATTGGTCAGTCCATCTTGATTCCATCCAAAAGCTCTGTTGATAAACTCATGAGTGAATTGAATTGTTTTCCATGTACCAACTTTGTCAAGTACTCTTGCCTCTGGGACTGATGGCTTATTCGGTGCCGACTGGAGGGTATTCATAACCTGTGTGCATCTCTGGAAATCTGGCAAATATATTGGAAGTCTTAAGAATGCATCAATTCCAGCTTGTGTCCAGACATCTGTCATGTGCGGTAATCCTTGTATGATAGTCTTGAAATCTTGTGACATTATAGGAAAGTAGTGATCCCTATCCATTATCTTGATGGTTGCCATGAAAAGAAGCTCGGACACTGGTTGATCATCAAGAAACCAATGACCTCTTGCCTTCGTGATTGATTCCAAGGGAAGAAGCAGGACCTCTTCCTCTTGTGTAGCCTCGAAATTGGATGATGCCATCTGCACTCAATATATACCAGAAGTCAGTGGCAAGTTGGTATCAAGAATCATCTTGCACTTATCCTCATTGAATTTGGCAACTCTTTGAGTGGATTGTGTCGTCCCTTACCCGTGGGTGTGAGAAAGGTAATACCTAGGATTCTTCATACTTATTTATATTTTTTATGTTTTTGTCTGAAAGAAAACAGTAAAGTTAGTCATAGTCGAAGCGGTTATTGATTTATGTGTTATCTTCTTGGACTATGTATAGGTGCTCTCCTATTCCCCAAGAGGGAAATGTGCTTCACTATTTTGAAGTAGAAGAAGAATGTGCCGAATTCTTGGCCTTGTAATGTGGCCCTATCATGCATACTTTGGATTCTGGTGACTCCAAATGTGTGCAACTCGAATTACTTTGTTGATACATACAGATTGTCTTGCCTTTCGGCATCCAAATCTGCTTTACTCCCTTGGGATAGTCTTTATCCCTAGCATTCTTGGAGAATCTCGTACTTTTCATGTAGTACTTTTGCTTCGTCTTCTGTTCGAATCTTTGAACGGTTTTAGTTGCATGTCGAGTTTCATGCTTTGTCTTGTAGTGGTTTGTCTCCTATCGTTTTGCCTTTAGATCATACTGATTCTCCTTGTGCTTTGGCTCATCCTTTTTTATGATTGTCACTTGGGTACATGACTTGGGAATCCATATTTGCATTCTGGCTGGTTGGGCGGCTACCACTTTCTTTGGAATCCATACTCTAGCAATTCTTTGTGGAACTAGGTGTCCAACGTGACTTGCATTTTTATTCTGTTGTTGTTTTCGATGTCGATAGTGGTTCGTTTGTTGAAGATATGCTATCACTTGATCCTTTCTGATCCAAGCCTGTTTAGTGTAAGGAATAGGGTATAATCTAATGTGTGCAGATTCGTAATAGTCTTGCTGACGAGTCTCTCTTGTGCTCGATTCCTCACTGAGGTTGTGATTGGATAGAACACTAATCATGTGATTGACTGGATTAGAAGATTGTGTGCAAGCGAGATTCAGTACATTCTCACTTGAAGTACTCAATGAAAGGGATTCCATAGTGTGAGTGAACATACATTCATCATCAAGTTCATTTGAATGAGCTCTCGGGTCTATGCATTTGGCTTTGATCGGTCGTTCATCTAACATGCTGAATACTTCCCGATGTCCTATCTTGGCCGAGATGTATCCTAGGGCTAACTGAATAGTCACTTCATATTCGTATATCCAATCTTGACCTAACACGACCTCTTCTAATAAGTCCTGATCGTGGCATACTAAGAGTTTTTGTTCCATTGTGTTGTTTCCGAGATGTAGAGGTAAGGTAATCTCTCCTATACATTTGGTAATCTTTCCTCCTATTCCAATCAGTTGTGCCTTAGATGGGCATAATTCTTCCTTAAGTTTTTGAGTCAATGAAAATTTGATACAGCTTATAGCAGCTCTTGTGTCAATGAGAGCATCCACTAAGTGGTACTCTTCTGTTCCAGTACCCAAATTCAAATAAGGTTGCTTGATTTGCTATCCTAGGTTTTTCAGAGGCTCTAAAATTAGCCATTGGGATGAGTTCCTCTCCTAGTCGATATCTCTCATCTCTCTCTCTCATCCACTCCTTTCGTTTCCTGATTCGCTCTAGCGCTTCTTGTCTAGCTTCTTCTCGTATTCTTTCTTCCTCTATGTGCCTATTCTTACCCATTATTAGTCGTGACATTATCTCTTCAGTCAAAGGCTCTAGATATTTTTTTACTCGACATCCACTGATATAGTTTGGTAATACTTCTCCGTCTAGGGTTGCTAAGTTGATGGCTCCACTGGTAGATATACAATTGATGATCAATGGGCCATATCCTCTTTTTTGCAATTTCATCGAGTGTTGTTTCAAAGTATAAACCAAAACTAAATCTCCTTCCTTCAAATTTTTATCTTTAATATGAGCATCAAAATAGGCTTTTTGTCGCCTTTTAGCAGCATAAATCCCTGCTACCGCTTGTAACCTAGTTTCGTGTAACTTTTCTATTTGATCCAATTGTGTTGACAATTCATGTCCAGTCCACTCATAAGTTGTTGCTACTCTGAGAGTAGGTATCAAGAAATCAATTGGCAAGATAGCATTCTATCTGTACACCAAGTTAAAAGGAGTAGTAGCTATGGCTGTTTTGTAGGCTACTCGGAATGCCCATAAAGCATGATGTAATTGTTTGTCCCAATCAGATCTACCATTGTTCACAATTTTCGTGAGAACTATACACAAGATTTTATTTGAACTTTTGGCCTGTCCATTGGCTTGTGGGTGATATGGGGCTGATTTCTTATGAGTTACTAAGAACTCATTCAGTAGTGCTTCTATCACTTCATTCACAAAGTGCGTGCCTCTATCACTCACAATTTCTATGGGCAATCCAAATCTAGTGAATACGTTCTCAAAGAGAAACTTGGTTGTGGTCCTTGCATCATTTTTCTTGGTCGCTTTGGCTTCAACCCATTTGGTCAAATAATCTGTGGCTACAATTATGTACTCGGCATGGGATCCTTTAGCTGGTGGGCTAATAGGTGCTATGAAGTCTATCCCCCATTTAGTAAATGCTTTGGCACTCATCATGGGTTTCAGTGGCATTTCATCTCTTCTAATTGGATATTTCGTTCGTTGACAGGTATCACAACGTTGAACATATGTGGTTGCATCTTGATGTAGAGTTGGCCACCACATTCCTGCAAAAAGAATCATTTTTGTAGTTTTAACTGCAGAAAAATGTCCTCCTGCAGCTCCTATATGTGCCATCTCTAAAACAGCAAGATCTTCGTCTTCATGAATACACATTCGTGATTGATTATCTCTTCCTCGCTTAAAGAGTTGTTTTCCTATGAGATCATAGTCCTTGCTTTGTTCTGTGAGTGCACGTTTCCTTGCTATAGTGGCTCCTTTTGGGTATTCTTGGGTCTTCAAGAACTTTACTAGAGGCATGCTCCATCTGGGTGCTACTGTGGAGTAGCATAAACTAGAGTTCTCTTCTAGATTTCGTTCTTGACAAGTTGGGCAAGCTGATACATAGTTATGTGTATCCCTCTGCATGGTTGGCCAATATATGCCTAATCTCTTCAGTGTTTGCCATGTTCCGTTCGCATTTAAATGAGTTTTCCATTGATTTACGTGTGCTTTTTGAAGCCACAATTCTTGTTCCTCTTCTTCCATGCATCTCATGAGTAATCCACTTGAGTCTTGGTGATATAAACTTCCAGCAATTATATGAAGGTTTTTAGTCTTCCATAGGTCTTGGTTTCTGTTTGGTGAGATCCCCTGTTTAGGTCCATCTGTGAGTATTGGCATCAACTTTTCTGCCCATTGGGGACATACTTCGAGATTAAACAGATAGGTATCTGGCAGATCATTAGATACTCCTGTGGGGGGTTCTCCATGTGTCATTCTTGATAAGTGATCTGCTCTGATATGCGTATTCCCTTTCTTGACTACTACTTCAAAATCAAATTCCATCAACAGTAGAAACCATCGTACTAATCATCCGGTATTAAAGGCTTATTGACTAAGTACAGTAAGGCTTGATGATCAATGAAAATTTTGAACTTATTTGCCAATAAGTAGTGTCGAAACTTTTTCACTGTGTACACCATCCCTAATCCCTCTCTTTCAGTTGTGGTATAATTGCACTCCGCTTGATTCAGTTGTCTACTGGCATAGGCTATAGGGTGGTCTAACTTTCTTGTGTCTGCGGGTTGAGCTAAGATGCAACCAATGGCAAACTTGGAAGCATCTACGTGAATGTGAAATGATTTGTTCCAATTAGGCACTCAAAGGATTGGTGCTAAACTCAATCGACTCTTTAATTCGTTAAAGGCTCTTTCACATTCTTCTGTCCAATTAAACTGAGACAATAATGCATAAAGAGGTCTAGCAGTTATGGCATACATATGTATAAATCTTCGGTAGTATCCGCAATGTCCCATAAATGCTTGCACTTCTTTCGCAGTCTTTGGTCTCGGTAAATCCAGAATTACTTTGATTTTGTCTTCATCAGTTGAAATTCCATTTTTAGAGACGATCTGTCCTAATATTTTTCCTTGTCGAACCATGAAGACACACTTTTCTGGATTGAGGCATACTCTATATTGTCGACATTTGGCGAAGATCTTTCCTAGTTCAAGGATATGTTCTGATCGTATAGCTGAATAAGTGCATAAATCATCCACGTACACCTCCATGCTCTTTCTCAAGAACTCCTTGAATACATGACACATCAATCTTTGGAAAGTGGTTGGGGCATTGGTTAGACCGAAATGCATAACCCTAAAGGCATACACTCCCCATTCAGTTGCAAAGGCTGTTTTATATTGGTCCTCAGGAGCAATGGGCTACCTGATTGTACCCTAAAAAGCCATCCAAGAAACTATAAACTTCCTTTCTTGCCACTCTTTCCAAAAGATGATCCGTGATGGGTAATGGGTAACTATCTCTTATGGTGGAAGCATTTACTTTTTTCAAATTAATGCATACCCTTAAGTTGCCATTTTTTTCGGTACGACCACCAACTGTGACACCCATTCTATGTGTTCAATCTCATAAATGAATCTAGCATCTAACAACTTATCTATCTCTTCCTTGATTTTTGCTTCGTAAACATCGTTATATGTGTATGGTCTTTGTTTGGAAGGTTTAGCTTCAGATGTCATAGGGATTCTATGTGCACAAATAGAAGGATCTATTCCTTTCAAATCCTTATATGTCCAAGCAAAGACATCCCTATATTCTCTTATGAGTCGTATTAACTCTTGTTCCTCTTCCATTGAGACATCTTGTCCTATAAAATTACATCGTTCTTCTCCTTCCTCTAATGTTACAACTATTTTCTTGCTTTGTTCCTTGTTGTCATAGGCTATTCCTGGCTGTGCTTCTCGTTTTGGCACCTGAATAGCAATTTTCATTTCTTCTACTTCATATTTTTTGAAGTGGGTAGGCACTTCAAATTGATCTTGAGGCTTGTTTTCTTCATCATCTTTTTCTTTATCTAATCCAAGCTCTTCTTCCTGTGTCCTTTCTTGATTTATTTCATTAGCTATGTCACTTACTTCTTGATTTCCACTTTTTGTTTCCATTTGCTCTTGCTCCATTTGAATGCTCTCATAATCCTCCTTCCATTCTTTCTCGATTACTTCTCCTTTGTCCCCCTCTTGAAGAACTACCACGTATAGACTAACATCATATCCTTCCTTGTCAATGCATTCATTCATAGTTATCACTTCTTCATTTACACACACATCTAGAGTAGCTAAAATCTCCATCCAACCATGAGGTTCAAATTCTTCATCTAGGAATATTTGAGGCATGTAGGCTGGATCTTGTACAGACCTAACAACTCCTTGCCCTTGCTGCCATCCTTTCCTTCTATCCTCTTCCTTTTTTGCAGTTTGGCATATCCATAGATGAGTGTCTTCGCATCCACAATTGGTCGCTTGAACCTATACTATGTATCGATTGATTGTCTTCCTCTTTATGAATCATATTCCATTGCAATGGGGGAACATCTTGGTATGTGTATGTGTGGAGATTTATTCTTGTTGTGGTTCCTTCATGCTGTAAGTATACTGCATCTTTTCCCCAATCTTGCACTACCTTTGGCTGTCTCATGAAGGGTCTTCCAAGTATCATCTCATAATTGCTGGCCCTTTCAAATTGACAGATCGCTAAGGTGTGCTCGAATTCAACTCCACAGGTGGTAAAAGTTACTTTTTCCAAGGCATGTGTTTCCTTCATCTCCCTCGCTGAAATCTCCAACCTTATCTACTGGGATTTTGATTGTGGTCACTTCACTAGGCGTCTCCTTCTCTTCTGACTTGATCTCCAATTGGCTGGTTAACTTTTCCTTCAAATGTGGTTTGACCTTCAAAAGTTCTTCCAGTGTCAGAGTACAAGGGATTTTTACTTTTCTAAGGTGTTATATGATGTCTCCTGTGTAATTGGGCAAAACCCTCACACTGTCATTCTCCTTGTCACTCTTGTCCAATTGTACTAATTCTTCTGAATTCAGTTCAGGTATTGAATCTTTGATTTCACCTTTTGCTTCTAGCTCTTCAAAGGGTGGTTCAATTCCTTCCACTTTCTTCCATCTGTCTTCTTGGACCCTTGCCCGCAAGTCTTTAAGCCATTCCCCATCTACTTCGGGGATAACGGATCCTTCTCTTTTATCCTCGTGGAAATTTCCATTAGGTGTCTCACCTTCTTTTCCTTTCTCAGGATCACTAGGGGTGACACACTCGGAATTCTTTCTCGGGAATTCGTGAATTGGGTAGTGGAGTAACAGGTTTTTCTAGGGTTTGTTGAGCTACTTCAATTAATTTTTTGCATATCTCCAACCTTTCCTTCTCTAAGTCACCTCTAGGATATTCTTTTTCATGTTGTTCAATGGTTGGTCCTGCTCTTAATCATGCCTGGTACGCCTGAATCCACATGGCTAGCTCTTCTGGCATGGGATTTACTAAAACTGATCCTACCTCTTCTTTTTTATACTTTCCTTTCTGATTTTCTCCTTCAAGTTTCTATTTTTCTTTTTTATCTTGCTCATTCTTTTCCTTCTCCTTCTGTTGTTGTAGTTTCTTTTCCTTTATCCTGTCTCTACGGTTCTTCCATCTTTGTGTTTGTTTACTTGTGATACTTTTTCCAGGCTCTTCCGAGTCTTCAGCTGTTTTTGTTTTAGGTATATTCATTTCTTTGTCGCCTTGATCATTCTCGCCAGTTTTTTCTGGTGTCTCTCTAGCTTTTGCTCTTGTTATTTCTTTCAATGGTACAGTGTACTCCTTATCACTCCCAGATGACTCTATTACTTCTATCACATTGATTTGCACGTTCGAGTTAACTTTGTTGGTGTTCTTGGGGCAATCTCTGAAAAGGTGTTCTTTACCACAATCACCACAGTATCCTTCCCAGACTCGCTGTGGTGGTGGTGGGTTAGGTAATGTACATTCTCTGATATAATGGTCACCTCCGCATCTGTAACATGGTCCTCTAGGTACAGGCGGTCTATTCATAGGTCAGGGGGGTATGGGTGCTCTGGGCACTGTGTACATTAATGACACATAATCTTGCTCATATCCGTAGGAACTATCGGGTCCTTCCATGCTATACATGTATGGTTCGTACATTTGTCCATATTCAATTATAGTGCTCTCATAAGCAGAATAACCTCCTTGACTATGGTCATAAGATGAGTCATATGGTTCGTTATTGGTCAATGGCGTGGTTGGGACTGTTGCTCTCTCCGGATTCTCCAACCTATCGAGCTAATTTCACTCAGACAACATTTTGAGGGTGGGGTAGTTGTTGTCCTAACACCGGTTGTGGTTGAGTGTAACCTTGATAAGCATAAGGTCGTGATACTGGTGCCTGCTGCTGATATGTGGGATATCTAAAGGCTTCTCCTCCTTGATCTCTCTGAGGGTATCCATAAGGTCTCATGAGAGGTTGTACCAGTCTTGATTGCCTATTGTAAGGACAATTTTTTGTGCTGTGATTTATGTATTTTTGTTCTATGCTGCAATATTGTAGAGGGCCCGGGACGGGTGGTCTATTGTAAGCATAAGCTGGTGGTGGGACTACTCCCTTAGTGCACACATGAGAAGGATGATCACCTCCACAATGCATACATCTTCTAAGCATGGGTAGTCACATTGGGTTGTTGGGGTAGTTCCTTTGTCCTTGAACATTCAATTTCTTTGCTACTAAGTCGACTATTTCCTCCACATTGTTCTTAGGGTTTGATGTACTGCTAGTGGAACCTTCACTTTTCACGCTACCTTGAGAAATTTTCATATATTCTGCTAAATTTTCCTCTAGGTCAATACATTCTTTCATACATTCTTGCAAAGTTTGAACTCTTTTCACATATACCAGAGATCTTAATGATCCATTCACTAACCCTTCCAAAAATAATGACACCATTTTGTTTTGAGTGGGTCTCTCTTCAACTGGACATCTATCCACATATTTTGCTTAAATCTTCTTGTTGCCAATCTCACTGATTTCATAGAAAACTTGCTTAAAACTATGGATCAATGAGGAAGAGTTGTTTTTAATCCCATATTTGGTGAATTCTTCAATCAATTCTTGATAGACTTGTTCCATGTTTTGAAAATTATTAGGATCTAATGGCTGGAACCACGCTAAAGCTGTGTCTGTCAGAGTTAGACCAAAGGATTCATATTGGACCAAGAAATCTTCCACTTGTTTGGCTCTGATTACTTGCTTAAATTCAGCTTTATGATTGTAAGGTTTGCTAGAGCCATCATAATGGTTTCTCATGCATTTGGCAACTTGGATAGGTCTTAATCTTCTTCTTGCTTCAGGTGGTCTTGGCATCATAGGGAAAACTGGTCTTCCTGTGGGTATACCAGGTCCTTTTATTACAGGGGTTCTATCTAGGACTGGGATTCTATTCCTTGGTTCAACAGGTGGTTGAGGCCGATAGTTAGGGTTATTGGCCGGCATAGCAAATTGCACATGTGGTCTGACAGGTATATGCGTTTGTTGTGTTTGTCCAGAATGCTGATATGAATTATCTTTTGTCCATATAAAATCCTCCTGCATACTTAATTGCTGGCCTAGGTACTATGTAGGCATCAGTAGCTTTCTTTAGTCTGGCCACTAATCAATTTAGCCCATCTAAGTAGATAGGTATCCCATATTGGTTAGTGTTCACATATTCTAAAGATGTCCGATATTCTCCCTCAATGATTGACATCATGCCAATTATTGGTACAGAACTCTACATATCCTTAGAAGCCATAGGAATTTCTTCTTCAGACTCACTCGAGGTTTCAGAATAATGTGAACGGCTACTTTGTTTGGCTACACTTCCTACAGAAGAAATCACACTTCTTCGGCTCCCTAGGGTTCTTCCGGACCTTAGTTTCATTCACTTAAAAGCTCTGATCAACCTTCACTAACCCCCAGCTCCTAAAGTTCTTTGAGTCTGAATTCTAGGGGATATGTGTTGGAAAAAAAGAAAACTGACCAAGGTGTCACAACACACGATACTTGACCCAAAAAAAAACCACGATACTTGATACTCGAGAAGTATCGCCTCAGAAATCCACGATAGTCGATACTTGACTCACTACAAAAGGTCACGTTACACGATACTTGAGAAAACTCGATACACGATACTCGACCCAGGTCGCGAGCACAACGATACTCGATACTTCACAAGTATTGCGATCACAAGATACACGATATACGATATTCCACCACAAAATTTCCACGATACTCGATACTAGACCTTGCTGTGTCTCACGATACTCGATAGTCGACAAGTATCGCAAGAAAATCCTTGACGATACTCGATACTTCACAGGTATCGGGAAGGCTGCCCCCACGATACACGATATCCAGCAAGTATCGCGATCAGAGACTCACGATACACGATAGCCAGCAGGTATCGTGATCAGAATTCAGGATACACGATATGCGATATCCGACTAGTATCGTGAAGACTTCTCAACAACACACCATACTTGATAGGTATCGTGAAAAGAGTTCAACAATACACGATATTCAGCAAAGCCAGGTATCATGATACTCGACCACAGGAAATCACGATACTCAGGTATCGCGATACTCAACCGCGGGAGAACACGATACTTGATACTTTTTCAATTTTTGACTGGAGTTTTTTCGATTTTAAATACATACAAGTGTTTCTAAAGCTCATCTACCCTCTCCTCACCAACTATATCACCAAAAATAAACTTTCTTAACCCTGTTCAGTCTTTCACGATACTTGCCGCAGGTCTTTCTTCTGAAATGCTTACTGTTGGAAGCAGCCAGAGGCACAGACGCCACGGAAGCATGTAAAGAAGGAGCAGGGAGCCAGGCGGATCAATTTTCAAACAAATATATTTCTTATTAATTCTCCAAACATTCAACAGTGATCATTATCACTAATTGTAACATATGTATCATAGAAAACCACATTTTGTAATCCATAGCTCCATTTTGTGCAAGCCGAGGAGTCCTCGAGCTTGAGGAGCTTAGGTAGAATGCTCATACCAATTTTCGTTATTTTTAGACATCGTTTACCCTTCCAAATAGCCTCTAGGACCTATTTTTTAACTAGGCCGGTCACTAGATGTGAAACCGGTCAAAACTAGTCTAGAAACTATAAAAAGAGCTAGAGAGCTCATTTTTGAGGTTGATTCATTGTAGCTTGTTTGAGATTAGAGTTCTTTTGAGCTTGTAAGAGTATTCTCGAGTAATAGAGCTAATTTCCCACCTTCCATTGTGTCTTGCTTGTCTCTTCATTGTGTGTGTGTATGTGTGTGTGCATCTTTGTGCTTCTCACCTTCACTCTCACATCATCTCACGTTCACGATCTTCATATCACTCCTACCTCTCCCACGGATTGACAATTAAGGAGGTGAAGCTTCTTAACGTGGTACTTACCATTGTGCTAGAGCAACACCAAATTTGGCGCCGTTGCCGGGGATCGAGTCTAGGACGAATGTGTGATGGTAAGAGTATAGCAAGAAGAGGCGTTGGAAGGTAAAAATTTCAGTTTTTGTTGTTGTTTTTACTTAGTTTTTAGTGTTTTTCACCTTCCCCATACTCCATCTTCATCATTGCATCATCATCTCCATTTCCAAAAAAATCAAAAAATTCACCATATCCCCCTATTCACCTCATTTCCCCTCATTTGTGTGTGCGAGAGAGCGAGAGAGAGTTTTTGCGCTTGTATGCACTTGTGTTTTCTTGAGTTTTCTTGCAGGTGCAGAGCTTCAGAGCATCAGGAGAGCTTCCAAAAGGTAAAACATGTACTTTCTGTCAGAGATTTCCGAGTGTGGCGGACCATCGCGATGGTCTGCAATTTTCGGTTTTTGAGGTAGGCGACCACACCACTAGATAGGCGATACTTGCGCATTCACGGAACCACAATTACATTTTGAAAATTCGTTATTTGGTGGACCATCGCGATTGGCTCGGACCATCGCGATTGTGTCGCACCATCGCGATAGGCTCACGCCATCGCGATGGCTCGACCGGACCATCGCGACGGTTCGCTTTTTCGGACCATCGCGACGGTTCACTTGTCGCGACGGTCCAGTTGACCCCGCACCATCGCGATTGGCCCACGCCATCGCCACGACAGTGCCACGTGTCACGATAGACCATCGCGACGGTTCAACATTTGAACCATCGCGACAGCCCAAAATCGGACCATCGCGATTAAGCCATCGCATCGCGGACCATCGCGACGGTTCACTTCGGACCATCGCGATTGTTCCCCGTTGACCGTTGACCGCGCCATCGCGACGGTCCATTTCCGCGCCATCGCGATTGTCCACTTGATCATGCCATCGCGACGGTTCAACCTCACGCCATCGCGACCGTTCATTTTGAGCCATCACGACGGTTCGCCTTTTCGGGCCATCGCGATTGTCCAAATCCCACGCCATCGCGACGGTTCACTTGGACCATCGCGATTGTCCCGGACCATCGCAATTGTCCACCCCTATCGCAATTTTTGGGCTCCAATTTTGACCAATTTTGAGGGTATTTTTGAGAAATTTTTGGACCATTAGACTCCTAGGAGACCCCTTAGCTCATATTTGAGGGAAAACTGGATTATCAGTTTTTAACCCCCAGGGCCTGAACGCGTATAACTTTCTCATCCGAAGTCCGTTTTTTGAGCTTAATAGCTCGTTAGAAAGCTCGTGACGAGTACTACGTGACCTCAACAGTTTTTTTCATAAAGAATACATCTATTTTTGGATAGGCTAATTTGAGGTTCACCTAGCTTGGGCTAGGAAGCCAGGGGGCACACATTGAAAATTTGGGCAAAAGGGAAGGGACTAAAAGGTGTATATACTCAAGTGTTTAATCATCTTGTGAATTGGTCTAACATTGGAAGCTTCCAGGTTTAGCAAGGGCAATCCAAGGCAAGCAAACAAGGCAGTGAAGACAGCAGAGCTTGGGAAGCACGGCTTCTTGGGCAACAGGGCATCAGAGCAACCAGAAAAGCCGACTCGAGGTTGGAAGATTACTCAACCCCCTCAGTCAATTCTTAGCTTAGGCTAAACGGTAGTTGTGGATTAACGACGATAGGAACGCCTCAAGTTCAAGATATCTAATTCTTTCAAGTTTAAGACTTAAAGTAAAGGTGTGTGTGACGAAAACCTAAAGAAAAGAACTTAAGTCTGACGGAACGAGAATTCAAAATCATAACGAAAGTCGAATTCCTGACGCATAAACTAAGACAAGAATTCAAAGAAAAGTAAAAAGAATCAAGACAGTAATAACAAAGGACCATTGACGATCTAAGTGTGTAATTGAGTGAGCAAGGAAGGAAATTAATGAACCTTAGATCGGGCAAACATATAGGTAAGTCAGACCGACGAAGCCTTAGATCATCAGAGGCTAGTGTAAGAACTACTGCTCGATCGTGGGCTCAGCAATTGAATAGTAATTACCCCTACGAGAGCTCAGAGACAAGTGAATCAGAGATGGCATTTAGTGCAGACAGACCAGAAGGAGGATCTCATGTAGCATACTTAGAAAAACCAGAAGGACCCTATAGAACGCAGCTAGAGTTTCTCCGAACCAACCGACTAGGTGCTCGCATCTATGAGGATGGGTTGCAAAGGCAAGTGGTGCAACTGCACAACCCTGATCAACCCATTGGATTGGAAAGACCAGTGGTGAAGTTTGAGAGAGACGCTTACATAGACAAAGAAGGAACCATGTATGTCCTAAGTACGCAGCCAAACGACACTAATGAGTTTGGCACAATTCAATTAGAAACGAAAGCGAAATTTCAAGGAAAAGAACCGTTAGGAGAGCCCAGAACACCGAGAGGGAAATCTGTATTAACGAGAGTACTCATCCCATAGTGGATCCCTCAAGATAACAGGAGCACCGAGTTGTTCATAAATAAAGAGACAGACGAGGCCTTTTGGAGGTACAGAAAGGAAAACCCCAGTGAGGTAGGCATCATCACAATCTATGAATTCAAGGACCCAGATACACCTGGAAAGGTGGTATACCTGGATGAGACTTCAGAAAGAGTCTTTGTGGTGCCTGAGCGCGCTAAAAACACCTACACTTGGAGAGGTGAATTGATATTCCCTCCATCCAGAACAAACATGAATGCAAATCAACAAGGGGCAGGAACATCCTCAGCCCATGGAAATCAAAGAGAAGGAAATCACGAGAGACCGGAAGTAAGCTTTAATCATCCCATAGGGAGAGATAGAACAACCACGGACACTAATAGAGCGGATAGACAAAGAGATCATGGAATACCAGGTGGTAGAGATGATTTTCCTCTACCTAGACCACGTGAACACACAAGAGTATTGAGACCCACACAATTAGTGAAATCCATGAAGAATTACTTTGATGGGACAGGAGATCCCTATGACCACGTTGCAGAATTCAAGCAAGTACTGAGGGCAGAACAAGTCGAGGACATGTTCACGCAGTACAACGCATTTGGACTAACGTTAAAGAATACCGCTTTAACTTGGTTCCAACCACTGCAACAAAGGCAATTTAGAGACATCCATCATTTTTTAGAGTCATTCATCACTGAATTCTCTAAAAGTGGGGTTAGACATGACACGTCTTCGTTGATTCATAGCTTTAAACAAACCCCTCAGGAAACAGTAAGACTGGCAGGTCGTAGATTCAGACAATATGTTGAGCGATGTCCAATGCAAGAGCTACCCTCACAAGCCAAACAAGTATCACTATTCCTAGATGGCTTGTTGAGCGCTAAACTACGCTCCTATGTGTACCTAAAAGAACCCAGAACGCTAGAGGAGTGTGTAAGAATATGTATAGACATTGAGGACAACCTAGGAGATGAATTAGAACTCTCAAAGGTCTATAAAGACTCAGATTGTTCTTCTCTAGCATCCACAAAATTGTCTAATTTGATAGAGGACCTAGCAGAAAAAGTGGCCCAAAAACTAGGAGTTTCTAGTAAACAGGTGCCCAAGCTACCTACAAATGTACGTTGTTACGCTTGTGGTGGAAATCATTTGGCAAACATGTGCCCCAATGCACCTCAACCTCACGCCAACCCTAGTGGCCAATATTGCACAATTGAGAGAAGATACACGAATCATACGGCTCAGGACTGCCCATACAACAAACAAACCGTGAGACAGAACTACCCACAAACATAACAGCAGCCAGGTAGGTATCAAGGCCAATACAATGCTCAGCCTTATTACTATAGGCCTCCCCAGAACTACCCATACCAGGCTCAACAGAGACCTCAACCCGTCTTAGCTCAGCAGCCACCCCCACCAGCGAATGTCATCTCAGTCAAATACGCTGCTGCAGAAGAGAACCTAAGTAGGGCCTTAGTGCCTTCTTCACCCCTGATCACTGAAAGTGACCCGAACTCAAACAGTTTTGACTCTACTCATGTAACTAGTCCACCCGCTTATTACACGGAGTCACCAGAACATGTGGAGACATATCATTATGATAGTCCACCAATGGAACCTAGTTGGGAGCCAGATTATGCTAATGTAATGTACGCAAACCCAAACCCACGGCCCCAACTGAGACAACAAAGACTACAGGGCCCTAGAGGATCATGCTTTAGGTGCCAAGGAGAACACTTCATTAAGGATTATCCACATCCCCCAATAGCAAGGCAATCACAGTACTATAACATACAAGGCTTTTGTGCCGATTGTGGCAAAGAGCACATAATCAAAGATTGTCCTAAGAACCCAGTTAACTCTTCGAATGTGACACCGATCAACGTGATAGGTATTGTAAACAACGCAGATGGATCCAACCCTACATACGTGCCTATCCAAGCTATAACCAGAGCCCAGGCGCTCTTACAAAACCAACAGCTTAATCAAGAGAAAATAGCCGAAACTAGTGAAGTTGCAGAATCGAGTAGTAAAAAGACAAAACCTTGGAAAGATTCTAGAGAAAGAATAAAGAGAAAGTGGAGTAAAAAGATAAGTGAGTTAGAAGGAAGTCTAAGGGAATCTAGAGCCAAAATACAAGAATTGACCTCACAAGAATTAAACCAAGAAATCCCAGCTCAGAAATCAGGATCAGTTTTAGCGGAACCCATACCGGAAGATCTAGACATGATGTTTCGTGCATATCAGGCTAGAATAAAAGAGGGACCTCAAGTCACGGAAATGAGTAAAAACTACCCTCGAGCTGATCTAGAAATTGAGAGAACTAAACTTTGCATGAAAATGGTAGAGTTAGCACAAGCTTTGTTTGAAGCCTCTAGATATCTTAATTGGAATAACATGGCAAAACCGGAACTACACTTTCAAGGACTAATGGAGAGGCTAGAACACTTGATAGAAAGCAAAGAGAAAGAGGATCAGCATAGGAACCCTATTGTCCCAGAGACACAGGAAAGGAATGCACCATCCCTGTCTCAAGTACCTAATACATAAAGTCAAGATAACCTATCTTCCATACAGAGGTACTCACATGAATTTTTGAGAGAAATACAAGAAGAGAAATGGAGAAGAGAACAAGAAACTCATCCTCCTATTCAAGAAATAGACGACTTGCAGGAACAATTTCCCCAAGACATCCCCTCTATATATGATGAGGTAGAGGTGGAACAACTGAGTGAACCCACAGGATTTGAATCTAATTCTTTACAAGAATTACCTCAGTTCACAGGACCTTGGGAAGCAAAGTCTATTAGTATGAGAGCACCCACGATAATAGTGAGGAATGAAGAATCAGTGATCCCTAGGAACACGGAAGTGATCAAGAACACTAAAGTACAGTGTAATCTCACCCTGGAGGAATTGTTAAAGTTAAAACCAGAATTGTGGAAGCACGTAGCAAATCAATTCCCTGAGCTAGCTACCACACCCTCTCAGATAGGATCACATAAGAAGGTACCAGAGATACCTGTGGAAAAGATTGGAGACGTAAGCGAAGGAGAGGAAGGTAACACATATCTTCCAATAACCCATCAGGGCTACACCACGAAAGCCATCTTAGATTCAGGAGCCGGAGTAGCCATCGCTACCACCGCTTTATGGAAACGTTGGGGTAAGCCAGCACTCAGACCCACCAGGATGAAACTACAAATGGCTGATGGACACATAGAGAAACCATTAGGCTTACTAGAAGGCATATCTCTCACCACTTGTGGTGTAGAATTTGAGCATACTTTCGCCATTTGTGACTTTGCGAAAAATCATGCGTATGAGATGATATTGGGACGACCATTCATGCGTCAGTTGCAAATTGTACAAGATTGGGGAACTAATTCTTTGTACTTGCAACACTTAGGGGTGACTACCAAAGTCAATCTTAAAGACTATTCACATCGAGATGTACCCCCAATACAATGGAGTACCATCCATAAGACACCAGTAGAGACGGAATCCGTGCACTCATTAGAATCAGATCCTTCTTGGTTGCATGAGGATACCCATTTATGGATGTGTAAAGTAGCCAAACAAGAGGAAGAACGATTAGAAGCCAGGACCTTAGGTGCGGAACAACATCCACGAACCCTTCAAGATCCAGCATATGCACCTGTAGTATTCCCAGACGAAGAGTTTGAACCCCATGGTTGGGCAAAAATACTAGCAACCATGGATGTAGCCATCAATGAAGAACAATGGACACCCCACTGTGACGAGGATGGCTATGACATTTCAGTTTTCACGATAGAGCCAATCATGGGCGATGCAGTTTTAGAAGAGTGTGAACCGAACACTGATGCATTCGAGGATGCGAGCGATTTTGATTTAGAATCAGTTATTATGGACTCTCCATTCGCATCAGAGGAAGAATATTTCTACGAAGTAGAGACTCACACTCAGAAACACGAGGAAATTACGAATGAAGTGAGATTAGCCACGGAAGTGACTACTAAGAGTGAAGGCAAGAAAAGAAAGAAGAAAGACACCATGACAGAAAAAGAAGAATCTTTATTTGAAGTACCCGAGAATTTCAAGAAATATGAAATTGAAGATAGAAGAATCATGGTACGAATGCCCAATAGAAAGGCGAATGACGGACAAGTATACGATAACCGAGAGAAAACCAAGAAAGTAATAGTTGCCATAGAAGGAGAAGAAGAAAAATGCACACACATAGGGCATGATTTGACGACTGAAGAAGAGGAAGAACTAGTTGCCCTATTGCGCGAATATAGAGATGTTTTTGCTTGGAGTTACAAAGATTTGAAAGGAGTAGATCCAGATATATGTTCTCATAGAATCCCTATGACTCCAGATGCAAAACCGACAAAACAGAAACCGTACACGTATAATGATAACTACGCTGCGAAGATTAAAGAGGAGATAGATCGCTTGATAGAAGCAGGATTCATTTACGAAATTGAACACACCGAATGGGTATCCCCCATTGTGGTTGTGCCCAAGAAGAACGGAAAATTGCGTGTGTGTATTAACCTTAAAAAAGTTAATGCCGCCACGATTAGAGATAGTTATCCTCTTCCTATCACGGAACATCTATTGGAAAGAGTTGCGGGCAAGGAAGTTTACAGCTTTCTTGATGGATTCTCAGGCTATAATCAAGTAGCCATTGCTCCAGAAGACCAACACAAGACGGCTTTTGCCACTGAATGGGGCATATTTGCATTTTGTGTGATGCCATTTGGCTTAACAAATGCACCCGCTACTTTCCAGCGACTCATGTGTCATGTTTTTAAGGAATTCTTACGCAAGAGCTTGGAAGTTTATGTCGATGACTTATGTGCTCATTCAAATGTAAGACAGACACATATTCCAGAGTTAAGACAAATATTTGACAAATGTCGAGAATATCAGGTTTGTTTGAACCCAGAAAAATGCGTTTTCATGGTCAGACAAGGCAAAATTCTAGGACACATTGTGTCAAAAAATGGAATCTCTACGGACGAGGAAAAAGTAAAGGTAATTGCAGAATTACCTAGACCAACTAATGTGAAAGAGGTACAGGCATTTATGGGCCATTGCGGTTATTATAGGAGATTCATACACATGTATGCAATCATAGCCAAGCCTTTGTACTCTCTTTTAACCAATTTCGAGTGGACAGATGAGTGTGAAAATTCATTCAAGGAACTTAAACGACGCTTGTGCTCAGCACCTATATTGACTACCCCAGATTGGAGTAAGCCATTCCATGTACATGTGGATGCATCCAATTATGCCATAGGATGTGTGTTAGCACAACCCACGAATGAAGGTAACATAGATCTCCCCATAGCTTATGCTAGCAGACAATTGAACGCAGCAGAAAGAAATTACACCACGACGGAACGAGAAGGATTAGGGATGATCTACGTAGTAAAGAAGTTTAGGCATTACTTGTTGGCCAACAAGTTCAAGTTCTTTACAGATCATCAAGCCCTATTATATTTAGTCAACAAACCATGTAACACAGGACGACTGATACGTTGGTTTCTATTACTCATGGAGTATGATTTTGAAGTGGTAGTTAGGAAAGGAAAGACACATCTTAGAGCTGACCACCTTTCAAGATTAACCTCAGGAGAAGCCCCTCAAGGAGTAGCGGATGAATTACCAGATGCATACCTGTTTAACCTTGAGATAGCACCAGAATGGGCTAAGCCTATAGTCCCTATTCTCACCTATGGATCCAAGAATCCGAGGATAAAGATCAAAGAAGGAGAGATTACCAAGTCTCAGAGATATCAAATAATGGCAGGAAGCATATATAAACAGGATAATCAAAAGATTCTTGCTTGTTGTGTAGATGAATCAGAACATGCGAATTGGTTGCAATTAGCACACATAGGTGCACTAACGCAACATCATTCAAAACATCGAACCTTACAGACTCTGCATAGATTAGGAGTATATTGGCCTACGATGGAAGCAGATGTCTACAAGTTGTGTAAGGAATGCCATGTTTGTTGTGAAAGACCACCAGTGGAGCATGCTACATTGTATCACGTGTCTCTCACACCCGACTGGAGTGAACCATTAGTGACCTACTTGAGGACGAACACAGTCCCTCAAGGAATGACCTTAGCTCGACAACGCAGTCTAGAGCAAGAAGCTCAAGACTATTCACTTATTGGCGATAATTTATACAAAAGAGGACGAGATGGATATCTAAGACAATGTGTTCATGAAAGTGATTATCTAAACATACTAGAGACTGCACACCAAGGTGTTGCAGGAGGTCACTTTGGACCCGATAGGATAATCAAAGCCATCCTCTTTTCAGGATTATGGTGGCCCACTCTTCACATGGATGCTCATACCTATGTAAAGAGATGTGATGTGTGCCAAAGAACTCAGTTTCCTACTCGCAGAGATGAAATGCCATTGAAACCCATGATGGGCGGACGTGCATTTTCTAAGTGGGGTATAGACTTTGTAGGACCCATTAACCCCCCTGCAAAAGGTACACATGCGGAATACATTATTGTTGCCACAGATTATCTTACGAAATGGGTAGAGGCAAAAGCCACAAAAAAGAATGATGCTCACACGAGTGCAAAATTCTTATTTGAGAATGTCTTTACAAGATATGGATTGCCTATAGAGTTAGTGAGCGATCGAGGCACTCACTTTCTAAACCAAGTCATTGAATATTTGTTACAGGATTTTATGGTGATTCACAAGAAATCTGCACCATATCATCCTCAGGCCAATGGTCAGGCTGAAAGCACTAACAAGATACTTTGTAACGTACTGACGAAACTCGTGAACAACAAACGTTCAGATTGGGACAAACAGCTACACCACGCTGTTTGGGCATATCGAGTGGCCTACAAGACCGTACTCAATGCAACTCCCTTTCAAATGGTTTATGGTCAGACTGCAGTACTTCCTTTGGACTTCTTGATACCGACCCTTAAGGTTGCACAAGAACATCAGTGGACCGGCCATGAATTAACAGCAAGAATAATGGACTTGGAACGATTAGGAGAAACCAGGCTAAAGGCAGCAACAGGAATATACGCAGCGAAGAAGCGACAGAAAGCATATTTTGATGCACATGTGAAAGATAAAGGCCTAAAAGAAGGAGATTTAGTTCTAGTGTATACGCTGAAACAGCATGCACGGAAGTTAGAAAAGCGAGGTTATGGACCTATGATCATTAACAGACTCTCGACTAGTGGAGCAGTACAGTTAGCCACCTTAGAAGGAGATATAATGCCTAATTACATTAGTGGCTGTAGAGTCAGGTTATATCAAGAACCTCTTACTGAGGATATGCTTAGACGACTCACGTTGGCAAAGAAGCGTAAGGAGGAAGAAAATAGAATACGAGCGGAAGCTCAGGCAGAAGCCATAGAACGCATTAAGCGCATGAAGCTAAGAAGACAAGGACTAGGGAGAGAACATTATAACCATCTGGAAACATCACCCAGATATCCCATGGCCATGTGTCAAGTAAAGTCAACCACTCATCCTAGCATAGTGGACAGGAGACCATTCATTACAGTAAGGCTAGCGCACGGTAACCATAGCCAAGAACTCAGGGCTTTGATTGACTCAGGTGCTGCGACTAGTGCGATTAGATGGTCCCACTATAAGGCTTCAGGAATAGAAATGCGGCCAATTGAGGCATACCTCATAGGCCTAGGAGGCATGGAAACCCCTTGCATGGGTGAGGTGGACCTTCCTATCCTCGTTAAGGATGTGACCATGACAGCGAAGCTATTAGTGTGCCATGATGACGACCTGATAGAACCCCTAATCCTTGGCCAAGATTGGCTATACGATCACTCAGTGGACCTAAATCTTAGGCAAGGCTCCTTACAGATTGGTACCTTCGAGCAGAAGCGAGTGATACCGCTTGACTTCCCTAACGGCATTCCGACTGAGGTTTGTAACCCTAGACCCTATGAAATACATGCGAGGGAAGACCGGAAGATCTTTAAACAGACCAGTCACGTTACGTCTACACCAACCCACTCGGGCTTGGCTATGGACAATTGTCAATCAGAAGGACGACAGAAGATCTTCCCTGGGACTTCCTGCAAACTAGAAGAGACAGTTACCCAACTGCAAGGGCAGATGGGCACAATCAGCGGGCAGATGGGCACAATAAGAGGTCAGGTGGGTTGCATCAGCGGCCAAATGAGCACGACACCCTGCGGTGCTCATCCTTCCAAACTTGTTGCGGACTGGCCTAGATTAAAGTTAAATAAGGCATCACTTCCTAATGGGCAGGTCACGCAAGTGTTGGAACTCCCTTCTTTTCCAAAGCAGAGTGTCCATCCGACCTCTCAACCCCAGCAACAACAGAGTCAACCACGACAAAGGAACCCAGACCGATTGCAGTATCAGAGGAAACAACAAGGAAAGCAGTTTAGGCCACCCAAAGGAAGCGGCACCAGACAAATATGGGTGCCAAAAGGACAAAGAGCACTGAAGAACTCCAACCAAACAGAAATCGACAAGAAAAAGGCAGTGCAGAAACAGAATCGATATCCACCATCCCCTCGACCTCCTTCTACAGGTCCGAGCATCCGACAAATGTGGATCGCCAAGAAGTACCTTACCCATAGACCCACGCCCACGCAGATTTGGGTACCCAAACCATGTATCATAGCTCAACCCATAAGCCATGTAACATACAACCCTCACAAATCTTCCCATCCCTCAACACCACCACACGCGATACTACCTTTGACCCCTCAGCAGAAACCCACCACCCACTCCAAGATCCTTAGGAAATGGATACCGAAACGTGTCCAACTGTCTTCCCCTAACCCATTGTCTAACTACCCCCCGACTAACATACAACCTTGTACTAAATCACTAACCTTTAAACCTTGTATAAATTCACACACCATCATCACATATCATTCGTAATCTCATCTCATCAAGAAATGTATGCATGATCTGAAACGTATAGGTCTCTAGAGACCTGCACTAGTGCTGCAAGAAACATTGCATCGATCACATCACAGCACTTGGCTACACGGGTTACGCATCAGTTATGGAAAGGGATTGCGGTCTCACTTTAATGGGATCATAATTAATTTCCATGCTAATGTGTTAATCTTTTGTAGCAGATCTTTCTCATTAGCGCATCCGTCACCATGCAAACCGATGAAGGAACATCTGGAGCAGGCCCCAGTGTAGCGGCTGTGCCCCTCAACGTGCTACGAGCAGAGTCCCACCCGACTGCTCCACCGCCGGAATTTCAGGGATTTCCAGGGCCCATGCCTATCGACAACCCACCCATGGGCTACACCGAAAAGATACACAGGAACTCTCATTGGTTTCAGGGCCTTGCAGGACCCCTTGCGGACGCGGACTTTATATTTGAATCCTCTCTGACATTTGATGACCGCATGTGGGGAAAGTACCAGTTTTTCTCCAGAGAGTTCGAAGCCCTACAAAGCACCCAGGATTTAACTCATGTTTGGGCCAGAGCAGGCTTCACAGAGTATTTCAGTGATCCTCTGCCCAAACCGGATTTTTACAGGTGCTATTATTTAATCACTACATTGCTGGCATCAGAGAATAAGGACATCCCAGGAACCTTCATATTGCCTACTCTAGTGGATGATCCACCTTACAAGAGATTTTATCTCTCTAAGGACTTAATCAGAGCAGCCATCAAGATTCATGGAACCCACACACCCACAGATCGAGAGAGATTAATTCCAGAACCGATGAAACGTGGGGATGTCACGAAGTGGGAGGAGATTTCGGCCATTACACCTGAGCTGTCAAAGCCACTAAGGATATGCATGCAACATTTCGCATTTCCAGCTCAGGACAGATTTACCATGCCCCATAAACGAATCTGGTTCGGATTATATTTGGCATGCACGGGACCTCAAACTGTTGATCTGGCAAGCTGGATCATAGATCAAATGTATCTGGCACAGCACAGATGGGAGCGTAAAAAAGTGCTTAATGGATGTTGTGCACTCACAAGAATTGTGTATATGTGCTTGGCTTATGACTTGCCAATTGAGCGTGCACTAACAGGAGAAGAACTGAAGGCATTCAAGGGCACAACGAAGAAAGCCAGGAAGCCCAGTAGGACACGGGCAGGTAAGCGCATGCGAGGCACCATCCCTTGCCTTCAAGTGCCAGAGTCGCCATCACCACAACCCTCTCCAGAGCGACCACAGACAGAAGCTGCTCCCACTGTACAACCTATTCGCATAAGGTTGTCCAGACCAGTGGTTACGGAGGGCACCACTAGTACTGCTGCACCTCAGGCAGCCGCCACCTCAGAACCCACCACCACAACAGCAGAAGCTCCCACCACTATTGGTGCGGAAGCGTTTTCTTTCCCGATACCACATATGGAGGCCGACCCCATAAACACGACATTTGATTTTGAGATGCCTGATGCATTCTCAAACGAATTCCAGTATTCAGAAGCACAACTGTTCTCCCAGGAATATGAGCGTCCCAGCTACCCTACCACGCCGCGAGATCTGCCACAGGGACAAGCTGTGTCGGGCTCTGAAGAAGAAAGAACCGAAACAGACGACGATGAAGGCGACGATGAAGCCAGCCAGAGCTCACATGACGGACAGACAGAGGGCCAAGGCCAACAAACCGACACACACGGCGACACCAGCACATATGAAGATGAGACTTTCGAAGCCGCAGCGTACACACTGGCTATAAAGAAATTATATCGTACCATGGAGAAAGTCTGGGCACGAAAGAAGTTAACTGAAGAGGAGAGCCAGGCATTAATTGAACAGGAACTCATCTCCGGAGGATTCGAAGATGCCTACATCAGAGGGTTTAGAGAGTTAGTGAAATCAGTAGGCTCCCATGAAGCACTCAGGTTTTTACAAAGAAAGCAACTACCACAGTTTGACCCCCGCCGAGTGCGACTACTTTCAAAGCCCGGAGAATATATTCGTGTACCAACAGGTGCTCAATCTTCAGCACAGGCCAGGGAGGCACGCCTCGCCCCCGAACGCTCATTGACCACCGAACCCATCCTCGTAGATTCCCCACCACGTACCACTGTTGTACATACCACTACTATCCTCGAAATAACATCCACCCCTTCTACTCCCCTCTCACCTCATCTCTCACCAACCCATCCTGTATCCCCCGCACACCCACCTGTTCACCCCACATCCACACCTGTACAAAGCAACATAGCCACAACCTTTTCCTTACCCATTCATACCACCCTGCCCACACCCAACCCTCTGCATCCATATGTTAACCCCTTCACCCCTTCATCCTTCCCAGCGTTTCCCCCACCTCTAAGACCCCCATTCCCCTTCCTAACCCCACTAACCTTCTCACCAGTCTCACCTCCCCAACCTACCATAGCCCCTATTTCCCCGTTTCACCAAGCTGCTCCAACCATTCCCCCTGTAAACTACACTACCTTTGTAAATCCCGTATTCACGCCTACACAACCACCCACAATCACACCACTTTTCACAGTCACAACACTAAACACGTCCAATGGTATGGACATATCACCATCCACCTCACCACCACCCACTCCACTCACAACACCCTCATATTTAGGCACGTCACAATTTTCCACAATCACCACTGCATCCACTGTCCCAACCCCATTTCCCATTCCCACTGCATCTACTCCCACTGCATCCTCATTTAGCACTTCACTACTACTATCGCCCACCATAGACACCGCATTTCAACACATGTTCACATGCATGACGCAAGTCCGCGATGAGTTTGCATCACTCGGCACCAACTATCAACAGCTGCAGAAGACGACGAATGAACTACAAACGCAGCTTAATTCGTTATCAATTGAGAACGCCTCACTGAACAGCCGATACCAAGATTTACGAGAGGCCTATCACAAATTAGAACTAGAAAGTGAGGAGAAAACCAAAGAGGCCACCGCGGATTTGGATAACCTACTTCGAGCCCAGACCGTCCGCAATGCAACGCTTACTAGAAATATGGGCTTACTAAGAAGACACTTAGCCGCAACAAAAGAGGAGAACCAGAGACTCCAAGAGCAGAATAGAGAGAACTTGGAAGCGGCTTTGGACCATCCAGACCAACCCTTAAGTCCGAGCAGATTCAAGGCAATCCCATCTGAATCGATGCGGATGTTGCTAGATGATCATGTGCGATTGCTCGAGGACTATGATCGTATGAATGAAGAGCATCAAAAGTTAAAGGAAGATCACAAACTGCTACAGCTCAGAGAACCAGCAGCACAACAAGTACAAGTAGCAGTAGAATTACCAGCGCCTGCGGACCCTACCCCTGAAATTTTAGAGGAACTCAACGCACTCCGGGCCCAGGTAACAAATCTCGAATCGAGAATTGCAGTCTATGAAGCACCACCAAGGCCAGACTCCCCACCTGAGCTACCAGCTGAGGAAGAAACCGTCACTATCCCGGTGGAGGAGACATTTGAAGAGGCATATGAACCGATACCCATCCCAGGCGGACGTGTCACGGCCGAAGGCCAGATGACCTATGAATTACCTACCCCCGCGTGGATGAAGACAGTGGAAGAACTCGGAACGACACACTCGGCCAGAGTAGAGGCACAGCTACATGCCATGGGCATAATTGAAGAGAAAATTTTACAGTCACCATTCTTTGCTCAATTGGCCCCGCGACGATACATATCTGGGCATGAGCTCCAATATAAACCATACTTCATGCTAATGGCCGAATACCAGTTAGCCATAGAGAAAGAAACAGGTATGAAACCCACGCATGCCACTCAATTCGAGCCAGAGGACTTGCCACCAAGGGCGCAGAGAGGTGAAATCCTTCAACCAGACTGGCGCAGAGATTTATTGCAAAACTATCCCGAGATGATGAGGACATGGGTGAAAGCGCCGCTGCACTTAAAATTTAATCCATGTTGGGGACCAGTCCCACGACGCCGCTCTTGGACTGCCTTCGCTATTAAGGTACAGAACAATAAGCAGTGCCAAGACTGGCTGAACTATCCCTATTTCAGGCCACCAATCGAGTTACCCACAGTAGGATACATGATGGCGACGATCCGCCACTGGCTCCCTCGATTAAAGCACATGGATGATATTGCCGCGCACATGACTGTCAAAATCTTTGACATGATGCAGATGGTCTTTAAAGTCTTCCGACGCATCAAGGCTCCCCATGTAAACACCCCGGGCTTCGAGCATGGCAACTTTGATTTAGTCTATGATATGAGCACAACGCCATCGCTACGGGTGTGTTACGCCTGGCACTGCAGGATCAAATATCTGCCGGCATGTTACAAGCAGACATTCGAAGAAATGTTCACCACCGGCTTTTGGGAGTACCATTCAGAGGTATTTATAAGCAGGCCCACACACTTATTGCAATTATTCGCCTGTGAACGAATGGTGTACTCCACACATTATCAGCTCCCACCACCACACGAGCCACAACCTATCGACTGGGAGAAACTCGAGGCTGATCTAGCCCGAGGCATTCGTATATCAGAGCACACCCTCGCTCAAGACCTCCTACAGAACTACATCCGGCAGACCTCACAACAAGGTTCTGTCAGGGACGACAGAAGCGAGAGGGAGGGGGGTGTTGGAAGCAGCCAGAGGCACAGACGCCACGGAAGCATGTAAAGAAGGAGCAGGGAGCCAGGCGGATCAATTTTCAAACAAATATATTTCTTATTAATTCTCCAAACATTCAACAGTGATCATTATCACTAATTGTAACATATGTATCATAGAAAACCACATTTTGTAATCCATAGCTCCATTTTGTGCAAGCCGAGGAGTCCTTGAGCTTGAGGAGCTTAGGTAGAATGCTCATACCAATTTTCGTTATTTTTAGACATCGTTTACCCTTCCAAATAGCCTCTAGGACCTATTTTTTAACTAGGCCGGTCACTAGATGTGAAACCGGTCAAAACTAGTCTAGAAACTATAAAAAGAGCTAGAGAGCTCATTTTTGAGGTTGATTCATTGTAGCTTGTTTGAGATTAGAGTTCTTTTGAGCTTGTAAGAGTATTCTTGAGTAATAGAGCTAATTTCCCACCTTCCATTGTGTCTTGCTTGTCTCTTCATTGTGTGTGTGTATGTGTGTGTGCATCTTTGTGCTTCTCACCTTCACTCTCACATCATCTCACGTTCACGATCTTCATATCACTCCTACCTCTCCCACGGATTGACAATTAAGGAGGTGAAGCTTCTTAACGTGGTACTTACCATTGTGCTAGAGCAACACTTACTTTAGTTGGCAATGATGAGTGGAAGCTCACCTTGGGAACTCTCTTTCAACTCTCCAAACACTTCTACTTGCCCTGCACAGCTCAAAAGCCCTGATCTCTGGTAAACGATACTCGACAGCTAGCTCACACGATACTCGCCTTGGAGACAAGTGATTTGAAAAAGGACAGTTTTTGGGTTTTATATTTTTTTGAAAAGTTCTCCTAACTATAAAGACTCAACAAATTTAAGATTAATGACCACTCTAGCTTCCTAACCTACTCCCTTCCTCCTCCTACTCTACTCACTCCACTCACTTCCCTAGACTATCAACTCACTATACACACTTCAAGAGTGAGAAGTAGTAAGTGCGGATGAATGTGACTTACCAAAGAAGAGAAATTCACAACTCCTCTACTCGCTTCAATGCTAAGAGCTACTTACCATCACACAAATGCTTCGGTTTGATTCGACATCCCCGGCAACGGCACCAAAAATGTGTGTACCTAAGGACAAACCTAGGGACTTGTGGAGAAAGAGACTATACCTCGATCCCCCTCAAGTGCATATAGTGGGGATTCACGCTTTAATTATCAATCTGAGGAGTATCAAAACCTAGCCGAGTGTATGAAGACTTGCATTCAAATGATGATCAATGCAAAAGAGCTTCCCAAAGGGTGCTCACAAGTTCAAGCCTATTCCAAACAAGCTTCAATTGTCACTTATGGTGTCACAATACTTGGAGCAGCAGCCAACAGTAAATTGAGCTTTTCTCTCAGCTTCGAACTCCGAATATAGCAAATAGCATATGCGTTTCGAAGCTCTCGAGAAGATGCATCCAATGGTGCTCAATTCTGATGCTTCTACTTCAAGTTATGAGCAAAATACTGAGTCGAGGGACTGAACTTCCTACACTTCAGCACTTCCTACGCTTCACACACACCTTAACAACAACAAACAAACAATTTCATGGATAGATAACACTTCCTAACACTCTTTTCAAGCAACACACATGCACACAAGCTCACAAAGAAGAAGATACAAAGAGGAGAAGACACAAATTCGAAATTCTGTGCTCTTGATTCTCACAATGGCCAAAAGTCTCTACAAAGAGTCACAAATTGACTTACATACATGTGCCCTAAAAATGGTCCTTTCACACAAGAGACCCACACTTTATTCACTAAAAGGTTAATTTCCTACTAATTTACATGGGTAAGCTACTAATATCCATGGGTATGCATCTAGAGGACTCCTCTAGTGCATTTACAAAGAAAATATGTTACAAAATGGTTATGATACAAAAATAGAGTGTCCAAATCGGAAAAATTTTGGGGCCCTTCTTTTTCTCTGCCTTTTGCTCTTCTTAGCTCTGCAACAACCTCTATACTGAGCCTCTGTACTCGACAAAGCAACAGTGGGTTTCTTCTTACTACTCCATGTAATAGTTGCATCTCCAAGTGAGAAAAGAAAGCCACTAGTAGATCTTCTATCTAGAGTACTACCAGCCCAATCTGCATCGGTGTATCCATAAACCTGCAAATCTACACCAGCCTCATAAAACAATGCATAATCTAGAGTAGCACTCACATAACGAATGTGGCTTCCTGAGAACCTGCATAAACTGACTTTCAAGTCCAACAGTATAACTTAGATCAGGCCTTGTAA
Source organism: Ceratopteris richardii (assembly GCA_020310875.1). NCBI lineage: Eukaryota > Viridiplantae > Streptophyta > Polypodiopsida > Polypodiales > Pteridaceae > Ceratopteris > Ceratopteris richardii. The sequence goes on along the minus strand of CM035416.1, from coordinate 115,834,044 downwards.
TTGTGAGATATATAATACTTCCCATAATTTTCCTGTACATAGTAGCATTTTCCAATGCTTCACGTGATGTAGTATCCAACTTCAAATTTTGATCTAATGGCATAGAAATTGGCTTACAATCAACCATATCATACCTTTGCAGCATATTCAAGGCATATTGCCTTTGTGACATCCATATACCTGTTTCTGTATGTATAAACTCGATGTCCAAGAAATAGCATAGCACACCAAGATCTTTCATGTCAAATTCTTGCATAAGAAATTGCTTTACCTCTTTGATGATTTCTTCATTATTGCCACCTACAATCAAGTCATCAACATAAATGGCCACAATTGTGATGCCATCATCATTCTTCCTTGCATATAGTGAATGATCTGCATCACACATAGAAAACCCAATGCTCGTTAAGTAATCAGCAATCCTTGCATGCCATGCACGCAGAACCTGCTTCAGCCCATACAAAGCCATTTGCAACTTGCAAACATATTTTGGATGCTTTGAATCTTCATATCCTTGTGGCTGGTCCATATATACTTCTTCCTATAACTCACCATGTAGGAAAGCATTCTTCACATCCATCTGATGCAAAGTCCATCCTTTTGCTATAGCTAATGCAACAAGTGTCCTAACAGTAGACATTTTAGCTACAGGGTTGAATGTTTCCTCATAATCAATGCCATATGTCTGTGCATATCCTTTAGCTACCAATCGTGCTTTATACCTGCTTATGCTACCATCAGCATTATGCTTTACCTTGTAAACCCATTTGCAGCCTATGGGTTTCTTTCCTTGTGGCAATGGAACCAGCTTCCATGTATCATTTCCATAAAGTGCAGCCATCTCCTCATCCATAGCTTTTTCCCAATCTGCATTATCAATTGCATCTTCAAAACAAGAAGGTTCAGCATCTTGTATTACCTTTGTCATGTAGGCACAATGGCGAGCCATGTAACTATCATATGTCAATCGTTGCACTGAATTACGCATCCTCCCAGATCTTCTTGGTCGTGGGTCACTTCTCCTTGTATCATCTACATGTGCCCTTCTTACTCCTGGAGTCTTTATAGAGGGAAATCCAAGTTCCTCATCAAGACTCTTTTCTGAACCCCTTGAATCTCCATCAACATCTTCAAAATCTGCACATGTTTTATGACGAGTAGAAATCTTTTCTTTACCTTTCTTGGATGTATTTGATGAATTCGCTGGACTAAAATTTCCACATAATCTTTCACTCCATGGATTTGAGTTGGAACTATTGCTTGGTGATGCATCCGGTCCACTCAAAACCTGAGATTCTGCACTTGATTTTTTAGCATTTTCTTTGTCATTTGGTTCAAGACTCAGTCCTTCTTTGGCATCTACATAGAAGCTTGACATTTCATCAAATACCACATCTCTCCTCACCTTTACCTATCATGTGAGTGGGTTATAACATTTATATCCCTTTTGCTCAAGGGAGTATCTAATGAAGACAAAATTTTCTGCTTTTGGATCAAGCTTCATCCTCAATTCATCTGGGACATGTACATATGCAATACAACCAAAAACTTTCAGATGTGATAAATTTGGCTTTTTACCTGTAAACTTCTCTTCAGGTGTGACTTGATGTACAGTAGTAGTCGAAGTTCTGTTCATGATGTATACAACAGTATGCACAGCTTCTGCCCAATAACAATGAGGCATATTTTTCTCAGCCATTAAGGCTCTTGCTATTTCTGCAATATATCTATTTTTGCATTCGGCAACTCCATTCTGTTGTGGTTTGTACCTGCATGAAAACTGACACCGAATTCCATGATTTTTTAGAAAACTGTTGAACTCATTTGACATGTATTCACCTCCTCCATCAAATCTTAATGTCTCAATGTATTTCCCTATCTGCTTTTCCACCATAAGTTTACCTATTCTGCAATATATCTATTTTTGCATTCAGCAACGCCATTCTGTTGTGGTGTGTACCTGCATGAAAACTGACACCGAATTCCATGATTTTTTAGAAAACTGTTGAACTCATTTGACATGTATTCACCTCCTCCATCAAATCTTAATGTCTCAATGTATTTCCCTGTCTGCTTTTCCATCAAATCTTAATGTCTCAATGTATTTCCCTGTCTGCTTTTGGAAGTGAGTGAACACCTCGCTCTTCTCTTTCATGAAATATACCCATACTTTGTGTGTATGGTCATCAATGAAAGTAACATAAAACCTGCAACCGCCCATAGATGTGGTCTTTGTTGGATCCCAAACATCTGTATGTACTACTTCTAGTACATTCTCACTAACATGCTTGTCATGTGGAAATGATGCTCTTGACTGTTTACCAAATTGACATGTTGCACATACCTTTTGCATTTCTGCAACTTTGAAATTTGGTAGTCCATGGACAATCTCCTTTGACTGCATCAGTTTCAGCCTTTGCAAGTTTGCATGTCCAATCCGTTTGTGCCATATCTCTATATCTGCAATAACTCCTGCAACTTTTGCAAACATGGCTGCATTCATTTCAGGAATCTTCACATTTAAGGTGAACATCCTACCCACTTTGTTTCCTTTGGCAACCAATCGTCCATCCTACTTGTACTCTTCTACATATAATCCATCAGCATTAAACCTGACCTGTAATCCTTGGTCAACCATTTGTCCAACAGAAACCAGATTCTTTTTTATATTTGAAACATGCAACACATCAGCAAGATGTTTTACCTTCCCGTCCTCCATAGACAATGCTATGTTTCCTGTATGCTCAATAGGATGCGATGTATCATCACCTGTTTCAACATATCTAGGAACTGGCATTTTTTGCAAACTACTAAACCATTCTGCATGACTGGTCATGTGATTTGAAGCACCTGCATCAACATACCAGACATTATCATTCGATTTTGAAACACCAGCAAACATCGTATTCATCATGTGATGAACCATAAACAACTTCTCAGAATCATCTGCACTTTTGGAGGCATAATTGTTTTGTTGCCTTTTGTTATTTTGATTCTTCAACCTGCAATCACGTTCAAAGTGTCCAGGTTTACCACAATTCCAGCATCCTTTACTATCATTACCTGAATCATTTCTTTGGAAATTTCTACGACCTCTTTGGCTCCCCCTGCCTCAAAACTGTCCTCTTCCTCCTGCATGATTCTGTTGCTGACCTCGGTCTTGGTTACTATTTCCTCTTCCACTTCCAAAACCTCTACCTCTGCCTCTTCCTCTGCCAGAGTAGAATACCTGCTCAGAAGTGGGCTTTCCTTGGGAGTTTGAATCCTCACCAAGATTCTTTTCTTCAATAATCAGCATAGATACCAAATCAGCAAAATTCGAAATATTTTCCCTGTTTTGTATAGAAGTTCTGAACTGCTTATATGCAGCTCCTAAACCACGAAGGCACACTTTCACCTTATCATCATCATCTACATTCACGCCAATAGATGCAAGTGACTCACATATGCTTTTGATTTTTAGAGTGTAGTCACTTACCGACATGCTCTTTTTCTCCAATGTATGCAGCTCGTTCTTGAGTTGCAATTTCCATGCCTTTGTATTGGTCTCGTACAAAGTGACCAAACTATTCCAAGCCTCTTTTGGAGTCTTGGCATCCTGTATGTGTCCAATCATGCTATCTTGTATGCTAACAGATAGCCAATACATTACCTTTCATGCTCCTTGATTCCATTCCTCATATGCTCATCTGATTCCTTTCTGGTAACTGCAGAGCATTTTCATTCTCTCCTTCGATGTACTTCTAGTGGCCTTTTCCCATCAGGAAATTCGTCATTCTGAATCTCCAAGCATGGAAGTTGTTCTTGTCCAGCTTATCGCTCATAAGCTGACTCATTCCATCTGCGTTTGCCATTTCTGCAACAATTCACAACACCGCAACACACTACAAACAACACTTCTGCTTGAACATTGTAGCACTATGACATGACAGTTCGATCTCAGAAAAACATAGTTTTCGTGTACCAACAGTACACGGAATCGCTTGAAATCCTGGATCTAGAATATATGAGTTCAAACACAACGCAAGTTACAATTTCTGAAATTGACCTAGTTTTTCTATGGGCCCCACCTTGCGGGCTCGAAACGGAGGTCGAGATGGCTCCGACACTTCGATCTGACAAAAACAAGTGACCCTAAAGGGATAACTCTTGAAAATATATTGAGGTCTTCTACCTTCACGCTGATTTTCGTAGCAAACAGAGGTCGTTTGTGAAATCACGTTTTCTCCACGCCTTGCCGCTAGTCTTCACCGTCACCTTCTCCACGAGCTCTCTACAGCCACGCTGGCTCTGATACCATGTCACGAGGAAGGAGATAAGGAAGAGAGCTCATACACACACTCTCACTCTCAAGGAGAAGCACACACAGATTGAGGCAAGGAAGAATGATCTTCTTCTTCTTCTTCTATTACATAAAAGGAATGTACAAGAATGACCTAAAAACAAGAATACAACAAGTGCAATATATAAAGATCAGTACATAAGGAAAAACCTAATGTCCGCAAATGAGTGAGCTGGCAAGAAACAAATGTGCCATCACTCTCGGTAGATAAATCTAATAAAGCTCAATGAAGTATCCCTGACATATACCGGTGTGACCACTATACACGTCAAAGAAACGAAAAATTGGTACGTGTCATCCTGGATCATCACGTGTTGAGCTTGATATCTCAACATTTTCCACTATCTATCCAACACTCATCAAATTTTTTGTGATAGCAGGTACATAAAGAACTTTGCTCAACGGATTCTTATTCCCATGAAAAGTTTTGACATTTCCTAGCTTGACAACTGAATGCTTGGTATCATCACTTGTCTGCACTTGGTGCTTTCCCTTGGGCTCCTCAAGATGAGAAAGCAGAGCTATATTGCCTGCTTCATGGTTTGAACAACCTGAGTCAATATAGAAGAGGTGCTCATCATTCATACCTTGTTTTGAGGTCATGTTCATAATGAGAAGAGAATCCTCTTCATCCTCTATATAGTTGTTGAAGTCTTTTCTTGATTTGTATCCTCCTTGATAATTGTTTTTGTAGCTATGGTTGTAACCTTGATTATGGTTGATGTTGATATATTTAGGTAGTGATGTGTGTGAACACTCTAGGACCGCCGGGGCACTTTTTTCCCTCTTTAGGAGGTTTTTTTCCCCCGGCTTGTATATACGCCTATTGCCCTAATGGGCTACTTATCTTTGTACATTCTCTAGTAATACATTCAGTCTTGTGTGTTGTGCTCCAAGCTTCTTCTTCTTCCTTGTGCTGTTCGCGTGCTTCCGCAGACGTCTAACTCCAACAATTGGTATCAGAGCAGGTCGTTGCTTCTTCTAGGGCGCCGTCGACACTCCTCCGTTTGCAGTCTCAGATTCGCATGAAATTTGGTGAGCATACTCAGGGTGTTTCCTAGATCAAAACAGCTTTGCTTTGTGGTGCGGAAATCGCGATCTGAGCTCGTTTCGGCCTCCGAACGCACTATCGCAGCGCTTGTGCAGGCTATTTCGTCCTTTTGTGCCAAAGGTATATACCAGTTTCTGTTCACCAGTTTAAGCGTCTCGAAGTCTGCTACAGGTCTAGCAGAACTCGTCTGGGCAGTTCCGTTCAACTTTTTGAGATACAGTCAATTTTCTGCATCAAGGTATTTTAGTCACCGGCCATGGCTGAAAGCAGTGATGTATTCCGTATGTTGGCTGTTGAGGATAAGTTGGATGGTACCAACTACCCATTATGGGCTTATATGATGCGACATGTACTGGTTGCAAAAGGATTGTGGAACATTGTGCAGGGTGTTGAAAGACGTCCTGTTACACCTGTAACGACAGGTACTGCAAATACAGGTGTTGGAGCTGATGAAGATGGTGTCGAAGATGATATTCCGCAGATTCCTGTTCGTGCTGCTGTTTCTGTTGCACCTACTGCAGAGCAGATTCGTTGGGATGGCAGAGATGCCCAGGCACATGCATTGATAGCTTTGTCTGTCAAACGTGCCATTATCCCTCACATTCGCTCTTGCAGAACAGCAAAGGATGCTTGGGATACACTTACCACTTTGTACCAGGCTAGGAATGAGGCTCGTGTTGCTTACCTCCGAAAACAGTTGGAGAGTGAGCACATGAATGAAGGTGATTCTATGGACAGTTTTCTTACAAAGATCAAAGACCTGAAGGAACAATTGATTTCTGCTGATGAGGTTATACCAGATAGCTCACTTGTGCAGACCGTTCTGAATGGCCTTCCTGATTCATATCAGAGTTTTGCCTCTACTCTTCGGTTGATGATGAAAGGCAATCCGAATGCCTTGTCATTTGAGGAATTAGTCTCTGTTCTGTTGCAGGAAGATCAGTCCAGGCAGAACAGGTCCATTATGCGTGTTGCAGATCAAGCTTTCCTCGCTAGTCAGAAGGGCAAAGGAAAATGGAGCTCTTCTACTAGTAAGCAGAAATCTGCAAATGCTGCACAATCGAAGAACCAGGATAAAGATGAGAAGAAATCAGAAAAGCAGAAATTGTTCTGCAAGTACTGTAAAGGAAATGATCATATTATAAAGAACTGTCCAAAACTGGCTGCTAAAGAGGCAAAGAAGAAAGAGGCTGGAATGGTTGTTGCAGAGGCCTCTACACCAAAAACAGAGTCTGCAAATCTTGTGCAGGAAGAAGAATGGGCGTTTACTACTGTCTGCAGTTTTGACCCATCTTCTCATGATCAGTGCATGTCTGCAGTAGACTCAGATGTTTGGTACTTTGACAGTGGGGCGACCAAACATATTACCTCGCAGCGTAGTTTCTTCTCTTCACTCGAGCCTGCCCCTACAGGGAATACTATCACATGCGCCAATAACTCCTCTTATCCTGTTATGGGAGTTGGTAAGATCATTTTGACTACTGCTGATGGTAGTTCTTTCACTTTGTCAGATGCTTTATTTGTGCCAGGGATCAAAAAGAACCTGTTATCAGTTTCTGCATTAGCCAAGATTGGCTTGGTTGTGAAATTTGTTGATGAAAGGTGTACAGTCCATGATCTCTCAAATGGCGATGTGATTATTGCTTCTGGCATTTTATGTCGTGGGCTGTATAAGCTCATAGACTATGAAAGATCTGTGAATGATTCGGCATGTGCAGTTCATGATTCTCAGGCTATGTCAGATGCAAAGCTTTGGCATGCACGCTTTGGTCATCTGAATTTTGCTAGTTTGTTACGCCTGCAGAAATCTGAAATGGTGTCTTCTTTGCCCAAACTTGAGGCACCTGGAAAACATGTTTGTGAAGGCTGTATTTTGGGCAAAATGCAGCGTTCTTCCTTTCCAAAAGATGGTTCAGTTCGGGCTATGCAGAAATTGCAGCTTGTACATAGTGATGTCTGTGGTCCTATGCAGACACCCTCTTTTGGAAATTACCTTTACTTCGTGACTTTCATTGATGATTTTTCCAGGCATGCATGGGTATACCCACTCAAAGCAAAGTCCGAAGTGTTCATGTGCTTCAAACAGTTTTTGGTTTTGGCTGAAAATCTGTCAGCATGTAAAATGGGCACCCTCCGTTCTGATCGAGGGGGGGAATATATGTCTTCAGATTTTAATGCATTTCTGGCTGAACGTGGGATAAAACACCAGTGTACAGTGCCGTATACACCTCAACAGAATGGAGTTGCTGAACGAAAGAACAGGTCACTCATGGAGATGGCGAGGTGCATGGTCAAAAGTCAGGCTTTACCACATAGTTTCTGGCTTGAGGCTGTCATGTGTGCAACATATGTACTGAACAGGTGTCCCACCAAAGCGTTGCAGTCTATCACTCCATATGAGGCTTGGCATGACCGCAAGCCATCTGTTGCTCATCTGCGTGTTTTTGGTTGTTTGGCATATGCATTAGTGCCTGAACAACATCGCAGAAAATTGGATGATAAGGCAGTAAAATGTATTTTTGTTGGGTACAGTTCTGAAAGTAAAGGCTATCGTCTGTATCATCCACAGACTAAACGCATTCTGGTTAGCCGTGATGTTGTCTTTGTGGAAGATGCTATTCAGCCATTGCTTTCATGTACTAAGGAGACATCTGTTAGCTCCAAAGACATGTATGATACTTTGATGCCTCTTTTTACAGGTGGACAGGCTAGTGCTGGTCCTAATGAGGCAACTTCTCAGCCTTTGCAGGTTTCATATGATGATGCAGATCATTCCATTTCTGATGCAGATTTACATGATGCACTTGTTGATGAGAGAGCTGATATTGAACAGGCAAAAACTATGCCAAAATGGCTGGTGCAGACTTTGCGTGACAGCAAATTAGATGCACCTTTGTCATATCGTACTCGTTCAGGCTCTCATAGTACCTCCTTTGCATCAGATTGCTATGCTATGGCTGCATCTAGTCTCTGTGATGAGAATGAGCCTGTTTCTTTTGATGAAGCACAAAATTCAGAAAATTGGATGGCTGCTATGCAATCTGAATATGATGCTATAATGAAGAATGGTACATGGTCTTTATGTGACTTGCCTCCTGGCAAGAAGGCCATTGGCACTAAGTGGGTATACAAGCTGAAGCGTAAACCTGATGGTACAGTTGACAGGTATAAGGCTAGGCTTGTTGCAAAGGGTTATGCGCAGGAAAGAGGCATTGATTTTGATGAGACCTTTGCACCTACATGCCGTATGACTACTGTTCGGAGCATTTGTGCACTTGCAGCCCATCATGGTTGGAATGTACATCAGTTGGACATTAAAACAGCATTTCTGAATGGTGACTTGCATGAAGAAGTGTATGTTTTTCAGCCCCGTGGCTTTGTGCAGAAAGGGCATGAAAACCAGGTGTGCAGGTTAAAGAAGGCATTATATGGTTTAAAGCAAGCACCACGTGCTTGGTATGAGAAGATACATGCCTATCTGATTGCACATGGTTTTGAGAACAGTCCAACTGAAAGCACCTTATATGTTAAGCGTGCTAATGATGTGCTTCTGATCATTGTTGTCTATGTAGATGACATGCTGCTCACTGGTCCTCTTGAGAAGCATATTGCTGATTTCAAGGCTGATTTGCATGCCTCATTTGAGATGTCTGATTTGGGGCATTTGCATCACTATTTGGGCATTCAGTTTATGCAAGTTGATGGTGGAATGGCTTTGTGTCAAACGAAATATATTGACACATTATTGCAGCGTTTTGGCCTTGAAGACTGTAAGCCTATTGCCACTCCTATGGAGACAGGTTTACGATTGAGTCTTCATGATGCTGGAGATGCATTTGATGCTGTTCTCTATCAGCAGGCTGTTGGATGCTTGATTTACTTATGCATTACTCGGCCAGATATTCAGTTTGCTGTCTCACAGATGAGCAGGTTTATGCATTGCCCAGGAGTCACGCATTGGAAAGCGGTTAAGCGCATCTTTCGCTACTTGAGTGGTACTCGGCTACTTGGGTTGTTTTATCCCAAGGGGGGATCACCACCGCCAGATTTGCATGCTTTTTCTGACTCAGATTGGGCTGGTTGCTATGACACTCGTGTGTCCACCAGTGGTTTTTGCTTCATGCTTGGTAGCTCATGTATATCTTGGTTGAGCAAGAAGCAGCCTACTGTGGCCACTTCCAGTTGTGAGGCTGAGTATAGGGCAGCTTTCACAGCGATTGTTGAGTGTGTGTGGCTCAGACGCCTTATGGCTGATTTGGGTGTTGGCCAGTCTTCTGCCACCACCATCTTCACTGACAGTCAGAGCGCATTGGCAGTTGCGAGGAACCCTGTGTTCCATGCTCGCACTAAGCACATTGAGGTGCATTATCACTATGTCAGGGAGAGGTTCTCTGCTGGGGAGATCAACTTGGCATATGTGCCCACGTAGGAGAACATTGCAGACCTCTTCACGAAGGCTCTGCCTAGGGAGAAGTTTGAAGCTTTCCGCAAAGCTTTGGGCTTACTTCCTTTTGTGGAGTGATTTCCACATAGCTCGGCACTTCCTTATACATGAGTGCCAGCTCCTTGTTCACCGCATCACTCCCAGGGGGGATTTGTTGATATATTTAGGTAGTGATGTGTGTGAACACTCTAGGACCGCCGGGGCACTTTTTTCCCTCTTTAGGAGGTTTTTTTCCCCCGGCTTGTATATACGCCTATTGCCCTAATGGGCTACTTATCTTTGTACATTCTCTAGTAATACATTAATTCTTGTGTGTTGTGCTCCAAGCTTCTTCTTCTTCCTTGTGCTGTTCGCGTGCTTCCGCAGACGTCTAACTCCAACAGTTGAATCTTCCTCTTGATTGTAAGGAGCCACCTCTTTGGAATCCTCTTCCTCTCTGGTTCTTGAAGTTCCTATAGCACTCATCTATTCTGTGATTAGACAGTCCACATATATTTCATGGGGAAGAATTGAAAGGTCTCAACCTACCTTGCTTACCTCCTCTACCCCTTCCTCTTGAATTCCTACCTCTCCCTGCATAGTTAGCTTGAGACTAGTACCTTCATCTTCAATCTTTTTACTCTTTCCTTTATCCTTTGACTTTCCTTTATCTGTATAGAGGGAAAAAGAATTGTTACCTCTTGATGGTTCACCATTTTTGTTGAGCTTGGCTTCATGGGTGAAGAGTTTCCCCATGAGAGTGGTTAGGTCAAGGATTTGCATATCCATTACAGTTGTGAAGGATTCCCACTTATAATCTGCCTTGATGCCATTGATTATTTGTCTCACTATTTGCTCCTCTTCAATCTCGTCTCCTATACTTTCCAACTGATCAGCCACATCCTTTACCTTGGTCATAAACTCTGAAACATTCCGCTTAGGTTGCTTCTTTTGAGTATTAAACTCTATCCACAATTGATTCTTCCTAGCTCTTGTATTGGAAGAAAAGTATGAAGATAGAGTATCCCAAGTCTCTTGGGAAGTTTTGAAATTTCTAATATGAGGAAGAAGGAAGTCAGAAATAGAGTTAAGTAGATATGACCTGGCTAAAGCATCTTTGGCACACCATGAGTTGAGTCTATCTTGCTCCTCTCTTGTAGGTTGAACTTTGCTTCTAGATAGGTCTTCATCCTCAAAGACCATGCTAAAAAGGGAAACCATCTCCCATTTTACCTCAACTTGCTCTGATACCACTATTGTGAGAGATGGATGGATACCTCAAGAAGGTGAGGTGGTACTCCTAAAACCTGCTTTGTACTAGCCTTGATACACTTCATAGTTATAGAGTAGGCCTTGTTAGCTTGCAAATGACACCAAGAAAGTACCTATGTACTTTGGAGTTGATGCATGAAACAATTAATCCAGAAAGCACAAGTTCCAGAATAGCTAGTGTTGAAAAACTTGCTATTTTAGTCCATACACCTGCTGGAATTTTTACTCAGAGCTCACAGTACAATAACAATTAATAAAATTCCTTTTGAGGGAATTCAATTATCTTAGATAGCTAATTATTAAAAGTGGAAGCATTTAAAATGATCAACTATGCTCTAAGAAATCATTTTAACAAATCAAATCTTACCCCCGACTTTTTAGGGACTAACCAGTCGATGACTAGTGAGCACTTTGAAGATGCTTTCTCCCAGATGCCTAAACCAAATGCCTTGAAATTTTGATAGCCAAAAATAGACTCTAAGTTGGTTCCAACAAGCTAAAGATTATGCAAAATGGTTGAGTATTCATTGAGATATGACCAAAAGAAGTTGATTGTTCTGAGTAGTCATAGCAGAGAAGTAGACAGAGATGTTCAATGAGCTATATGTATTATAACACATGATTGTACAGAGTCATTGGCATTATAATGATGTTGAATGATGATGAACTAAGTGAGCTATGGTGTGAGCTACTCAAGTTCTACAAAATGATCAAGGAGAGAGCTCTGAATGAGGCACTCATACCCCACCACTTTTATAAGTCCTTTTTATAAGAATTTCTTCTAAGTTTGAATTTTGAATTCAAACTTGGCTCCAATCAAAAAGTAACTCCTTTGATTTAGGAAAGAGGAGTAAAAGCAAGGTGGTGGGGTGAGAGTAGGCAGCACTACGCATGCTGGAGCATGGAGCGTTCATGACATGGGTTTTTCTGCTTGCTACAAGTTGGAGAGTCCGTCACAGTACCTCATCTCACCTGGGAGTTTTTTTGTGTAGCTGATTGTTGTCTTTGGCATCCATACATTCATTATGGAGTGTGCAAGGCAGAAGTTTTCTTGGCTGCTATTTTGTTGATCATGTGTTGTTGTAATGATTCACGACCGAATCTTTCAGCGATTGTCTTGATGGGCGATGGAAGACGTACGTGCGCAACACAAAATCGGAGGCTTTAATCAACTCTAAAGAATCAGTTCTCACATTTGTTTATGCTCATTGCACTTTAGGTTCCCTAACTTTCACACTACCAAGCCCTGTGAGTTTTTCTACATGGTGCATGTTGAGTGGGAACAGTGAGAGGGACTCCATCACTATATGTATTTTTGCTACGTGCTTCATCTTGAGTCTATACAGATAACTATTTTTGTGCATATCACATATTTTGGTTTGGAGATCATTCCTAAAATGGTAATCCACTTCTTCATATTTGATGACAAGAAGCATGACACCTTTTTTGTGCAACAGTGTTTCCAATTACATTGGCAATGGCTGAGAGAGCTAAACCTTGACTTACGCCAACATTGGGTATGGTCAGATGGTACAGCTTCTCATTGTAAAGATTGATGACATTGATTTTATGGTGATGTGTGGGCTCTTGGCCCCTGCACATTTTTTACAATTCCCTCATTAATCTACTTTTTTCATGTTCTCTAAAAAAAGGGAAGTTATATACGAGTAACATCTCAGATTGTGGACGATTGTTGCAGGTTTAAAAGTATGCCTAACAATGTCCATTTAGTTTCATATTGTTCATTCATTGTATCTAACATCTGAGGTTTTGGATGATTGTTGTAGGTTTAAAAGTGGTATAAAAAGTCTACATACGTAAGTGATGGAGCACATAATGATATCAGCTGAGCATAATCAATGTAAAGTCAATATAATAAAGTGGATTGATGAGTGGTAGATGTTATTGTATTTATGGTTTCTTCATCATTTGTAGTGTGTTGATGCAGGGCAATCTCAGACAAGAGAACTAACGGAAGTTAATACAATACCAGTAGTGGATAGTGGTCAGCAAGCATTAAGATGTTATTGGAAGGAAAAGAAAAGGAAATATAGAGACACAATAACGTCAAGGTCGGGCACTAATGTGGAGGGTAATGCTAATCGCAGTTCAAGCAACTTGGATGGCATTGTGGATAAGATCATCAAGTATTTTAAAAATCAAACTAGACACTTATGTTGTGAAGATAAAATCGAGGCACTAAATAGGATGTTGCAGAGTCCATGTATTGGGCAACTTTTTGATGCAATGGGCAGTAACAAAGGTCATGTAATATGTGCCCTTTTCATCAATCTTCAGAATACACTGCAAAGTATGAGAAAGAATTCTGATGAACTGTGTTGAAGAGATCAACATTCATGATGGCTCTAAATAGTGATGCATGTTCATCAACAAATTAGATAAATATTTCAAGAATTTCTAGGGTATTGGGAGTAAGCAGGAAAGTCATCTATGATATGATTGGATGGTTAAGTATAGTTGAGTCTGATCATAGTTTTTTGAAGGCAACTGGTAGGGCAACATGTACCACATGTATCACACAAGAGGTCAAGCATCTGATTATCACGTTTTGGACAACAAAGAGCAGGGTGTCACCAAATAAGAAGGATATAAGCAGGACCCGACTGGGCAGAAATCAATATTTGGAGCATCTTGTTCACCTTCTTGATGTATCTCAGGTAATCCTATTTTCAATCATCAGTTCACGATTTTAGCTAATTATACAAGAACCAGTAACAAGTAACTTATAGTAACAATCTAATAGTAATAGCTAACTAGTAACAAGCTAATAGTAATAGATAACTATTAACAAGCTATTTAGAAATAGCTTATTACAAGCAACTAAACAAGAAACTGGATCTTAAGTAATAGCCAATTAGTAACAAGCTAATAAGTAATAGCTAATTACTAATAACCATCCAAGAACCAACTACTTAGTAATAGCTAATTGGTAACAAGATAATTAGTAATAACTAATTACTAACAACTAACCAAGAAGTAGCTACTTAATAATAACAAACTCTTAACAAGCTAAATAGTAATAGCTAATTACTAACAACTAAGAACCAGCTACTTAGTAATAGGTAACTAGTAACAAGATAATTAGGAATAGCTAATTACAAACAACTAACCAAGAACCAGCTACTTAGTAATAGCTAATTAGTAGAAGCTAATTAGTAATAGCTAATTGCAAACAGCTAACCAAGAACGAGCTCCTTAGTAATATTTAATTACTAACAAGCTAATTAGTAGTAGATAATTACTAACGACTAAGAACTAGCTACTTAGTAATAGCTAATTGGTAATAAGCAAATTAGTAATAGATTATTAGTAATAATTAATTACAAACAATTAACCAACGACTAGCTACTTAATAATAACTAATTGTTGACAAGCTAAATAGTAGTCACTAATTACTGAGAACTAATTAAGAACCAACTACTTAGTAATAGGTTACTAGTAGCAAGCTAATTAGTAATAGCTAATTACAAATGACTATCCAAGAACTAGCTACTTAGTAATAGGTAATTAGTAACAAGCTACTTAGTAATAGCAAATTAGTAACAAGCTAATTAGCAATAGCTAATTACAAACAGCTAACCAAGACACAACTACTTAGTAATAGCTAATTAGTAACAAGCTAATTAGTAATAGTGAATTACAAACAACTAACCAATAACTAGCTACTTAGTAATAGCTAATTACTAACAAGCTAATTAGTAACAAGCTACTTAGTAACAGCTAATTAGTAGAAGCTAATTAGTAATAGCTAATTACAAATAGCTAACTGTTAGTCGGCCATCGGATTGGGACAGATGTAACGGAAATCGTGGCAGAACATGCGCGAAAGGGGGTTACACACCTATTTGTACTTTCTATATAAAGTAATGAAAAGAAGCACTCAGAGAGAGAGAGAGGGCAATGTAATTTTGGTCTATTGTCGTGTTATCACCAGACTGTTTGTCTGGTTGTCTGTCTTAGTGTTGAGGTAGGATTCGTTTTGCATAATCCCTGTGTTCTACACTCTTGTTCGTATCTGGTTTTGTCTATCGTTCTTGTTGCCTGCCGACGATCTTGGTTCTGTCGATAAATTTCATAATATTCGGGAGATAACTATACTATCAGTCTGAATGTTATTGCGTAACGATTGGAATTCTCAGAGTATCTTGGTGATTCTCTAAGTAAGACTAATGGTACTGTGAGTGTCTGTATTTGTTACTTAGTGAACTCCGTTGAGATTGTGAGTTCCATTACTGTTGTCTGAGTAAGTTGTTTATGCATCGCTGTGGGATTGTGCTCACGCACTGTGTATTACGACTTCTTGAACAGTTTTGGTCAAGAATTGGCGAAATTCAAGCAACTGTGTAGTGTTTTGATATTCGGATCTACACTGTGTTGTTGTAATTGCTGGAATCTGTCTGCCTGCGGCAAAGTTAAGTGCAGTAAAGATCTGCTAAGTTGATTACTGAGTTTCCAGTATTGTGTGTTGGATTCTCAAACTCTCTGCGTTACGGTGTTGTTTGATCGTTGAACCCGTTCTGTGAAGTTGATTGAATACTATTGTTTTGATAATTTCAGTTAGTTAATACGTAGATGCAATATGGCACCTTCACGCATTTGGTACGTTGGTTGAGCTAAGATTGTGATGGTAAATTCTTAGTACAACAATTCGATAGAGTTCTCAGCATCATTACCGTGCTGAGTGTGGACAGTAACTTTGGGAACTAAGTACAGGGCCTTTGTCTAACAGACCCCTACCACTCCCAAGAACCCACTTTAGTCGATTAACCGCACTTATGATAGTTAGAACTAAGCGTTTTAAAGGTTTAACAGTTTGACGCTTAACACTTGGCGCCATCTGTGGGAAGGTGGCATCAAGATTGCCAGTTACCTGACGAAAGTGTTATCTGTGGGAAAGTGGCATCAAGATCTTCATTCGTCTGTCAAAATCGAACATCAAGATTACCGTTCGTTTGTCGGAAGTAGCAACAGAACCAGATTGTTGCAAACTTGCTGTGGAAATGTGATTATAAAATTTTATCGATAGTAATACTACGCGACTAGTACAGAAGATGATACATGCCGGTTACTCGATCCGGTGAAACGTATCCCAAGAACCGTCAGTCTGGAGTACTTAATGTACTAAAGACAACTCTGGAAGGTAGAAGTACAACTAGGTCTGACCCAGTTGTCAAGAAAGTCAAGAACGTTAGAACTGATTCCGGTCATATTCCTGTGGAACGTGTCACGCCTCTGGTACATTTCGGTACTATTTCAGCACAGTCTGTCGAAGATATAGTAACCCCAGAACCTACCAAGACGCAGTCTGAAGCTAGTTTAATAATCTTGGATAAAGATTCAAATTTGTTTACAACTAGAAACGCTCTAGCCAAGGAAATCGGCGAAAGCGAAAAAACACCTTATTTTGGCGAACTTTCGGTACATTCTGGTGACATTTCGGTAACAGAATCACAGTTTTTCGATGACGGTTTACCATTAATTGGTGAATCTTCAGCCCAGCCACCACTTTTTGAAGTGAGTTTCCCTACACTAGACATCAAGAAGGAAGGAAAGCTGTTCGAAACCGAGATTCAAAGCATATTGAGCAAAATCATCGCACCGAAAAGTGCACCATCCGACGATATAGATTTCGATAGTTCAGATATTCAGCCCCGAGATACAGAAGATAGTCACAATACACTCACCATGAACGGGCAACAACAGCAGCAACAACAGTTATGTCCACCCAGGCCGCCTCCAATAGGAGTGACGTACACGAAATTTGGTGGATTCCCAGGAGATGATCCGGATGCTCACGTACGCACCTTCGAGATAAGCTACACAGTTCTCAACCATCCCCGGATCAGGCGTACAAAGCTATTGTCTTCCAATCTACACTGGTCAATGAAGCAGCTAGATGGCTTACAGAATATGATATTAATCACTTCGGCACCTATGAAGCAGTACGAGATGCCTTTTTGCAGCAATTCAGGCTAAAGAAGAATCTAGCCGAAATTTTTGACTATCTGCAAAACAACAGACAGAAGGTAAATCAAACAGTAGAGGAATACGCTACTCTATTCAAGACTCACTTAAGGCAATTACCACCAGCACATGCCAACCTACCGGATGACGTTATCACTCAGTGGTTCATCAATGGCTTGACTCCACAACTTAAACAGATTATGATCATACGCTGTGTAGGAGCAATGACACTAGATGTAGTGATTGCAATGGCTCTGCAGCTGGAAAACAAGGTTGGAGGATTTACAGAAGATCTGGAGTGGTTAAAAACAAACAGAACTGTCTGAGTGTTGGGGTAGGGTTCGTTTTGCATAATCCCTGTGTTCTACACTCTTGTTCGTATCTGGTTTTCTCTATCATTCTTGTTGCCTGCCAACGATCTTGGTTCTCTCGATTAATTTCATAATATTTGGGAGATAACTATACTATCAGTTTGAATGTTACTGCGTAACGATTGGAATTCTCAGAGTATCTTGGCGATTCTCTAAGTAAGACTAATGGTACTGTGAGTGTCTGTATTTGTTACTTAGTGAAATCCGTTGAGATTGTGAGTTCCATTACTGTTGCCTGAGTAAGTTGTTTATGCATCGCTGTGGGATTGTGCTCACGCACTGTGTATTACGACTTCTTGAACAGTTTTGGTCAAGAATTGGCGAAATTCGAGCAACTGTGTAGTGTTTTGATATTCGGATCTACACTGTGTTGTTGTAATTGCTGGAATCTGTCTGCCTGCGGCAAAGTTAAGTGCAGTAAAGATCTGCTAAGTTGATTACTGAGTTTCGAGTACTATGTGTTGGATTCTCAAACTCTCTGCGTTACGGTGTTGTTTGATCGTTGAACCGGTTCTGTGAAGTTGATCGAATACTATTGTTTTGATAATTTCAGTTAGTTAATACGTAGATGCAATATGGCACCTTCGCGCATTTGGTACGTTGGTTAAGCTAAGACTGTGACGGTAAATTCTCAGTACGACAATTCGATAGAGTTCTCAGCATCATTACCGTGCTGAGTGTGGACAGTAACTTTGGGAACTAAGTATAGGGCCTCTATCTAACAGACCCCTACCACTCCCAAGAACCCACTTAGGTCGGTTAACCGCACTTATGATAGTTAGAACTAAGCGTTTTAAAGGTTTAACAGCTTAGTAATAGCTAATTACTAACAAGCTAATTAGTAACAAGCTAATGAGTAACAAGCTAATTAGTAACAAGCTAATTAGTAATAGCTAGTTACAAACAGCTAACCAAGAACCAGCTACTTAATAATAGCTAATTACTAACAAGCTAATTAGTAACAAGCTAATGAGTAACAAGCTAGTTAGTAACAAGCTAGTTAGTAACAAGCTAATTAGTAACAAGCTAATTAGTAATAGCTAATTAGTAACAAGCTAGTTAGTAATAAGCTAATTAGTAACAAGCTAATTAGTAATAACTAATTAGTAACAAGCTAATTAGTAATAGCTTACTACAAACAACTAACAAGAAGAAGCTACATAGTAATAGCTAATTAGTAATAGGTAATTAGTAATAGCTAATTAGTAACAAGCTAATTAGTAATAGCTAATTAGTAAGAAGATAATTAGTAATTGCTAATTAGTAACAAGCTAGTGAGTAACAAGCTAATGAGTAACAAGCTAGTTAGTAACAAGCTAATTAGTAACAAGATAATTAGTAATAGCTAATTAGTAACAAGATAATTAGTAATAGCTAATTACAAACAACTAACCAAGAACAAGCTACTTAGTAATAGCTACTTACTAACAAGCTAATTAGTAATAGCTAATTAGTAACAAGCTAATTAATAACAAGTTAATTAGTAATAGCTAATTAGTAACAAGCTAATTAGTAACAAGCTAATTAGTAACAAGCTAATTAGTAATAGTTAATTACAAATAGCTAACCAAGAACATGCTACTTAGTATAGCTAATTAGTAACAAGCTAATTAGTAACAAGCTAATTAGTAACAAGCTAATTAGTAACAAGCTAATTACTAATAGCTAATTAGTAACAAGCTAATTAGTAAGAAGCTAATTAGTAATAGCTAATCATAAACAGCTAACCAAGATCCAACTACTTAGTAATATCTTATTAGTAACAAGCTAATTAGTAATAGCTAATTACAAACAGCTAACCAAGAACTAGCTACTTAGTATAGCTAATTAGTAACGAGCTAATTAGTAATAGCTAATTAGTAACAAGCTAATTAGTAGCAAGCTAATTAGTAACAAGCTAATTAGTAATAACTAAGTACAAATAGCTAACCAAGATCCAGCTACTTAGTAATATCTGATTAGTAACAATCTAATTACTAATAGCTAATTACAAACAGCTAACCAAGAACTAGCTACTTAGTAATAGCTAATTGCTAACAAGCTAATTGTTCTCAGTAATAGCTAAATACTGAGAACTAACTAAGAACGAGCTACTTAGTAATAGCTTATTACAAATAACTAACCAAGAACCAGCTACTTAATAATAGCTAATTACTAACAAGCTAATTAGTAATAGCTAATTACTGAGAACTAACTAGTAACAATCTAACACCTTGTAACAACTAACCACCAACTACTTAGTAGTAGCAAACTGATAACTATCTAATTAATGACTATTAATAACCACTTGTTTGTGTAATGTAGATGGGGTTTTTTATACGCTTCAAACAATTGCATCCAATGATAAATATCCAGCTTCAAAAGTTCGAATCATTGAAGCCATATTTTTTTAGGAGATTGAAAGATAGATTCACATGTTGCTGCATTTATCACATTCAAATGTCATACCTTAAGGATGCAATCAATATCCTACATCAATCAAGCTCGATCATGCATAGTTGTCTTTGTAAATGTGATTGTTCTATTTGTCAAGTGGGGGAGACATCAAGGTGCAATGCTTCAGCAACTACATTTCAATCGATTAGCAGCATTATAGAGAGTATTCTATGTCCACGTCAAAATCATACCACATTCCACCAGTACAAATGTGTGATGGGTGAGTGCTCTGATTGTAGAGTAGGACATTTTAACTGGTGTCCGAGAGAGACTAGCATTGAGGAATATCATATTCCTGTAAAGATATTTGAAGATGTCGAGTCAACATATGAAGGACAAGTTCATAGAAGGAAAGAATTGATAAAGAGGGACATGAGTCCTGAAGTTGTAACAGGATTATTTGAGAAAACTCTAAAGAAATTTATCAAGCACAATTTCATTTATTTATGGCAAGCAAAACAGTTTAAGATGTGTGTCTCTAAATTCTCGGGCGATGTTGTGGTTTCAGTGGTTGATTTTGCAGAAAACTATACATTCCACAAGCAAAATGAATTACAATCTATGCATTGGTGGTCTGTACAGGTAACTATTTTTGTGCATATCACATATTTTCGTTTGGAGGGTATTCCTAAAAAGGTAATCCACTTCTTCATATCCGATGACAAGAAGCATGACACCCTTTTTGTGCAACATTGTTTCCAATTACATTGGCAATGGTTGAGAGAGCGAAATCTTGAATTAAGCCAACATTGGGTATGGTCAAATGGTGCAGCTTCTCAATTTAAAGCTAAACATCCATTTTACTTCGTAGGAAGATATCCAGGGCTAACAGGCATGACTATGATATGCAGCTTCTTTGAGTGAGGGCACGAGAAGGGAGAACATGATGGTGCAAGTGCAGCTAATCAATAATAGCTAATCAGTAATATTTAATTAGTAATAGCTAATTCATAATAGCTAATTCATAATAGCTAATTCGTAATAGCTAATTAGTAATAGCTAATCAATAATAGCTCATCAATAATAGCTAATTAACAATCGTGAATTAGTAACAAGCTAATTAGTAATAGCTAACTACTAACAACTATCAAACAATCAACTACTTAGTAATAGCTAATTAGTAACAAGATAATTAGTAATAGCTAATTACAAACAACTAACCAAGAACTAGTTACTTCGTAATAGCTACTTAGTAACAAGCTAATTAGTAATGGATAATTTGTCATAGCGAATTAATAATACCTAATTAGTAATAGCTAATTAGTAATAGCTAGTTAATAATAGCTAATTAGTAATAGCTAATTCATAATAGCTAATTCATAATAGTTAATTCATAATAGCTAATTCGTAACAACTAATCAATAATAGCTAATCAGTAATAGCTAATCAGTAATAGCTAATTAGTAACAAGCTAATCAATAATAGCTAATCAATAATAGTTAATTAGTAATAGCTAATTAGTAATAGTTAATTCATAATAGCTAATTAGTAATAGCTACTTAGTAATAGCTGATTACTAACAAACTAAATATTAATTCGTAGTAGCTAATTTGTAATAGCTAATTAGTAATAGTTGATTAGTAACAAGCTAATTAATAATAACTTACTAATAAGCTAACTAAGAACCAGCTACTTAGTAATAGCTACTTAGTAATAGCTAATTAGTAATAGCTATGACGAATTAGCTACTTAGTTATAACTACTTAGTAGTAGCTACTTAGTAATAGCTACTTAGTAATAGCTAATTATTAATAGCTAGTTGGTAACAAATTAATATATTAATAACTATTTCTAATAGCTAACTAATAACCAGCTACTTAGTAATAACTAACTGGTAACAATTTAATTATTAATAGCTAATTACTAACAAGTAACCAGAGTTAGCAACTTAGTAATAGCTAACTAGTAACACGCTAATTAGTTACAAACAACTAACCATAACCATATAGTTAGTAATAGCTAATTAATAACTAGCTTATTAGTAATAGCTAATTAGTAGCTAGCTTAGTAGTAATAGTTGATTACTAACAACTAACTAAGAACCAGCGACTTTGTAAAAGCTAACTAGTAACAAGTTAATTAGTAATAGCTAATTACAAACAACTAACCAAGGACTAGCTACTTAGTAATAACTAACTAGTAACAAGATAAATAGTAATAACTAATTACTAACGGCTAACTAGGAACCAGCTACTTAGTAATAGCTACTTGTTAACAAGATAATTAGTAATAACTTAGTAACATAGTAACAACTAACTAGTAACAAGTTAATTAGTAATAGATACTAACAAGTTATCGAGAATCAGCAACTCAGTAACTAGTAATAATCTAATTAGCAATAGATACTTAGTAACAAGTAACTAAGAACCAGCTACTTAGTAATAGGTAACAAGTAGCAACCTAATTAGTAATATCTACTTACGAACAACTAACCAAGAAGCCACAAACATGGATAAAAGTTAATATTATTAATATTAATCAACATGACAAGCTTACCTCTATGAAAGTTGAATCCACCATCAAAGAATCCAGAGATTGTTTGCCACACATGTTCTGGTATTTCAGCACCACATTCGGGTCCTAAACAGTTGACTGACACATGAGCAAAACAAATATAGTGATATGCATGGTTGCATGGCATAAGGTGCACTATAAAACTCACCCTCTCCTCAATATTCAAACCACATGCTATGCACATGGATGAAACACTGAGTAATAGGGTTGATGGTAACTCTGGGGGAGGTAATGGCCATAATGGTGACGATTCATTTGAATCAATCATGCTTAACATGTTCTTTACAAAGGAAAGATGTCGATTTGCACTCTTCAGCCGATTCTTATGCAACTTATATTCAGCCTATGTATGTAACAATCCAAATGATCAGTATTGAACCTTACAAAAATATTCCAACCAATGTCAATAAAGCTAAATATTACCTCCAGTTCAGACACCTTGTCATTCTCATCTGGCTCAACCCCTAACAGCTCCAGATTAATAGTATATATCTGAATTTGCATCTCCAACTGAATCCTCCTCTCAGGAGACATTCCCACATCACATTTCAATTCATCTATAGATACTTGTAACTTTTTTCTCATCTCAATTTCTGTTGTAGTCACCTTAGACTCAGTAGCCTTTGATAGCTTTGCTTGATCCAAATCAAGCTTGACCATATCCAACTTATTCTGTTCACTATCAATTAACAATTCTAAAGTACGTATAACCGAAGTACTCTCCACTCGCCTTATGGTAGCAACTGTCGTACCTTGTCAAGCATTTAACTCAACATCTTCTTTCTGTTCCTGCAAGTTCACATCCAAAGGCTCTAAAAGTGGTGAAGCATCATCGCTCAAGCAACTGTAAAACCTTTGCATCTTCAACTGCAATGAACCCATCCTGCATCTTTCAATAGAAACTTCTGCAGCTACAGCCCATGCCATTTGGTACATAGCTGGATTTTTTGATGTTTGAGGAGTGGTACAGTTTTCAAATGCAAAGGCTCTAGCGAATTGTACTGACAATTTGTAGTTTGTTGGTACCTCCTGGTAGACTTTCTGATGTAACACCATCAGTGCGTCATAGAACTCTTGCCTGACATATTTAACTTTCATCTTCCCCTTGAGTCGAGTTACCTTGAAGACAGACAACCAATCTACCTCACTAACCAATTTTTTTGATATAGTATCTGGATCTATACCAGCAATAGATAGGCCATAAACAGTGTGGAAATCCTCTTTTTCTTGGCAGAATACGCTGTGGTCTAAAACTTTTGGATATGGTGGATATATCCACCTGCATCAACAAGACAAATTGTTTCAACAATGCATGCCCATTACTCCAGTCGTGGCACCAAAGATTAAGTGTAGAGTCCCTATATCTTTGTGGTTTGTGGATGCAGAAAAGAAGGGTCCTACACAAGCCCATAGATAACGTAGAGATACACGCAACAACTTCTGTATGTATTAATGATTCAATATAGCAGTTACATATATGCAAATCGTTACATCATGCAACACATGAGTGAGCCGCGACTGTTAAGCCATTATTTCTGGGACATGGCATTTGACCACATGGTTCATATGTGGTGCATCCATGTAATCATAGTTAAGCCGCTTCGATACTCCCTTGTAACTAGAGTACTGGGATGTGACACATATGTTACTTGATTTCAATGATTCCAAGATGTTTCCTGTAGAAGATGAACGTATCTGCTCCCACAGGCTTCATAATCATATCAGTCCACATTAGATGAGCTCATATATATGAGAGATGAAGTTTTCTCTGCTCTACAAGATCATGTATAAAATGAAACTTTAAATCAACATGTTTTGTTTTCTCTATCGTTGATAAGAGCTCTTGCACGACCGTTTGGATCTAGAGGCCTTCTTTTGTCATGAGAGCTAAGGCCACAAATTCAGTTTCTGTTGATGACATGCAATTGTTGTCTAGTTCTTGGAGAACCAGGTGCTACTTGCCATTTAACTGGCTGTAAAACTAGCTTATTAAATTACACAGCATTAGACACATTGATTGATATCAGATTTGGAGCTTAACTGGTCCATTCCTTCCGCTTCAATGATGAACTCTTAACGGATGGTGCCTCTCCTCTGCCAAAAATTGTGGCTCTTACATTAGAACCATAGAAATTACTCCTAGCCATGCGAGCACCTAAATGTTGCATGCATGGATGCTAGACCCCAACCTGCTCATACACGTTCCCAGATATTGCATTTCACCTTCGTCATCTTATGGAACAGCTTCGTTGATGGTAGCTTTCTCTCACGATTGACGAAATCGTGCGGACCTTTTGTGCTCCACTAGTGCAGAGTCCATAGACTTGCCACCTTGTGGAGTACATGAGGA